>QANU01099176.1:18135-117257 GCA_003254905.1 Nissolia schottii
TTTAGCATACAACATCAAATGTATTCTTTTTAGCATGTAACATCCTTTTGCATTCTAATTGTCATTATCTATTTGTTATGTTCTATTTGTTATCATCAAGATATAGAACAACTAGGGAACCTAGTTCTACAAATATAAGCATATACAATAAGCATAGACAATTAGAACATATTGTATTTGTCATCATCAAAACATATTGTGTTAAACAATTAGAACAACTAGGAAAACCTAGTTCCACACATACTACATATACTTCACATATTTCAGTTACAAATTACAGTTACAGCATTGAGTGTTATACTATGTGCCTCAAGATTGTTTCCATAAGACATTCTGATCTCAGGACGCTCAGCAGAAACTACTGTCCGCTCAGCGTTCTGAGCTCCTCGCGCTCAGCACTTAAAACATGTCCGCTCAGCGGTAAGAGTCTTATCGCTCAGCGGTAAGAATCCCATCGCTCAGTGGTCTAACACCTTTTCAAAATATCTCTGCCACCTTATCCTTTAAGAAAAATATCTTCCCATCCTTATCCTTATCGGCGGTGAGCTTCAGACCGCTCAGCGGTAACCGCCATCCGCTCAGCGCTCTGAAGTTCACGTTTGAAAAATATCAATGCATTCCGCTCAGCGGCGCCTGGGGCTGCTCAGCAATAACTGGGCGAGGCTGAAAACAGAATGCATCGTTTTCTCCCATTTTTTTCCCCTTTCTCCCATGGATCCTTCTTGAGCTTTTACACATATTCCACACATAATAATCCTATCTAGTCCAGGTCACAAGACCCTTCAGAATTATCTTCCTAAGCCCTAACATAATTTCTAACATACATAAGCATATATGTAAAGAATCACACACACACACACATAATCACATAACAAGCATCCACCAACAAAAGGTGAGGAACTAGAGTTACCCATTTCATAAAGAGCTTTTTGATGATGGAGGAAGGATGAAATTAAGCTTGATTCCTTGAGTCTTGCTAAGAAGTGAAACACTTGAAATAGTTATGGAAGCTTAGGTTATGGAAGCTTGGGGTCTTCTCACCAAGGGAAGAGGAGGGCTACGGGCTTGTGCTGCTACTTGCTTAGTTATGTGTGTGAAAATAGAAGAATACAATCAAGGCAAAGATGGATTCGGTGGTGAGCTTTGGATGAGCTTGGATGAGCTTTTGTTTGGCATAATTAGGGATAAGCAAAATGAAGAAGGCTTTGGTGTGTGTGTTTCGTGGGTGAGGGTGGCTGCCGTGTAATATTTGTGGCCCTTGGCCATGAGTATTTCTATTTTCTATGTGTGTTTTTGGTCGTGTTTTCTCATTAACTATTTATGTCCGGAGGTCCTCAAAATATTTCGGACATACCGTTGTGACCTACTAATTTTTCTTATTAATATTTAAATCTTTGTCGAGATATTCTCGAATTTATTTTCATATTAGTGTATTTTACAAACTCCTTTGAGTCATGATTAAATTCTAATAATAACCGAATATCAACCTGAACTTCACAAGACTCCTCGAGATCGCAAAATTATTATTTTTAGCTAATATTACAGGGATTACAGTTAATACTTAAATTTTTATTTTATTTTCTTTTATCTTTTCTTATTAATGTATTTTTAATTATTTATTACGCAGAATCTTAGTGAAGGGAAAAATCGGGCTGTTACACATGCGGCTAAAGGGATGAACTCCCATGGCTGTGCAAAGTCCATGCCACTGCGTGTGTCGCAGCAGGCTCCGTGGCAGCCTTTTACGCTGCTGTTGATGATGGCGTTACGGACGTGTGTGGCGGCAAATGGCGACTGTGGGCTTGCTCCCGCCGCACGCTGCGCTTTGCTGTTTGGAATTCGCAGGTTACCGTCACGTCTTGCGCTGTGATTTTCCAGGCGACTCCTTCTGGAGGTCGCGGCGGAGGGAGCCAGGGTGCATAGCCGCGCCAGCAATCATGTCTGGCACATGTGCCGACGGCGGGGGAATGCTGTTCTGGCTGTTGGTTTTAGGTCAAGCAAAGTTTTTTTTGGTTTTGCATGATGGGCCTGTAATATTTTTTTTGTTTTGTATAATAGGACGAATTTTTGTTGAAAATTTGGAATTGGGCTAACTGCAAAACAGACCACTGAAGGTGCTTTGTTTTATTTGTTTTTGTTGTTTGAAGCATGGGCTAATAATTGTGATGGGCCACTGATTTTTTCTGTTTAGTGAAATACAAACAGAATTGGATGGGCTTATAAAATAAAGCAAGGATGAGCCTGTTTTGTTTTGTGAAATGCAAACAAAAATTAGGATGGGGAAAAAAAATTTTGGGCTAGAAATTAATATTTTAGCCAGTGCGGAAATTAACTGTAAGAAATTAATGTTTAATAAATTTAAAATTTTGTGATCATTTGCAATTAAATAATGAAATCATTAATTATTATGCTAGGAGGTTTCCCAAGGTGAACCATTACACATAATTAATGATATTATGGTGACATATTGACATATTTGTTGAACATGCTTGTATATCCAAAGATAACATGCATGTTGGCTTGAGTGTGGTTGATAATTATATTTGGAATTTGTGAATTTAAGTATCACCCAAAGGTGGACTTAGATACATAATTGAAAGTTGTTTGAATTTATCAAAGTTACTCAAAGCATTAATGTATGAGTTTGTATAAAATTTTGCAGCTTCTATGAACGTGTATGGTGCAGTCAATGGTATTGTTAAGTTCAATGGGCTAAATTATGATGAGTGGGCTGAACAAATCCGCATCCATTTGGGCTTTATGGATTTGGACCTCACATTAATAATGGATAAACTCGCAACCATTACTGAGACTAGTTCAGAAGAGGATAAAAACCTCTATCATGCTTGGGACAAGTCTAACTAGCTGAGTGTGAACTGGATGAGAATAACATTGGCGGATAATGTTAAAACATCTATGCCTAAGACAGAAGATGCCAAGGCATTCATCGCGAAGATTAAGGAATACTATCAATTTGACATTACTGACAAGTCCATTGTGAGCAGCTTGTTGAATGAGTTGACGACCAAGAAATTTGACTGGTCAAAACCTATTCGTGATCATGTGACTGGAATGGCAAATTTATCAGCAAAATTGAAATCAATGGGCATGGATGTGAATGAGTCCTTTTTAGTGCAATTCATAATGAACTTACTTACTCCTATGTTCGGCCAGTTCCAAGTGAATTACAACACCATTAAGGAAAAATGGAATTTTTAGGAAATTAAGGCCATGCTGGTTCAGGAGGAAGGGAGGTTAAAGAAGATGAAGGATCACTCCCTTCATCTCACATTTCATGATGGAGCTGATAGCAGCAAGTCTAAGCCAAGTAGTAAGGGCAGGAAGGATAAAGCTTCACTGAAGGTTCGTGAAGGCGAAACCCATAAGGAGAAGAAGTTCTTCTTCTGCAAAAAGGTTGGACATTTCAAGAAAGATTTCCTAAAAAGAAAGAAATGGTTCGAAAAGAAAGGTAAATACTACATTTATGTAGGTTTCGAATTAAATCTTGTTGAAGTGCCTAATAATACCTGGTGGTTAGATTCTGGTGCAACTACTCATGTGTCGCATGTTATGCAGGGATTTCTTTCGATCCAGCCCATAAGAAGAACTGAAAAGTTCTTATATATGGGAAACAGAATGAAGGCACAGATAGAAGGAATTGGGACTTACAGATTGATCTTGGACAGTGGCTCTTGCCTAGATCTAGAAAAGTGTCTTTATGTTCCCATATGTGCTAGGAATTTAGTTTCTGTTGCAAAGTTGGAGAATTAGGATTTGACTTTAGGATTGGTAATGGTATTTTCAATTTGTATAAACATGAGTATTATTATGGTTCTGGTACTTTAGTTGATGCTTTATACCGTTTCAATCTTGATGTTAATTTTATTGAATCCCTGTTTCATGTTGAACACAGTACTGGTAGTAAGTATGTTGTACGTAATGAGAATTCTGTTTTCTTATGGCATCAAAGGTTAGGTCACATTTCCAAAGAAAGGATGTTGAGGTTAGTGAAAAGTGAAATCTTACCTCAATTGGATTTTCATGACTGGGATGTATGTGTGGATTGCATTTAAAGGCAAGCAAACCAAGCATATATCAAAAGGTCGGGCCACGAGAAGCAGCCAACTCCTTGAGTTAATACATACTAACATATGTGGTAGAGTGGTGAAAGGTATTTCATCACTTTTATTGGTGACTTCTCACGTTATTGTTATTTGTATCTAACGCATGAAAAGTCTCAATCAATGGACGTCCTTGAGACGTTCATTAATGAGGTGGAAAGGCAGTTGGATAGAAAAGTAAAGGTTGTGAGGCCTGATAGAGGTGGTGAATATTATGGAAATTTCAATGAAACAGGACAATATCCTGGTCTATTTGCAAAGTTCCTTGAAAGTCGGCGCATATGTGCACAGTACGCAATGCCCAGTACACCACAACAAAACGGTGTAGCTGAAAGGCGGAATCGTACTCTTATGGAAATGGTTAGGAGCCTGATAAATCATAGTAATGTTCCTCCATCATTGTGGATATATGCATTAAGATCCGTTGTGTATCGGCTTAACAAGGTTCCTAGTAAGGCAGTTACTAAGACTCTTTATGAACTATGGACAGGAAGGAAACCCAGTTTGAGGCACCTTCATGTTTGGGATTGCTCGGCAGAAGTAAGGGTATATAATCCACACGAAAGGAAGCTTGATGCAAAAACCGTTAGTGGTTATTTCATTGGCTATCTTGAAAAGTCAAAGGGGTACATATTTTATTGCCCTAACCATAGTACTAGAATAGTTGAGTCTAGTAATGGTAGGTTCCTTGAAAATGGTCAGTTCAGTGGGAATGAGGAATCACGAAGGGTGGATATTCAAAAGAACCATGTAGAAATTCCTATACCTAGTGTTTCTCCTCAGGTTGTTGTACCTTTTGTTGTATCATAGCCACACAACATTCCAGGGCAACAAATCAATGTTCCAAACCCACAAGATGAACATGCATATGGATAATGAATCAACCAACGATGTGCAAGTCACTAATGAGCAAATGGTGGATGAACCGCAAGTAATACCCTTGAGAAAGTCTGAAAGGCAGAAAAGACCAGATATTTCAAATGACTATATGGTTTATTCACTTGAGCATGAATGTGACTTAAGCATTGATAAAGATCCAGTTTCATTCAGGCAAGCCATGGAATGTGGCAATTTTGAAAAGTGGCTCGATGTTATGAAAGAGGAGTTGAAATCAATGGATGACAATAAGGTTCGAGACCTAGTCGAGTTGCTAGAAGGTTCAAAGCGAGTTGGTCGTAAATGGGTCTTCAAGACAAAATTAGACTCAAAAGGCAACATTGAAAGATATAAGGTTAGACTTGTCGCCAAAGGTTACACTCAAAAGAATGGCATTGACTACAAAGAGACTTTCTCTTCAGTTTCAAAGAAGGACTCTTTGAGAATTGTTATGGCCTTGGTGGCTCATTATGACCTAGAGCTTCCCCAAGTAGATGTAAAGACCGCCTTTCTTAATGGTGACTTGGAAGATGAGGTTTATATGGACCAACCCGAAGGGTTCTTGACCATAGGAAAAGAAAACTTGGTGTGTAAGTTAAAGAAGTCAATATATGGACTAAAACAAGCTTCCCGACAGTGGTATCTTAAGTTCAATGATATTATTTTGTCATACTGTTTTGTAGAGAACACTGTTGATCGGTGTATCTATATGAAGGTTAGTGGGAGCAAGTTTATTATATTAGTTCTGTATGTTAACGATGTTCTTCTTGCTGCGAATGATGTTGGCTTGTTACATGATGTAAAGAAATTTCTCTCTAACAAGTTTGAAATGAAAGGTATGGGTGGGGCGTCCTATGTGATAGAAATAGAAATATTCCGTGAAAGATCACAAGGAGTATTGGGATTGTCTCAGAAAGGCTATATCAATAAAGTGTTAGAGAGATTTAGAATGCAAAGTTGCTCTTCAGGAATAGTTCCAATCCAGAAGGGAGATAAGTTTAGCCAAATGCAAAGTCCCAAAAATGAATTGGAACGTAAAAAAATGGAGTGTATCCCTTATGATTCTGTGGTTGGGAGCTTGATGTGCGCTCAAACATGCACTCAACCAGATATAAGTTTTGTTGTTGGAATGTTGAGCCAGTATCAAAATAATCTCGGAATAGACCACTGGAAAGCTCCAAAGAAGGTCCTTAGGTACTTGCAAGGTGAAACACCCTAGCTAACTGTTTACCCGTACGTAGTAAACAATGCTCACTAGGTTGTTTTCTACCTGGTCGGAATACCTTAGTCCATTGTTATCTTTTGAAAATAGTTACTTAAGAAAATATGGACCCGTTTTAAATTTTTCATTTGCATTGAATAATTATTAAAATAGAGCCATGCGTTGGAAAGAAATAAATATAACAACGTGTATCATAGTATGGTAATAAAGCATCCAATACATCCCTTGGTCTATCAAAGCAGTCACATAGTTGTATATACAATAAGTAAGATATACATCACATGTACATAAACTAAAGTACTGAATACATAATCCAGAGTACATCATATCAAAATACAAGGGCCATGCCCTTGGCAAAAATCCTGGCATCTACTATCTCTCAATCCATCTCCTGTCATAGCCGCTCATGGCTCTGCTGGCGGCTCATCAGCATCCTCAAAACAAGACTCATCATCAGTACCTAAAGTCATAAAGCAGTGGGGATGAGAACGGTAGGTTCTCAGTGAAAATAACTTTAGTTCCTGAGTCTCGTATTAGATTAGGTCATACTTCAGGCCGCTCAGCGATCTCTAAGTGAACATGTATACTAAATATCCTACTAATTATTATCTGGCCTAAGTTCTGAACGGCTTTATCTACATTACTAGGTGATAGGGGAACTACTCTTGCTTACTACGTTCTCGTGCTGATTAACAGTTCGTGTACATATCTAGTGGTCTCGAGCGTGCTCTTGACGGTAATGACATCACAGCATAATAGCAGAATCATATATTTCAGAGATTCAAACATAACAGCATAACAGCAGAATCATATATTTCAGAGATTCAGACATAACAGCATAACATGCTTGATAATCATGCCTAACAGAATATATATGTGCATAACAGAATATAACAGCATAAACCTGCATAACAGAATAACCTGCTTTGGAATATCTGTTATCCCCACCATAGCATGGTCATCTTTTGACAATACTATAACAGAATAACCTCGCACCTCCAAGTGGTCCTCTATTGACCCCTGCGGTGGGCTTCCACCTGCCGTGTGCCCCCTCGGGACCCCTCGGCAGTGGGCGGATATTGTATCCCCACATTAGCTTGCCCCCTTTCGACAATGCAAAGGCGTGGTAACCGCATACTTCCAGGTATGCCATATCGACACCACCTGTGGCGGGCTTCCACATTCAGGATGCCTCTTTGACCTCCTGAAGTGGGATCATGGTTTGGCTCTCGTGATCATGGCCTTTTCAGCATTTGGCCTTTGGCCTTTTCAGCAGTGGGCATTTAGCCCTTTTCAGCATTGGGCATTGGCCCTTTTTCAGCATTGGGCATTGACCCTTTTCAGCATTTTCAGCATTTCTTGGCTTTTCTGTACCTGCAGCATGTTATACTTGTTTCCTATGGTTCATTTCAGAATCTTTGTTTATCTCAGATTTATTTTTAATCCTTTAACTTGGTGTAACATGAATGCATGAAGAACTACAGATTATATCACAGACTACACATCATTCACAGATTCATCTACAGCATATACTTCACATATTCACATAAGGCATATACTGCATACATTTCAGTTATCCATCATAATTCCAGCATTAAAGAACAGATTATGTGTCTCAAGAAGAGTTCCATACACATTCTGGTCTCAAGCCGCTCAGCGGAAACTATTGGCCGCTCAGCGGTTTGAGCTTTAGCGCTCAGCGCTGAAACATCTCCGCTCAGCGGGTAAGAGTCTTATCGCTCAGCGGTAAGAGTCCCATCGCTCAACGGTCTGACAACTTTTAAAATATCTCCACCGACCCTTATCCTTTAAGAAAAATATCTTTTCAGACTTTCCACGTGGCCTGCAGACCGCTCAGCGGTAACCGCCTCCCGCTCAGTGCTCTGGAGTTCACGTGGTCCGCTCAGCGGCACCAGAGGCCGCTCAGCGGTCACTGGGCGAAACTGAAAAACCGAATGCATCATTTTCCATCCTCTTCCTCCTTTGCTCCCATGGAACCCTACTTGGGTTTAACACATATTTCACACATAATAATTCTATCTAATCCAGGTCACAAGACCCTTCAGAATCATCTTCCTAAACCTAGCATCATTTCTAACATATTTCATCATAAAATCACTAAATCACATACATAGGCACATAATCATATAAAACATAAACACTCATCCACCATCAAGAGGTGAGGAACTAGAGTTACCCACTTCCTAAAGAGCTCTTGGATGATGGAAAAAGAGGAACTTGAAGCTTGATTGCTTGAGTTCTTGCTAAGAAGTGGTGGGAGCTTAGGTTATGGAATTTAGGGTTATGGAACCTTGGTTTCCTTTCCTCCAAGTGAAGAGAACTCCTAGCCTTGATGCTAGCTTGCCTTCTTGATAAATTTAAGAGTAGATTATGATGATGAAAAGCAAGGGATGATGAAAAGCAAGGGATGATGGTAATGGAAAAGCTTTGGTGGAGCTTGGATGAGTTTTAGGTTTCGGAAACTTTGGAAAGTGAAAATGAGAGAACTTTGGTGTGTATGTGTTTTGGGTGGCTTCGGGCTTGAGGGCTGGCCGTAGGTCTTTTAGTCCCTTGGCCATCCATTTTTCCTATTTTCTCTCGATGTGTTTTCAGTCATATTCGCTTATTAACTATTTCTGTACGGAAGTCCCAAAAATATTCCGGACATACCGTTGTGACCTATGAATTTTCCTTATTAATATTTCAATCTTGGTTAAGAGATTCTTGAATATTTGTTTTCATATTAATTTATTTTACAGACTCCTTTGAGTCGTGATTAAATCCTAAGAATAACCTAATACCGACCCGAGCGTCACCGGACGCCACAAGATCGCAGAATCATTATTTTTAACTAATATTACAGGAATACAATTAATATTTGAATTTTATTTCATTTAATTTATTTATCACGTGACATATTAATGAAGGGAAAAAGTCGGGTTGTTACACAAGGCACCAAGGATTACATGCTCACTTACAGAACAAATAGCCTTGAAGTAGTTGGCTACTCAGATTCAGACTATGCAGGGTATGTAGACTCTAGGAAATCCACATTTGGTTATGTCTTTCTACTAGTTGGTTTCATGGAAAAGTGGGAAAGAGTCTATCATCGCTACTTCTACTATGGAGGCTGAATTTGTGGCATGCTTTGACGCCACAGCTCATGCATTATGGTTGCGGAATTTTGTCTTGGGGCTTAGTGTTGTCAACAGCATAGCTAGGCCGCTAAGAATTCATTGTGACAATTCCGCAGCAGTCTTCTTCTCGAAAAATGACAGGTATTCCAAGGTGCAAAGCACATGAATTTAAAGTACTTGTCAGTTAAGGAAGAAGGAAACAGAAAGTGTTAATTGAGCATATTGGTACAGGATCAATGATAGCAGATCCGCTAACCAAAGGGTTGCCGCCCAAAACATTTTCTGGTCATGTTAAAAGTATGGGCATTATTGATAAGTTCTTGTTAGCTTGATATGTATCCTTATGTATGGATCTTGCTCGTATTGTTATGACACTTTTGAATTCAGTTAAAGTTATGTTTCTGCTCTATTTATTTGTTATTCACATCATATTATGTACATGTATTGTTCTGTGTAATAACATGTTATGGACATTTGGTCATAATATGCCTTGATTAAAGTTATTTGGGTTAAGTTGTTTGTGATACATGAAAGGAAACATGTCATTTTAATTGACATTGACCGCCATGATTTAACCAGCTCAATTCAATGAAAGATGATGACTTGAGTTGTCTAATGCAAAGTGCACACTTATAGTTATTGGATCTTCAAGTCGTCACATGGACCAAGTGGCAGATTGTAAGATTATTTTATAATCTCATGATAATATGGTCCATGTAACTAACAGTAGTGCTAACTCTAATAAAAGGGGATTAAGATGATGGCAAATAATCCTATAAAGATGATAGAGTTAGTGGGGGTATTTTAGTAAAACCGACCCTCCCCTCTCCCTTATAAATAAGATGACGTTACTCAAAGAAAAATAAGGGTTCAAGAATTCCAAAGAATTCAGAAATCATTAGGGTTTGAGGTCTGCCATAGAAACGTTTTTCTCACCATCAGAAGGGGTTGAAAGGATCAAAGGAAGAGAGGGGAAAAAAATCCGTTAACACAATTCAATCACGATATGGATCCGAGTATATGTTTCTATTCTTAACCTCGTTTATAGTGATAATCATAAATTTCAAGATCGTTGTTTCCATGAATTGGTCAATTGGAAAATCACAACTTATAGAAATGTCACCAATAGTTATGTTTAACCTTTAAGTCTTTGAGGCTATAACACTTGTATGTATGACTTGTTTCATACACGAGACTCATACTTTACGTTTTCATAACAAAGAAAAAGTTTAAATTGGTCCAAATTTTCAATAAAAAGGTATTCTCAAAAACAATTATAGGACTAAAAGTATTCCAACTGAGAAAGTAACAAACCAGTGAGAATTGTTTGCAACTTAAGCGCAAACCTAGCTAGGGTGTTACAATTTTCACTTAGGAAAACTCAAGTCTCTGTACATCTCAGTGATAAAAGAGCAGTGATGAATTCTAGGTAAATTTCTCATTCTTTTTACATTTTCCTTGATTTTTCTTTTCTGGTGTCTATTATTTTTTTTGTTGTAATTTCTTTCATTTTAGCATCTTGTTCTTACTACATTTGTATTGTCACCATCTTAGTTGTACCAAATACTTGTTTATCCAATTCAGCAAATTGTTCTCGAATCCAGATCTTTACTAAAAGAATCCACACTATTTAATCACAAGCAGTTATTTGATTTACGTGGTGAAGGGTTCATCGAATCAAAATCCATGTAAAACACAAACATTACAAACTCAGAGGACTCATATCAAACAAAATCTTAATTCTCAAGACACAAACACACACACACATTATGAAACCTAGGTATTACAATATTTGACAACAATTGACAATAAATCAAACTGAGTATATCCATTTCGGTAATGATATCCCTCTTGAACTTAGACATGATTGAGTACTTTCTTTATTAGATACTCTTTTGGTTATGCTGGTATGGTTTCACAACAAATCTACTTCTCTACTCTTTTCATACACCTCCATACTTTCCGTGCCACTATTGAATGCGTATTATTTTCCAAATAAG
Source organism: Nissolia schottii (assembly GCA_003254905.1). Taxonomy (NCBI): domain Eukaryota; kingdom Viridiplantae; phylum Streptophyta; class Magnoliopsida; order Fabales; family Fabaceae; genus Nissolia; species Nissolia schottii. The sequence goes on from QANU01099176.1 coordinate 29,492, forward strand.
TAGAAAAGTAGGTTTGTGTCAAAATCACGTGATATTGAGTAGGGATCCTTTGTTCCACCAAAATAAAAAGATGTCCACACACAATATTTATTTTGCCAAAATTGACCCATATATCGGTTTTGCCAAAGAAAAACACATTGGTTAATCTGATAACAACAGTTCTATACTCAATAATTAGCAACACAAACCTATTGGGGTCCGCACGCACTCCACCTTATACATTAATTATCAGTGATTCCATGTTAACAGCTAGCGTTTGATGTTAAACTTGAATGCAATTAAAATCGCTACTTGAGGCCATACACCAACAAAGGGAAGTGAAAATCACTAACTCCAACTAATCAAAACAAATCTTAATCAATTGTGCACAGCACTGAAATATTCATACTAGTTTACAACAAAATGAACCGAATGCTATTCGTCGTGTGTACAAGCGTGCACGCCCCCCCCACNTGGCTCTCTTTTCCCTGTGTTCTGATGCTTATGCCTGATGTGCGTTTAGAAACTATAATGCCCACACACACACCCACACCCACACCCACACACATATAATACAAGAATCTTAAAAACTACTCAGCATGGCAACAAGCAACAAAGAGAAAGCCGCCAAAACCCTTCCAATCAACACGGATGAAGCGGAAGAAAGATTGTGCGCAACAACCGTGTACGCAGCTCCGGTGGCTTCATCCTTCACCTTGATGCTAGAGGAGCAATTATAACTAGTCCATCCAATGCTCATGTTCTCAATGTCATACACAACCAACTTGTTCGCCAGCACCAAATCTCCCAGAAGAACCATCTCGTCCCCATTCTTATTCTTCGTGACGCTCTTCATCCAGCCGATGCACCACATGTCGTCCTGATACCTGAACAGGTACTCGGACGGATAAACCGTCAGAGAAGCTCCCTCAAAGTGAAACTTGACGACCGGAAATCCATCGTCAACGTTTTCATCGTAACGAAAACACGTAAATTGTTGCTCGACGGTGTACAGCCTCAGTTCGGGTTGCCGATCAAAAATCTTTTTCATGAGCTGCGCGTGGACCGAGGCCTGGAGATAAGCCAGCGTGGTGCCGCTGTCTATCACTATCTCCCTCCCGCTCGTGGAATCGAATATGTCCGTGGGAAGGTCCAGAAGCGCCCCGTCAACCTCCATGTCCTTCAAGAGCACGTTATAGTGTACCATATTCGGTATCAACGAAGTCGTGTTAAAATCTGGAGCCACCACTTCCCCTATGGCGAAAATCCCACCTCCTCTGATGGTGTCAAGGCAATGCGAAAAGACATTCTTCACCTTCTTGGCCGCGACGAGCTGCGAGAGCACCGAGACGTTCGACTGGCCGAAGCCCATCAGCCCGTCGAGGGCCGTGTCGTCGGCGGGCTGGCTCAGGGACTGCTTGGTGCCGCACCCGAAGACCACGCTGCTGTTTGCGGACGCGGTTTGGAGGCTGGCGTTAACCTGGTTGAACGTGAGATAGTCCCTCACGAAGAACCCGTTGGTCGTTGATCCGTCCCCGTAAGCTATGCTGTAAGGGCAGGGCTCGTTTTGTTTGCAGGCGTCCGGGCCTTCGAATGTGGATTTGCAGAAGTCGTCGGCGCAAGAGACCACGCTCGCGGTTTTGGAGCTCTTTGGGTCGAAGAGGGAGAGGTCCATGCCGAGGCCGCTCTTCTTGGGGCAGGCGGTGCAGTCGAAGCAGTTCACCCACAGGACGTCGCTTCCCGTGTCGATCTGCACGTGGTAGTCCCTCGCGGGGGAGCCCAGCGAGATCTTGGTGTAGTACAGCCCGGTTGAGGAAGGGAGGCCGTTGCCGCCGAGGTCGAAATCGACGGCGGAGAGGAACCTGCCCCGGCGGCGGTCGTCGTGGTCCTTGATTGCGCCCAAGCTCGCGATGGGTCCTTTGAATTTTCTTTCGACGGGTAGGAGCACGTTCGAATTTACCGCGATGCATAATTTGAGCGCCAGCACGATCCCCACGACGATCAATCCTCTGGGATGCATTTTCATTTCAAAAAAAAAAATGTTTTTTTTTTTTTTTGTATAAATTTTTTAGGAAGAGAGGAGAAACGATGAAATGGAACGATATTGAATGATGGATTCAAGCTCGACTCGACATGGGAGATTTTGGGCCCTTAAGCGTTGCCGACCCAGTTGTGATAAAAGGGCCGGTGCTATGGAAGAAGAAGAAGAAGAGGGAAATGCAATGGAAATAAAACAGAGGAAGGGAAGCAAAGAAACAAAACAGAAAGAAAAAAAAGGAGCGAGCTAAGTTAACATTGGTAAACACGTTAAANGAGCTTGATGCACCTTTCTCTTACTATTATTTGAAATGAAATTTAACCATGTTTTTATATTCTAAAAAAAATCTTTTATCTATCGCTGCACTATTTGAGTTTGAAGTTTTTTTCAAATAAACTTAGACACTGATCATATGTACATTGTTGGCTATTTTAAGGGGAATTAACTATTCTCAATTGACATTTGCATAGTTTATAGTTATGCAAAAAGTCAAAAATATTAAATGAGGAGATCGGAAAAAGTACAAAATAATAATGGAGAAGATTGTGACAAGTGTGTTTGCCTAAAACAAAAGTAAATTTTCTCTTGAAAATTACAACTTCATCTGGCAATATATCATTTTCTTAAGAAACTAATGATCTTTGATATTGATTGACCTTTAAATCCTTATTTGAGCCATTACTACATTTACTATGACAACCATAAAAGTTTGGCCCATGTAAGATTTAACATCCCACTTTTAGCTACTCTAAACATTGTCTTAAAATATTGTCTGCCTAGTTTAGAATTTATTAGTTGAAACATACAACCACTGTAATACCCCTGTTAGCTGCTTACGCTATAGTCGTAAACAATACTCACAGGGTTGTTAACTACTTTGGTCGGGATACTTTTAGACCTATATTTATCTTTGAATATATTCTCTTACTGAAAATATGGACCAATTTTAAAACTTTTTCCTTTCTTTATTAAAACATGAAATATGAGCCCTGCCTGTTCGAGAAGGCATACGTATATAAGCAAACAATAGAGTCTACAAGACTTAAGCGTCTAATAGAATAACAGATAAGTAACCACAACAAACTCATCGAAAACATAATATAATTCCAGTCAGACAGGTCCAAAAATAGTTACACATAGGTTTATACTTACATATTACAATTACTGCACTTAAGAGCTAATGGCATAACTAATCCATTTAGCTGTTACAAAACACAAAATACAGTACTATGCGTATGTAAACATTGTTATCTTGTTGCCTTCCCTGGAACCTCTTGATGCCAAGGTCTTTACTCGTCTGGTGAGGCCTACTCTGCTCCGGCGTACTTGTCGTGCTCGGCTGGAATCATAAATAAATGAGGGACGAGAACATCGCGGCCTCAGTGGGGATCCTAGGGCAATACTATTCGTTTTTGCTTTAATTATAATCCAGGTCACTCAGGAGATCTCTAGTTGTCAAAGTATACTAAACTTCCTACTCATTTTTTTCTTTTCTAGTCCTGAGCAGCTTTATCTACTTTACTAGGTGACTAGGGAATCCTAATCCTTACATTATCTATTAAGGATAAACCATCGTGCTTTCTATTACTTATTCGTTTAAGTTGCGTGATATAGGATCACATAGTCGCGTATCATTTATATCTCGTAGAAGCGGTCTTCTGACGACCAATTGCCTTACATACATCATATACATACATCACATACTTATGCATGAAGGGATCGGGGGAGTTCTCTTACGCGCCCTGTCAAGTTCTCTTAGGGGCAGCATCCTTCTCATCATATTATGTCCATCATTTCCCTTTGTAAACCATGGGACCGCCATCCCCATTTGGTGTACAACCTACTCTGTATCCTTTAAAATTAATGGCAGAGCTCATACCACCCGCGCATTTAGCGCGAACGTATTTTATATAAGTAACCATCCCTTTCACATTCACATAATCATAAAACCTGTAACTAAAGTGCACTTGGTGTTTTCAGGGCATCCATACTCTCAAAGACTCAGACTTTCCTCTTGTCTCAAAATTTCCTCTTTATTTATAAACTCTTGGTACCTTAACTTTCCTCTGATTTCTTTTAAATTCTCTATTTCACCTTAATACCTTAAACTTATAACCTTAACCCTGATGGCTCCTGATCATATATTGCCTTGCTCACCTTTGCATGCTTTAACATAATCCCTCTCTGAAACTTATTAAACTCCCTATATTCTCAAAACCTTAATCCCTCTCTTACTTTTCTAAGTGAAAACTAAATCGCATTATATATGCAATCACTCTTAGACTCAATCCTTTCACACTTGATCTTCACTCAAAACTTCTTAAACTTACACTTATGCTTAAAAACCTATTATGTCCTTTCCTAAACTCTTAACCCTAATTTGTACTAAGTGTACATACACTCTTAAGACTCATTTCTTTAACCTAACTACTACTCCAAATACTCTAAGGCTCAAGTACATAATTCAAAACCCTAGACCTAACACTTTTAACTTTCGTTGCCGAATTTTGTCCTATGTATTTACCTAATTTAAAATCTTGTTTCCTTATCCTGAAATCTCACATCATTTTTAACTCTCTCATGCAAAGATCAAAACCTTATCTTACCTCAACTAGGTCATCATACCCGAATTCATTCCATATGTTTATTTACTCTCAAAAATTGTTTTCATAACTTGAAATCTTGTTCAAATTTCTCTAGCCTTACATGCATTATATTCAAAACCTTAATTCCTCCTTAGTTCAAGACCTTGTACCCGAATCTATCATACATCCTCATGCACTCTCAAATCTCTTTTTCTCAACTAAAAATCTTAATCAAAGCTCCTTAAAACTCACATGCATGAAACCAAACTTAAGCTTTCTAAATTTCCTCTTGACAACCGAATTACTCATAGTAATTATACAACCTCAAGACTTAGTTTTCTTAGCTCAATTTCCACCAATTTCTCTCGAACTCACTCATCTTAAGACATCCCTAAAAACACGAGCAAAGTTTAGTGTACAGAAAACATATTTCAAAAATTATAACTATGGCAAAATATCACAATACAAGAAAACGAAGCCACTTAAGTATTGATGTTTCGGATTACCCACACTTAAGCAAACTTGAACAAGATTCTTGGCTATACAAAGGAGGCTCCTTCGATGACTTGATGAGGCACCAAGGCTTGCATGCAAGGCCCGCCAAGGGTAAGGATGGTGGCAGTTCTTGATGGTGCTTTTGATCACCGAAATGCTTGGCCAAGCTCCTCCTATGGCCTAGCTTTGCTTTGCTCCTAACTTTGGCTTGTTGATGATGGATTCTTGGCAAGGCTTTGCCGAAATTTTCACTCAAGAAAACTTGAGAGAATGATGACCAAGAGGCCACACTAGTTTTCAGCAAGAATTTTGTGGGAGAACTTTGATGAAACTTGGAAGAACACAAGCAAACGCTTACACGGATTGCTTTGCTTGAAATTTCTCAAGGAAAGATAATGAATTTATGATGAAGGAAAGCTGTGTTTTGAGGCTTTAGTGCCTGAAAGGAAGGATGAAAGGAAGCAAAGATAAGCAAGAGAATGAATAAGGAGAAAGCATAAGAAAGAAAATTGGAAACCGTAAGCTATGCTTTTTGCTAGCATTCGGTTTGCTTGCTTTATATATAAGCATTTGAATGAATTGACTTTGTCTAAGTGCCGAACGTTTTGCTTCAGTTTGCTGAGCATAATTTACACAATTGATCAAAATAAAATTGGGAAAATTAAGGAATCATGGCCGGATATGCATTTGTTTTGTTTTCTAATTCTTTGACATGTGTTTGTATTACTTGTGCTTACTTCAAGCTGCCACATTTTGCCTTCATTTGACTGAATTTTAATGGTGATTCCAGCTGCCTAATTTGCTGAATTACATTTATATTTGTTCCATAATTTTCCATGTATGTGGCAACGCTCACAAAATAGGATTTCAGGTCTCTCTGGCTATGGAATTTCTCGTCTAGACATGCGTTGCAGTGACACAGAAACAAAAACATGTTACAAACCATAAAAACACACTCTAGTGCATAAAGCTTTGGGTGCTCCAGTGTATAAAACTCATTGGAGCGCATTTCTGAGACCTGGGGATTTCATTCCCAGGAGCTTCCTACTCTTCTTTGTGCTCTTTTCTTCCAACTCCTTTTGCAGTTTTCTTAATTATGCTCATAATCTTATCAATTATCCATCAAAATCACATAATTCTAGGTTGCAATGCTCAATTATGGAGTATAAAAATGTAGGATAAAATCCCTCTATCAGTAGCAAACTAGCATCGCTACGGCAATTCGACATTGTCCCGACGGTTGTGGACTGCCATAGCACTACCACTACTAAAGTAATGGCACCAGAGCCTACTACCCTAGGTCATCCCTAAAAGGACTGGCTACATACCTTAGGTGAAGATGTTGTGTCTCCACAAGATGAAAGAGAGAGAGACGAGCAAGAAACTCCGTGCTTGGGGAAGAATTCTAAAGCTCTGAGCGAGTATTGTAGAGTTGTGAGGGGAGCTCTATATATAGGCGGAGGACGGTCCTTCTCCTGGCCCAAAGGCTGCGGCTAGGGTTTTTGATACAACCTCTATGTCACTATAGTACATTGGGCGCACTGTAGCGCCTCGCTCATTCCGTGTCGCTGCAGCAGTGTCGGAGCACTGTAGTGCGTTCCTTACTCTGTGTCGTTGCAGTGCTGTGGGAGCATTGCACCACGTCTCTGAAAGTCTTGGGTCTTCACAATTGTAGATGACGAGGCTAATGGAGGCAACAGGGGAACATTGGCAAAAGTATTCAGTTGAGACAAGTACCAGGGGCTCGCAACCGGCAACATGGCATAGCGTCTTTGTGTGAGTAGTGATGGAATCATGTAGGCGATGTCAGAGTGATGATTTAGTGGTGGTGCCACTAGAAATTAAATATATGAAACAACGGAATAAATTGGAAGAAAATAGTATAAACAACAATTAGAAAAGACTCTAGGCATAAAAAGATGCAAAGGAAATAAAATACATGAAACTAGGATTTGAATTTAAATGTCAGCTAATTAGGCAATTATGAGATGCAAGGCTAGAAATGAGCATTTATTTTTCAATTCTACAACAAGGATTTTGGATATACTGATACATGCTTCTGACATAATTGGAGCATGATTGTAAGCGTGGTCGGGGTCAAATTAAAATTGGTGAGATTAGAGATTCTATTATTTTTGCATGATTTGATACATACATTATCTATTTTGTTTTGATCCTTTCCTTTTTTAAATTTTTGGTTACTGCTTTTTTTACTATTGCCCATTCCTTTACCTCTAATTAGGGTGATCTATTATTGTTTAGCAAAATTATAAAAAAAAAATGTAAAATAAGGAAATAAAATAACAGAACCAACAACCATAGAGGCAAAAGATAAAACAAGAAATAATCAAAACATCAAAAAAAATATATACAATAATGGAAGCACAAAATATGACATAATCTTCTCCTACATGTGCCTTCTAATGCATTCCATATTAAGTTCTTAGCAAAACAATAAAAGAAAAGAAAATAAGATAAAACCTTACAAAATAAAGATATATAAATTGATTTGAGGCATTTTGGAAAGATATTGACAATTCCATTTTGTATTTTTTTAGCGGGATTATAATTTAAAGTACAATAATAACAATATTTATATATGATGATTATTTGATTTAGGGTAAAATTCTCTTTTGTTCTCATAGTTATATTTAAATAATCGCTTTGTCATACTTTTAAAAGTGTTTAAATTGGCTGGTCATTTATTTCTTAAAATGAGCCAGTTTAATCTTTTTAACATTCAACTACACTTTTAATAAAAGACCTTGATGTATTTTTGCACATCATGTAATCATTGTAGAACCTCGTAAGGAAAACAATCTCAATAGTATGCCTATTGCCTACAATTAATTAAGGCCCTGATTTGTGGTTCTTTGTATATTTAAACATACATGGCTGGGAGGATTTTTCTTCTATTAACATGTTCCTAGAATCAGATTCATAATTAATGCGGTCCTGTACTTGCAGATTCATGTGTCTCACCAATAATAGGTGAGTGTCATTTTACAATTAGTGAGCATAAGTAAATATATATTACTGTTGAGAGCTAATTGGCCTTTGGTCCATACTTTTAAAAGTGTTTAATTTAGTCACCTATCTAAAACAGTGCTGCTAGGGGTACATCACTTTTGGTGTACACCATATGTAACACCCTAGTTAACTATTTATGCTTAAGTTGTAAAAAACACTCACTTCTTATTATCTTTCAGCTTGATTACTTTTAGACTTACTTTTGAAAAAATATTTATGACCAATTTAAAAAAAAAATTATATGAAAACATGAGCCATACTCATAACACGATGAATCATACTAACTAAGCAACTCATACACTGGGGGAATACTTCATAATCCTGCTCAGACATACATTCATTACCATAAAATATACACATCAAGTGGTACAAGGGTTCACACACACGCACACACATCAATAATAGCCACGCATGGGACCTGTAGTGTAGCGACCCTCCCACTAGTCCATGTGGCAAAAGAAAACTGCATAAAAGCCTAATATGCCAAGCTATCTACTTGCTACAGCAACAGCATGCCCTACGTAAGCTTCAGACCTCAGAAATGATTTTTCCTACTCCTCTCATTACTGAAATATGAACTCGCCACCATGCATGCTCCCTAGGAATGTCTTGTCGGCTCATCATGGTAACCTGAAACCATAAGTGAGCAGGGAATGAGAATTTTCGTTCTCAGTAGGTTTACCTATGGGGATACTTAATTATGTATTGTCTGTCATAGTTCCATCACTCAAGAGATCTCTAGGTGTCATTCATAAAGTACATTTCTTTCTTATTCGTCATTAGTGTAAACTAGTCCCGAACGACCTTATCCTTAATTTACTAGGTGTGGGGAAAACTCGTGATGTCTGATCATGTACGATCGTGCTTTTCTAAATAGGGGCGGAAGTAACTTGTGATATTAATTCATATATGCACATAACTTAACTGTTTATATGAATAGCTGAGAACCCCTTATGTACCCGTCAGGAAGATTTTCGATCGGGGTACAACCTTCTTTCTTGGTGTTGTGCTCAAACTAGTGGGCGTGACCCACGTATGCATTTAGTGTTTAAATCATCATCCCATATTGAATGGTGAGAGACTAGCTTCGAGAGTCAAACCAAGGGGGATAAGTAACTTTCGTAATTATTACCAGGATTAGCTCAACTTGAGTTAGTTAGTAACCGCCTATAGTCTCATTCAATTCCTAATTCAATTATTATCTTTTTATCTTTAGTGATTTGGTTTGTCTAGTGATTCTGCGTAATCTAAGGTTAACCTGACTTGCCTACCCAGTAACCTCCTCTAGTCTAATTCAATTATCCTGGTTCATTTATTATTAGCTTGTCTTTAGTGTCCTGACAAGGTGATGACTCATGATGTAGACCTACTCTACACAAAGATATAATAGGTAATAATATGCATAATCATGTATACAGGAACATTAATCATTTACATATCGATAATCACCCAGGCATGCATACGATAGAAGAGCTATGAGTATTGTTTGGTGGTCTTACCCGTGACCAGAGACTAAGAGTTATGAGTTATGATTTGGTTTTAGTTTGTAAACTCTCCACTGTCGCCTACCCTTGTGACATAGCCCTTACCGGTCTCGTCTCCTCGGTTCGCATTGTCCCTTTGCCTCTTGCCAATACAAGACTCCGTCATGGGGTGGCGATCCTGTTGTTTTAACCCAGAGATCCAAATTCTTACAAAATTCCCAAATTTTCCTCTAAGGTCCCCATAATTCCTATTTTGTCCTTTTTACTCAAAAAAATCTCAATTTTCTCTAAAATTTCATTTATCAAACCCAAAGAAGCTCAGGACTCTATCCTAAGGTTTTTGATAGTCCTTGATCCATTTTTCATGTCATTTTTCCCATTGTGGTCCCAAATTTCCAAAATTCCCAATTTTTCTTTGTTTACCCAAAAATATCATTTTAGCTCAATTTACCCAAAAAAAACTCATAAGGAACTCCTAAATTTTTTTAACTTAACACCCCTGCTAAATTTTTTGCATGGATTTCAGAAACAAGTTTAGTGTCTCAAGACAAAATATCTTGCATGCAAAACCAAACCAGACCCGAATTCATTTCCCTAAGTTTACCAAATTTCTAAACTCTCTAGACTATGTTTTGACTTATATTTTCTAGGCCAATTTTTCACAACCAAACCCAAACCGAACAGTCTCAACTCTGATTATACATGCAAGGAAATTAATATTCAGAATCAAGAAATTTAGAGAGGTAAGAAAACAAATCTTTAGCCTTGTCATGAAGGCTATTTATCCTGTTGCCTTAGAGCCAAGAAACCCACCTAACACAAAAAAAAATGCTGCTTCGATGACCAAGTGATGATGATGACTTGGCGATGGTGATGAATTTGGTTTAGGTAGATTTGATGATGATGCTTCGATGGTGGAGGTGCACAAACATAGAGTGCATGAGGTGGTGATTGGGGTGGCTTGTGGAGAGGGTGGCAGAGGTGGTGGCTAAAGGTGATGAAGATGAGGATGATGAAATGAGATGATGACGATAGGATGAGATGATGATGATGATGATGATGATAAGGCGATGATGAGGGAAATAAGATGGTGCTGGTCAAGATGATTTTGGGTGAAAGGAAGATGGTGAGATGAATAGATAATAGAGGATGAGGAACTTGAGCAATTGATGATGCCTGTGTCCCAAAATTTTAGCTTCAGAAATTCTCTCTCAAACCAAAGAAGCAGCATCCTCCAAGGATGATCACAATACTTTGGGAGTATATGGGACAAATTTGGTGACCGAGTGGCTTGGTCTCACTCTGTTGGTTGTGCGTGATGGCATCATGCACTCGTTATATGTATTGGTTTAATTCTTTCTTTCCAAGATAGAGAAACAATTGATTATGAAAAATAAAGAAAGAAGAAATACATGCTGGATGATGATAACCGTGAGGCCATGTGGCCAAGGCGGGATGGGAGTTGACATGTGACCACGTGGTGGAAAGAGTAAAAGATGACATGTCACGTGCGTAGTTTTGACACGCAATACGAGATGTTTCGAGACACTAGAATAGAATGTGATTGTTTTAATTGTCTAATGGTAAATTAAATTAGATAAAGGTACAAATGAGTCACCACTATAAAAGTGAGTTCCAATGGTACCTCTAACATTTAATTAAATTTAGTCAGAGAGACAATTGGTTTTAGGCTCGCAAGACTACGCGAGGAGCCTAAACCGTTACTCAGGTACTCGTGACGTCAGAAATTTCTAAAATGGCTCCGAATTGGGCCAAAAATATTTTATGGGTTTAGGATGGCGGTTGTTGGAACTTTTTTAAGAGTTCCTCTCTCTATCAAGGACTATTGCTCTTTTTTTATTTAATGAAAAAATAAAAGTTGATTTAATGGAAATCCATTAGGGAATAACTTTGGTCCCCAAATTTGCAATGCAGGGCTGCAGCTAAATTTGAACGGGGGGTTTTGTATATCAAAAATGTTCCATGTACAGCCCAAAATGATACACCCATACATACACCCGTCTTTTATAAGGTTTTATACATAATTAATGATGATTATACGTAAAACGTATAATTATACATAACGCGCGCCCAATCCCGAACCTCGTTCCCGTCATCGTTTTCGCTTATCATCTTCAACCTCTCATCCTCTCATCTTCAACCCTTGTTCTGTTATGTTCATTATCGTCATCCTCGTCATTCTTTCATGCTCTCATCCTCTCATCATCATCATCCTTCTCATCCTCCTCATCTTCATCCTCTTATCATGTCAAATTTGATTAAAATGGAATTAAGATGATAAAATGCTGGTTTTCTTTTTAAAATAGATGAAATCTATCTTTAACAATGGTAGTAAGGGTCTATGTTGCAGAATATGAAATCTGAATAGAGTGCACAATGTAATATTGCAGATTATGATATCAGATTTTTAATGCACAAACATTATATGAATATGTGCACAAACACTATATTACCTTATGCACAAACATTAAGCACTCATTCACAGCACTGTGATTTTATTCAAACATAAATAAGTTCACAATCTTTATATAGTTTTAGTGGGCAAAGTTTATGAAAATTAGTTCACATACATGTGTACACGCACTTTTATACATTCTAATGCATAAATTTTACATCTATGCATATTACTTAATGCATAGTTAAGTATTTTTGTAGATTATGATATCAGATTTTTAGTGCACAAACATTATATGAATATGTGCACAAACATTATATGACCTTGTGCACAAACATTAAGCACTTGTTCACAGCACTGTGATTTTATTCAAACATAAATAAGTTCATAATCTTTATACATTTTTAGTGGACAAAGTTTATAAAAATTAGTTCACATACATGTGTACACACACTTTTATACATTCTAATGCATAAATTTTATATCTATGCATATTACTTAATGCATAGTTAAGTATTTTTGTAAATTATGATATCAGATTTTTAGTGCACAAACATTATATGAATATGTGCACAAACATTATATACCCTTGTGCACAAACATTAAGCACTTGTTCACAGCACTGTGATTTTATTCAAACATATCATATTTTAGTGCAGAATCTGATATATGTGATTTGAATGCACAATCTTTTATATGAGTACGAGAGTGAAGAGGGGGATGAGAGATGGCAATGACGAGAGTGAAGAAAGAACGAAGGATGATAGTGATGAGAGATGAGAATGACGAGAGAGAACAGAAGAGAGAAAACAGAAGGAAGTGGAAGCGGGAAGGTTTTCTGATGTGCGTGAGTTCACACGCGTGTGGCTGAGAGTGGGAGAGAAAGTAGACGGGGCAGTTATTTGAGGGGTCCACCGTATTATAATACGAGTGTATGTATGGTATATCATTTTGGGGTGTACATACAGTATCACTGTTTGTATATACTGGCAAGGGATGAGGAAGGTTGAGGAGGTGCTATGATGGCAGCTTATTTGAATACTGTGCTAAGTAGCAACTTATAATGATGACAAGATGGGTTGATACATTTCTGTTGTTTCTGTGTCTTGTACGGGAAAATCTATTGTTTTGGGATACTGTGAGATATGTGTTGGTGATGCAATGCATATTGAGGGGGAAAAAAATTTGTTATTAGGACCTTTAGGTCTTGGATTCCCTGCTTAGTAAAATAGTTTCAATAATGAAATAACAGGCATGCGTGCAAGTAATTATATATGTTTGGATAACTTATATGACCAATGGAATGGAACGGGATGAAATTAAAGATATTAAGGATGAAATGCAAAGAAGTTGACACCATTGTTTTCAATTCTGTTCCTTGTCATTTGTTCTTTTGACTGTTTTTTAAGAAAATAGTGAAAACTTGGTTCTTGATGGACTAGAAAATAGCAATAGTAATTATTGAAAAAATATATTTTTTTTTAAGTTTTATCGGCAATAGTAAATGCCACTAAAAGTGGTATTTGGATGGTTCTAACATTAACTTTAGCGGCAATACAAATTGCCATAAATAATGATCACTATTTATCTTAGCTTTTTTGCGGCAATTAAATAGATTTTTACCAGCACTTTGTTGAATGGCTACTAAAACTTTTTAGCGACAACACCAGGTGAGGCAAAAGGTTAATAGTTGCTAAAGCTTTTAGCGACCATTTTTATTGCCATAAAAGATAAAATTATTGTTGTTAAAAGTTTTGTCTGTGGCAGTGGAAGTCCCACATCACTAAGATCTTGTGACTGGGGTGATAGTTCTCCCATCCTAGTCAAGACTCTTACCATTGTTAAAATAAATAATTATTTTATTATTTCCATCAAGCGCAAGTTATCACCAAGTGAGGGTCTTGCCAAGGCTGAACTTTTGCTAAGTTGAAGTTGTGCGAGCATGGGAGCTCGAAGGCAGCATTGAGTAAGAAAAGACGTCATTTTTTTCGCCTTTCTTTTTGTCTTCATTCCATTAAGTTTTCTTTTAATTTTTCCTTAGTTTCTTTTATCGGGTCGTGAGTGCCAGTCTAGGGAACTTTTAGCACCATCTCATTTAGTGATGTGTTATTTGTTTTTCATATCGTCGGTTGTTATTTGTTCTTTGTCATGTTCCATGTTAGTTAATGGTGTTGTTCAAGTTCCTACAGAGCTCATTTAGTTTATTGTTCATTTCGAAAGCATGCTTTAATTAATTCTAGTTTTATAAAGATTAAGTTTATATTTAAAAGTTATCATGAGATTAGATTTATTACAATTGCTTATATTTTTATGAAAATATTTGTGAAGGAATATTTTAGAAACCATGAACTATTTTAAAAATTCATTTAACTTTATTGTATAACTGAACACGATGTATGTCTAATGTGCATGAGATTTAGTGTAAGACTTTGATATTAAGATTGATGAGAGATTTATGTTTGGATCACGTTTCATGTTTTATAATGTTCATGTGATTGTGAACCTGCTCATTGAGATGATGACTCGCGCCACATCTTTTAGTTTCAGATAACATCAAGGATCTAAATTTAATTCCTCCTCAACAATTGCCAGTCATCAACTTCCTTTTGTGAGTTTCTGTATCCTTATAGCAAGTGTATGACTTATTGAATTACAATCATTAGGGAATTCTAAAATGTAAAGCCCCTGAACAGCTTTAGCAAGTCCAATCCTCTTCAAGCTATGGCTGTCCTGTATGATGCATTGATCATGGAACATAGTAAGGTGACATTCCAGATTATGGCATAACTTGGAAACAGCAATTAGGTTGAAATTGAAATTAGGGAGGTAAAGGACATTTGTCAAATAGAAATTAGCATTGAACATAACAGTTCCTGCATGCCTTGCTGTAACCACTTGTCCATTGGGCAAAGATATAGAGACTGGTGGATCAATTGATTTATAAGACTGAAAATAAGTGCTAGAACAGCATATATGATCAGTAGCCCCAGAATCAAGAATCCAAAGCCCTGTACCTGAATTTCCTTGCTGAAATTGAGTAGTAGCATTATTTGCCTATGCAAAGTGAACCTGAGATGCAGGTGGTGGTTGCCTGGGCTGTTGAATCAGTGCAAGAAGGCTTTGGTACTGAGCTTCAGTGAAACCAAAAGCTGGTGATGGAGATGCAGGATGCTGTGAAGGCTGTTCATCAGTGACAGCAGCAGCAGCATTAACAGCTTTCTTTGGTTTATATCCAGGGGGATAATCATTCTTTTTGTGGCACTCATCAATTGTGTGACCAAAATAGCCGCAGAAAGTGCATTTCTTGCTATTTCTCTTGGGCTTGTTCTGATCTTTGGATGATTTCTGTGCTTCATTTACAACAGAACTAGGATGCTGCATTGTGGGGCTAAAGTTCATCATAGCCTTTGAATTACATTCATAATTCAGTTGTCTCTCGTGTTGTATGACAAGAGAGAAAATGCGATTGAGAGCAGGCAGAGGATCCATGATCAGGACCTGAGACCGCACTGTATGATATGAATCATTCAGGCCTTTGAGAAATTTGATGGCTCTGTCAGCCTTTCGTTGTTTCTTGACTTCAATAAAAGCACCACAGGCACAAGTAACTGTGCATTTGCACGTAGGAAGGGGTCGAAACACATCGGATTCGTCCCAAAGGACCTTCAAATCAGTAAAGAATTGAGTCACAGACAAATCACCTTGTTTCATAGCTACAAGCTCTTCTTGAAGATCAGCAATCCGCAATAGGTCACCTTGAGCAAACCGTTCTTGAAGCTCTCACCACACGTCGTGTGCCTTGTCAATCCATAGCACACTATGTGCAATTGAAGGCTCAACGCCCCGAAGCAACCATGAGAGCACCATCTGATTACACTGCTCCCATTGGCCAAAGAGATTGGAAGATGCAGCAGGCATGACAATAGATCCATCCACAAATTTCAGTATGTTTTTGGATAACAGAGCCATTCGCATCGCTCTTGACCAGTTGTGATAATTTGCACCGTTCAGCAAGGAAGAAACCAAGATCAGTGATGGATTCTCATTCAGGTGTAGGTAGTAGGGTGAAGCAGGATCTTGAGCAGGATCTTGTGGAGGAGGAATGGAAAATGCAACCATTGTAGCATACAAGAATGAAGAAGAAGAAAGGAGCACCTCGGGAAGATGCTGGCTATGGTGAGGAATGTCGCTGCAATTGCTTAGACACGAAGCAAATGGCAGAAGGAAACCATGGCAGAACGCAGAGAATGAGCAGAGAAGCGGAAGCGGAGATGCTGCGATGATACCATGACAAAATAGAGATGGAATGAAAATGAATAGTTGAGTTGTATTGGAGCCAATTGCTCAATATATATATATGTACATGGAATCTTGGAGAACAAGTCTCACCAATGCTAGCCAACTAACATAACAAACTAACAGACTAACAGTTGTATACAACTGTCATTAACTAACTTAAACACAAAGCTTGAAAAGCTTTGCTTGTTCACTCTATTAGCAAGATTGTCACATACTTTTATATATTACATTTGCGTACTTTAATTAAGTATTTTAGATTATGAATTTTATTTAAGATTTTCATGAAACAAGTGTTTAGTTTTATTTATGGAAAAACAGTTTTATTAAAGAATTTTATGTAATTTATTCTAACAAAACAACATGTTTTTTATGATTAGCACAATTAAGAATCTGTAAGGAAACTGGTCTATTGCGTACCGTTGACGATTTATAGGATTGTTACAGTTAGTGTCTCTAGTTAAAGAATTTAAAAGGCTCAAGATTAACAATGTCTCTCCTCTTTTAAGTTATTAAGTTTTTGTGTTTGTTTTGCCATATGCAATTCTTTGGGATAACCCATGCTGCCACGTTATCCTTGTCTGAAAAAAAATACGAACAACAAAGCCTAATCATGCTACAAATGTTCACTTATTTTTTATTATCAATGGAGTTTAGTTGCTCTGCATTGCCAATGTAAAAAAAAAATACATGATTAAGGCATCATTATTATTCAATTTACAACAAAAATATTAAATCTCACTCACAACTTAAAAAATCTCGTATAAAATTCATAATTATATGATAATGTAAGACATTTACATTAATCATACATATCAATTAAACTCCTATTAATATCTAAAATCTATTAGATTTACGACTCTTGTAATGCTATTTTTTTAAGTTACTTTTTTTTTCATACACAACACAATATTATAGTTGTACAAAAAGAGTACCACATTATAAAAATAAATAAATAAATAACTTAAATTAATCGAGCATTATTTAGTAATGCAGTCACTCTTCTAGAGTTGTCAAGTCGAGCTCTAAAAAAGGTGAATGATAACACTGACAGTGAAAAAAAAAATTTATAAAAAAACAACTTTCAATTAACAGAACATAAGAATGTTCAGTAAATATATTATAAAATTACTCTTCATATGCAAAATAATTATGATTCGAACATAAAGAGTGGTCATGTTAATCTTTAACTTTAAGAAATCACAAGTCAACTCTAAAATGCAAACAAAAACACTCATAACATTTTAAATTATCAAGCACAAAAATGCCGACATGTTTTCGGAACAAAAGCATTTTCTCGTAAAGTTTTATCAAACATGCTGCACGGTAAGCAACCTTTCTCAGACAAAGAATCTCACGAATTCTAATAAATTAATTGAATCATAAAATTAAATAATAAAAATTTCATACACATTCGGCATATAAAATGTAAAATAAAGATAATGGGCAACCTTTTCTTTCTTCTTTAGAAGTGAAACACTTCCGTTTGTCATAAAATAATGAAACACAAAAACAATTTGCTAAAACAATGTTGTGAACCCATGTATGTACAAAGTCAGTCGACAGCAAACTGCTTCCTTAGATCCCTAAAATCCTGTGGTTTCCTTTCATTTTAGACACAAAATTGTGTATCCCCCCCCCCCCCAAACCTACAAGCAGGTTGTCTCCTCCATTCACTTCCATATATAAATATGGGCTGGCAAATGTCTGCAGTCTTCTCCCAACACATCCAGCACAAAATTGTAAGAACCAACACAGGCATCTGTCCAGTGTGACGACGTCAATTTATCCGCCGCGTTGCATGCTGGTCCTAGTTCCAAGGTTGTGCTTATCTGTGGCTCATACAGCTCCCCGGCCGATCCAGTCCGAGAACTTTCAAGAGAGATCACAGAATTAGGAAGGCCCGTGAACTCGCTACACGTCTCTCTTTCCCCCATTTCCAGCAGAGCTCTGCTTCTTCTGTACACCGTGCTGCCAGGCATCTCTGGATTTATCACCCACATGATCATAATCATCAAAGGAATTCTCCATCGAATACCTCGATGGCCGATGATTCCCATTTCTGGAGTTTACCGGTGCGCCCATCTTCTCATCATCTTCAGATGGTGCGCCCAACCTGGACTCCATATGCATGTCCATTGTTCTATATCTTGGTCCAGCTGATCTCATGCCCCTCGTATTTGAGGAAGCCTTACCAGGCAATGGTGTGTAAACAGGTCCCTTGGATACCAATAATTCCTTTGGAAGAGAGTCCATGTCCGAATAGCAATTTCGGGATTTTGCATCTGCAATCAACGCTGCCCAGTCATCAGATTGTACCAGAGCATTTGCATTTCCCATGACCTGTAAATGGTAACAGTTAAAACCAACCAAAAAGTGTGCCTTAGTGGATTAGGTTTAAAAAAAATTGATCATTTAAGATGCACTACAAAGAGATCCATACCCAAAGGGCCCTTCTTGCACGTGTAAGTGCAACGTTCATTCGGCGTATATCTGCAACAAAGCCAACCCCATGACTAGATGCACGCACACAAGACATTATAATGACATCACGTTCTTGACCTTGGAAAGCATCTACTGTATTGATATATAGATCCTTGCCGTCTTCTGAATTTAAGACTTCCTCAAACTCACGCTGGAGGCATTTCAACTGCAGCTTGTAAGGAGTAATTATGCCAACACTAATCTTTCCCAAACCCGAAGATTTCAATGTTTTCTGAAGATGCTCATACAGTCTGAGACAAAATTGTGCTTCATGTATGTTCTGATAAGAGACTGATCCACCCCTGTGAGACTCCCGTCCATGTCTGATATCATAGAATATATAAGGTCTAAGTAAAGGGTCCTTGTAGTATGCCTCATCGGGTAACTTAACCACACTTTCACTGTCAGTAAGGCGTCCCTGATAAAAGTACCTAGAAGGGAAATCCCGAATTTGGGGATGCATTCTATACTGCACAGACAACAACATTGTTGGGCATCCTGCTTGTTGGAACCTTTCAAAAAGACTCCTACTGTACATCAATGTTCCAGCAGCCTTGCTGATAACTGTAGCAGGAAGCTGCTGAGGATCTCCAACAAGAACACATCGTGCAGCACCAAGAGAGAGGGGAGGCAGAACTCCCACCTCACTGGCTTGGGCTGCCTCATCAATGACCACCATATCAAAACCATGGGAAAGACGAGAGAACAACTTGCGGCCACTACTAGAAACTGTAGTAAAAACTATCTCAGCTTCATTGGCAAAACTGGCCTCCAAATTAGCACGGGCGTCTTCCAAATTGAAACCACTACCGGGCCGGAACCTACTTTCCAAAAGGGCAAGGCGAGACATCTCAACCAAAACCTTGTCCCTGCCTTCAACCACAGCTGCAAGGTTTTGAAGCAAAGCATCTCGACTCTGGTCTCGGGCCATGAGAAGGTCAGGGTCAACCCCAACAGATCCTTGAGACCGGACAGCAGCAGCAGTAGCATTTAGTTCTCTATGAAGACACTGTAACTGCTGAGTCAACTGTGCCTCGCGGTTCTTTAACTGGTGCATCCATCCTACAATTTCCTCCCGACTCTTGACCAGTAGCTGTTCAGTTCTCCGCTCAACAGAAACTGCTTGGGCAGCTCGCGTCTGAGAATCAACCCCAACTCGAGCCACGTCAGGTCGATATACCTTCATCTCTCCATCAATAAATCCACGATCAAGGACACGAGCAAGAAGCTCATCAGTGGCAGCGTTAGAAGGTGCACAAACCAACATTCTAGGTTTTGGGACCAACTTAGGCAAAGTACGTAAGAGATTCTGGTCCATATTTTGAAGAACTTCATCAATAGATCCTGTGGGGGCATTCTCTGAACTGATCTCATTAGCTTGCTTGTAGCTTTCAGGGGCTACATGCTTAAGCAAAGAGGTGTAGTAGTGCTGATACTGTACAAGGTGAATGACATTCAACATTCCCCATACTGTATGTGTCTTTCCAGTTCCTGGAGGCCCTTGAACAAGGGTAAAGGGCCAGGGGTCTTGCCGTTTTGTTGTTCCACTACTTGTACCAGCAGCTGTATGCATAGCTGCCCATTGGATTGCTGCCAGCTGGGGTTCATTGAAGGTCCTACGCAGATGATCAACAAAGTTCTGCGTGAAGCATTCAGGCATGGCCGGGGTATGCTGCTCATATTTAGGGAAGTGTTCTGGGCTAGGCTGGAGGATTGCAGTTTGCATCTGTAGAGAAATTAGTTAGAACTGCAAAACCATGACACCATTAGACATTATAAAGTCTCAGCATATATACCTGCGAATTTAACCGACGAAATGCATGTAGAGCAATATACTCCCTCTGGGTAGTAGCAAGAGAACCAAGCACTGTGAGATACCAAATGCTTCCAGGTTGAAGTTTTCTTATGATATGATCATCATCAACCCTGCAGGAAAGAATAATCTTATCTAAGTATAATTATAGAACCATACAAAAAAGACCATTAAAAGGTATCTTCAATGAAAAGTTTTGAATGAGCAATTGCCTGCTAGGATCATAAGAGTCTCCAATATAATAATGGAGGATTGCACCAGGAGGATCACGGGTATCAATAGGTATGTGTCGCCTAACTGTACCCACTACTCGTCCGGTGATTTCTGCTTCCCCGTCATCCTGAGCTAAGGACGCACTGTTCTGCTTGGACCTGACTGCTTGACACACAATGAAACTATCAGCACAATAGAATTACTAAAGAAATTTATCATAAGACAATGATCCTGTACAAGATTTTCTGCAACAAACCAGATCCAGGCCTAGGGGTCGAAAGGATTGCAACATCCCCCTCCTTAAATGACCATTTGAACTCATGTACTGGAAGGACTTTCACATCATACCAACCTAAGAAAAAGCAACAAATTAAACCCACAAATTAACAAAAGCAAGAATAAAATAATTAACCAATATAGAACCAAATTGTAAGATTAGAGACATCAAGGTAAGGGTGAATACATAAAGTTACAAGCTCGCGAGGAGAAATATAAATTCTATGAAGTTGAGAGAACAAATTTTTCATCGTACAGATGGAGAGTGTAAGTTTATATATCAAGAAAGCGCAGTCCACATCAGAGTCAAATTGTTGGCCAAAAGAAATAAAACGTCAAACTGACATAAAACAAGCAGAGAAAGGTATAAAAGTGTACCTCTTTCTCTTGATTCATTCACTTTGACTCTCACCATAATATGAGTATCCCTTGACACCGTTTCTGTTGATTCTTCCCAAGTACTGTAGAGTTGAGCCCGGCATTCCTCAAAAAGCAAAGGCTCAAATACTCTGACATACTCTTCCACCGACTCAAACCGACCAGGAACACACTGTAGCTCAGTCTCCTCTGAATCACAGGATATCCAATCAGTTACCAATAAGAATAAATAAATAACAAACTTACTTTCTAAAGGAGAAATAAACAAACAAATTATCCATTATCCAGTAATTTACTAGTAGCAAATCCATTCAAGCTTACATTTGCCATTAATAGTACATGCTACAACATTAGCCAACAAAAATTAGGAGCCAGCTAAATTAAACCATAATAACATGACCATACAATCCCATCAACATATGTACTCCATGTTACTGTTTTATAATTATGTATTCTATCATCATTTCTACCCATGTTATTCCTGATATATCCATCTTATTATCTTCAAGCTCAAACAAGTTTTTGCATTAATATGTTGCAGTGTGAACCCTCTTAGACAATCAGGTTTTACCTAAATTTTTACAGAAAGAATATAACTGTGGTAGTATCAGTACACAAGTACAAGTCTAGCCACCACAGCAAGTGATACTAATATCCATGAAACGATCTTCTAATCAATATGCCTGTATATGAGTAGCACACCTCCACAGTATTTGCAAAATTTATTTTTCAAAGGACCTAAAACAATGGCTTACAAAAGGTTGAGATGACTAATATTTTGCAATTAGAAAAGTAGACACATTCATAAAGCCAAATATCAGCGAACAATTAATTCCCTGAGAGGACATGGAGAGATAAGATAAATAATAGTCATTGTACTGAATTGAAGTAAAGCTCCAGGTTTCCCTTCCACCTGTTATCTTCCTTATTTCCCAAGAAACAAGCCAACTTGAGAACCATAACACAAAAGAGGCATATGATGGTGACTGGATTACATAAAGAATTCATGTAAACCAGTGGATGCTATCAAATCAATATCAAATTTCATTCCAAAAACAACTGTCATCACCTTTGCACTTCTCTCCAGTGTTATGACTCTCACAGTGTGATAACTGGCGGAAGGGAGCAAGATGAGGAGAAATCAGAAACAACATAAAGGCCAGGAGTCAAAAAAATTCAAATCGTAAGAGACCAGAAAGCTTATCAAAGTACATATTTGCACTAATGATAATAATACAATTCTTGGTACCTGGGTGATGCCAAAACTTTTCACTGGTCACCTCCCTTATGAGGCGTTCAACAGATGTGTCCTGGGGCAGCATGTTGGCAGGAGTCTGCCTCTTGATAGCAAGATGCTTTTTGTTTCCAACCTTGACATCATTGGAGCTTTGACCAGTCTGTCCCAACTTCCTATTTGAAACAGGTACATTCTTCTGCTGCCTTGAATCTGTTGGTTGTTTCCATGAACCCTGCCTTGGAATGGGTGGTAAATTAACCTCTGTCGGAGGTTCTGTATCACTGTTAAGCCTCCTAGACCTACCAAGTGGTCCAGAATTATCACCATTAGAATCAGATTTAGGTTCATGTAAGTCAGCATGGGAGCCACCATCAGCAAAAGATGTGTCAACCTGTTTCTGATCCTTAGCTACTCCAACACGCTCAACTTGTGCAGGAACAGTACGAACTTCCTTTACAGTACGACTTATAACAGGTGAGGTGAAAGTCTGTCTTCTAGGCGTTGAAGTTTTAATAGGACCTGCCTGCTTGACATCTTCCAAGTTAAGAAACATGGTCTGTCTATTACGTTTCTTTCCCAACATTTCCTCTTTACGGTGGTCAATCTTCCTCTTCCCAGGATTATTTGCACATCTTAGTGCATGACTTGCTTCAATACCTTTCACTTCTTTTTGCTTGGGAACTATACTGGGTTCATCCAGAGCATCAATAGAAGCTTCACTTTTTATATTGCTTTCTGAATTTGGGATACTATCGCTCTTCTGTTCACTAGAATTTGATTCTAGACCTACAGAGGCACGGCAACTCTTTAAATCATTTGTACTATCAGAACCTTTAATATTGCTGATCTTACTTTCAGAAGAAATATTGCTAGGCTTACTTTCAGAAGCTACTGCAACCCCAACCACCATTCCAGATGTTGCTAGCTCTTCTGAAGCTTGACTTCGTTGGAGCACATTACTACATCTATTTACATCAGCAGAGCCCTCCTCTTCCGACCACTCTCCTTCTTCCCTCTCAATGGATTGAGCATTCGCTGAACTTAATATCTGTGAATCCATAACTTTCAGATCATCTTTACTGGACTTAGAGCAATCCTTTGTTTCTTGATCTTCTTCTCTCTTCACTTCAGTGTCTACTTCAAGGACTAAAGTGGATTTAGGCCGAACAAAAGGCTGAAATCCGGAGACAGAAGATGCATGTGAAAAAGCATGATTATTTACTATTCCTTTGGCAGCAGTTGATGCTGCAAGCAAATCAGAAGCATGGGGATTTGTTGATGGGTGAGTCTTTTGGGGCTGGATGCAAAAATTACCATCCCTCTCATCATTATCTTCTGCAGGCGGCTCGTTGAGATCAAATAATGGCCTTCCTCGAGAACCCATCTCATATGCATATGGATACAAGCTAAATTCTGAATAAAACTAAGTTGAACAGGCACTTTTCTTCTATTCCTTTTAACAGACAATGTCCATGACATGCCCACAATGAGGAAAGACAGTGGATCTGCAAGCCAAGCACAAAACAAAATAAGCACAGCAAATCAATGAATTATACCATCTCAACAGTCTCAAGTACTAAGCAGCAAGATATACATTCAGCAGTTACAAAAAACTTTATAAGCACATAATATTTGGATGCAATATAGACCTAGAAGATGACAACAATTGTATCTCTTGACCATCCCAATCGCAAATACACCACTATAAGTAAGAACAAACACAAGAACACCACAATTTACCAATCTCTACAGCTAAGGGTGGAATCAAATGTTCACAAATAGAGGTTGAGCGCAGCAAGTAAATTACTGACCAAGTATTTAAACAAATCAAAAAAACCAATGCACAATACAAGATTGGGAAATCCCTGGTAGCATATCAAAACCTAATAACAAAAACTAATACCAAGAAACACAGAAAACCTAAACTCCAACCAAGCTTCCAATCCCCCCCCTTTCTCCCCCAACTCAGTAGCCAGACGACAAGAGGCATAACCCAATCACACCCAGTTCAATACCAAGAAGCGCAAAACAGTCCTCAACTCATATCATCCCAGATCAAAATAAACACTAAACTTTCCCGAACCCACCAAACAATCCACAAAAACTCCACCCCCGCGACCCAACCAATCAGAATCTAGGGTTTCGACCACCACCAAGTCACTCCCTCTAACACAAAACCCCTCCCCCAGAGGACCCAGTCTAGACCCTTACCCAAGATCTTATCTCTTCCAAACAGACCCACATGTTAGAGATCAAACCAGTTGTTCATTCCCCCAACCAAAAACCACACCGTAAATAATGCACAAATCTAATAAATAGTCAAACACCACCCCCCACCCTTCATTCTCTAGCGCCCTATCCACCATTATTCAACCAAGCTGATTCTCTATCTAAGGCTCTCCCAGATTTCCCAACAGTGAAATTATCAAGAACCCACCCAAAAAGAAAAAGTGAAAAAAAAATTAACGAAGAATCGAAAATTAAAATAGTCTTAAGAGAGAGATTTTTACCTCTTCTCACTCCGCACAGCAGGGAAAAAAGAGAGAAGAGGGTCGCTCTATCGGTGTGAGTTATAGAGAGAGAGAGAGAGAGAGAGAGAGAGAAAGAGATGGAAAGGGAATGCAATTTGATGATGAAAAGAAGTGGGTGTGGTAACGGGTTTATATAGGAAATATCGATCGCATCTCGCCCGCCGGATTTTGCACCGGCCACCGTTAAGTTATTTCCGTTCAGGGGTAATTTTGGTATTTTAACGCTTATTTAATGCCGAGGTAAACATGTAAATTCCTTGTGCCGCGAGGGGTAATTACGTAAGTGGAGAACTCTTTCGGGAAGTACAAATAACTGAAGCGAGACCTAAGCGGATTTCAAAATCGGCGCACGGCTGTGAGGGGTTGCGCATGTCGCCACGTCATCGGGTTGGCCCTTTCTGGTCAGCGGTTGAGGACCACGAGACCAGTGGCGCGTGAGGAATACTGGTCCATGTGTTTTGGATCATAGAAGTTGCAAATGTGATTTCTCTCCGTAAAGGGTAGTAGCTCCGGTGATTCCCACATATCTCCCTAGCGTGATAATAATCAATTTTAATTTTCCTAATAACTTTTTAGATTTTTATTTTATGTTTGAATTTTCAAAAGGAACATTATAACAAAAAAAAAAAAAAAGTCATAAAAGCGTACAGATATGAATATGTCATAAATTTGTGTAAAAATATTGTTAAATTTGCAATTAATGTTATTATAAGATTTCTTTCTATTTAAACTTCCTTTTTCTCAATTGTTGCGGTGAAACTCACAGCAAGATGTACCAGACCATGAATCAGGTCCAGGAGCCATTTCGCTGCCATTTCTTTAGTAATTACTTTTAAAATAAAATTACCAATAAGGATAGAGTTTGTTCATCACCAATAAGAATGGTGTTTGTTATTTAAACTCAATGACATTGTCATTATTTATTGATTATGAATAAGATTTTAATTGATGTGAATCTTATTAAAATTTGATTCAAAAATAAATGAGAAATAAATGAATTTGTAAAAACATAATATTGAACATTCACATTTTCAAAGATAAACATATAAAGTAAAAAAAAATCTATAAATACATTATATTAAAATTTTAAAAATAAACATTAACAAGAATAATTTCTTTTACTTTTTAGGTATAGTATGTTTGTATATTATCAAATTCTCTTTTATTTAACAATAATTCATTTCAATTACCTTTTATTATTATTTATTTTTACTTTAAAAAGTAGATTAATTAATTAATTAATTAATTAATTAATAGTGAACGATGGGAAATAATAGTAAAGTAATGAGAAAAAACAAATATCAGTCCTCTACCATATATATTACTTTTTGTACTGGACTCGGTCTAAGAGGCCCAATAGCGAAGTCCAATAAGACAACATAGAGCATTAGGCCGTAGATGGGTCCAAACCATCTCAGCCCACGACCTACACTATGGCACGAAAAACATGCATGGAAACACCACCACGAGATCGTGGGTGGTTACCATGTCTTAGGGAAGGATCCCACGACTCCCCACTCGGCACACTCTAAGGACCACAAGTTCTCTCTCCGTGTTCACACTATAAATTCTAAACCACCAGCATGGAAAAACTGCCACATTAGTTGGAGGGGCCCATTTTGTTTGTCCAGTTGTTGCCATGTTAGTTGGAAGGGTCCCTTGTTGCATACATAATAAGGCATACATAATAAGACATATTTAAATAACAGAAAAGAATATTTATGCCTAAAAAAAACCAATAACTAATTCATACCCCTACATTTTCTGCTTCTTAAGAGCTTTGTGTTTGACACTTAGGATATGATTGAGTTAGATCAATCTCAGTTGAATCCGAAGTCGTTGCCCTAACTTCATTCTGCTTGATCAACAGTTGCGGCTGCTGGTACTACATCTTTTTTAGCTTGTCTTTTCTATCTTTCTTCACAACCCCTACTAGTGTGACCTTCAACACCACAATATATGCATTGAAATTCAGGGTATTTCCTCTTAACCCTATGTGGGTTTAGGGGCTGCTCATCATTATCTATTCTCCTTTGTTTTCTGGGTCTTCCAACTGGCTTCCTAATTGGTGGTGGAGTTGGTCGATTATATGGTGTAGTCTCCTAAAGATCTTCACCTTGTATTGGGTTGACACGGTACATATATGGTTTTCTATATGACTCCATCATCAGCCATCCATGACAATAGCTCTCTAGGGTCCTTTTATTGCCCCAACCAATGTAAGTTGTAGCATGTCTACATGGCATACCTTTGAAATAAACAAAAATAATCAGTTCATAAAATAAACCAATAACAATATAAAAAGAAATAAAAATGTATGAATCAATATTTGTTAGTTGGAAAAACCTGCAACTGCATGTACTTTGGACCAAATCCACAACCATGTTGCAAGGTGTACCAACCACTTCAAATATATTCCCATCCTCATCGCTTGAATAATGAGGTAACCACTTATGGCTAGCCTTAGCTTCATGTTGAAGCCTACTATTTTGTATAAGAGGTAGATAACACACATAGTTAGCTAATTTCATTTTATTATCTGCCATAGTCCTCATAATGCATCTCTTAATCTCCTCTGTCATTGTCAATATTGGCTTTGCCCTATATTCTTTGACGTTGGAATTGAAAGATTCACAAGCACTATAGCAGACATTGTCCATTTTAGGCACCTCACTAAAGTAGGCCTTTGTCCAAGTCTCCTTGAGCCATTTGTCAAGATATGCCCATGCCATTTCATTCATGGCCTTTAGTTTCTCCATGTTTGCTTCAAAGTGGTTCACAGTTGTGGACATTGCACATAGCCACACCATTCCCTTCAACTTAGTATCCTTCCATCTTTTACTGAAATTCTTCCACAAGTGCCAAACACAAAACCTGTGATGTACTATAGGCATCACCTCTTGCATTGCTGGAATCAAAGCCTACATTAAATATGAATCAAATTAGTCCCTAAGATATAAATCACTAAATTAAATTAGTCCTTGAAACTATAATTTTGACTCAAAATAGTCCTTAAAATATTTACTACTGATTCAAATTAGTACCTAGAGGTAATTTGCATTCTGCATGTCTGACATGAAACACCATACATGTCGTCGGTAGTCCCCAAGGTCCATGTGCAGTAAATCAAGGAACCATTTCAATCTGCCTTGTTTTCTACATCAACTATAGCATATGCAATGACAAATATATGATTATTGGCATCTTGTGCTACCGTAGACAAGAGTTGACCACCACAATATGTTTTGAGGAAAGCTCCATCTAATCCTATCAATGGTCTACAACTTGCCTTAAAACCTTTCATGCAAACATTATGACAAACATAAAACCTTTGAAATTGTGGTGGGGATACATGGATTGGGATCACATCTACTTACACCTTTGATCAAGGGTTTCTCCTTAACAAATCTTTAGCTTTATCAAGTAACCTCGCATATTATTTCTTTTCATCACCCTCCACTATTACTCTTGACTCACCCAAAGATCTAGTTATCAGTGTTCTATTCAACTTAATCCCACACTTATTAAGGATATACTAAAACACCTCAGGATGCTTCATAGTTAGGTACTTCCTAAGCTTGTGAACAAGCATGTGAGTCACCCATTCCCATTGGCTGCCTTATTCTTGTACACTCTAGAACAAGTGTGCTTAGGGTTAAAAGTCTTAATCTAATAGCAATAATATAGATTGCTCCAACCACAATAAACCTCCCATTTATAATTTTCACCCTTTGCACTTTGCTCTAACCTTCATCTTGTCACTCGTGTCAAACTTAATCGATTTTCCTTCTTGTATAGTGTAATTCCTAATAGCTTTCTTAAAAGCATCATGGTTAGGAAACCTCTTTTTAGCTCTAAGTGCACACGCCCAAAAGTTTCATCCTCATTGAACATGGGGTTAGCAAGCCCACTATCCTCCTCACTCTCATCATCAGTCGTGACAAGTGTCTTTAACTGTTCAGAAACCCAAGATGTTGGTCCATCATTAGATGCATAACTACCCTTATTATTTGTGGCCCTATATGTCTCTCTAAGACCTGCAATTAATAAGAAATATTAAAGAAGATTATAGTTGAATTCCCAAACTTCTTAGAAAAAGAAAAAAGAAAAGAAAATACCTTTTCCACGTAATACCACACAATAACAAAAATAATATTAAACAAAACCACATAACATTAAACAATACCACATAATAACAAAAAGGGATGTTAAATAAATTAATACCTCTTCCCATTTTCATTTCCATAGGGTTGTCAGAGTCTATTGTCTCCCTGTCATTATCAAAGTATTCATGTGATGATTCTTATTTTTTCTTCCCCTTCTTTGCATGACTCTTCACTACATTCCCTTTTTTCTTTGTAATAACATCAATGGACGTGTTAGATTCACTGTCAACCTCTTGACCATGTGAAAAAGGTGGTCTATGGGTTGCCCTTAACACTATCATAGGAGTTAGAAAATTCACTTTCACTCTCAACATTAATAAAAGCCTTTGGGGGTGGGTTTGTTGCCTTTTTTTTTGCCTGGTGACACGTGCAACCCTTTCTTCAGTGGAGATAGTAGATTAGGGGTGGGTTTGTTTGCTTTTTGGCCAAGGATCAGGAGCACACTTTTTTTAAGAAGGGATGGCAGATTTAGGAGGTTTTTTGTTTGCTTTTTTTCCCTTAAAAACATGTAGGGCAAGTTGTGTTTCACTTAGGGTGGTCAACATAGGAGTTTTCGATTGAGTCTTGTGATCATCCACTTTATCCACAAGTGGCTCATCACCCAAAAAAGAAATAATCTTAGGGTTTACATAATATAAATGAACTACTTGCTGGTGGGAACGAGAGAATTTCACCATGTCTCTCAAATCTCCATCAACTAGCATCTCTCTTAAACCATTATCTAACCTTTTCTTAGGACTAACCACAATTAGTTTTAAATTCTCACAACTAGTTTTCAATTCTATGATAGCTCAATTCCTTATGATAATTAATAAGAGCAAACACATCTAGTGTGTCCTCATCAACACCAAGCCAAGACTCCACCACACCACCTTCATATTTTAATTGCCTGGTATCACTTGTTAGAAGCTTTCCCGCATGGTGAAAAATAAGGGTAAGTGAATCTACCATCTACATAAACAAGTAAGCAAAACACTTACAAACTTGATAAATTATAACCATTGAAATCCACTACGGGTGGCGGGTGGGTCCAACCCGCTGACCCGCCAACCCGACCCAACTCCCTATGGGTCGGGTTAGGTCGGGTCGATGGGTCGAACCAGCCTGACCTATCACTTGTATTGGGTTAGGTGCTAGGTCCAACTTGTCAAAACTGACCCGATCTACTTACCAGCCATTTTATTTTATTATTTTATATATATTAAAAAACAAAAAGTATTTTTTTTTCTTTTTGTTATTAGATTTATTTTTTTGGATTAAAATCATATTATGCAACAAAACATAATATATACTTTTAATTAAAAATATATTTTTATCATAAAAAATTGACTTTTAAAAAAAAATATGGGTCACCCACCAACCCGACCTGACCCAAACGGGTCACGGGTCCAGTGGGTACCCACCCAAAAAAAATAAAATTTGACTTGACCCGACCCAACCCATGTTCACCACTAAAATCCACTCTTATATATATTTTTTTTCTCGGACTTGCTCACACTTGTAGCATACTAACCAATTTGCTTAGAGGTACAACTATTTGCGAACCACTAAAAATCACAGTTTGTTGTTTGGGACCACCACCAACACAAAGCACACACAATGGGAACATTCTTGATAAGAAAAGGATCACACAATATTATGATAGTGATAGTGAAAGGCAAGATGATAACAACAATAAATAAAATGGTGGAAAGCTTTCAGCATCTCAAAATAAAATGTAGAACCTTCAACAAAGACAACACACCAAGAAAACTTTCAATGAATAGTGGGTCTCCTTTAAACTGTAACCCCTTTGCTTGTACTTCAAACATCAACAAAAACCCATTACAACAACAACAACAAGAGAGAAACAAATGGGGGTGAAGAGGAAGAGTGGTCAATGAGGTCGCGAAATACTTGTGATGGATGATAGATGAGAGCTTAGAGGTGAAGGGAAGTGAAATAGAGATGGATGAGAGCCGAGGGGGGAGGGGAAACGGAAGCAAAAATGGAAGTAAGAGTCGAGAGGCGAGGGGAAGGGGAACAGAGAGTGAGGTATGTAATGAGATTTAAGAATTTCTTAACAAATTAAGAAAAATTGAGGATTTATGATTAATTTGATATTAATTATGATTATATAGAACTTAATTCGGGATAATTGAGTATGAAATCTTAAACGACATCGTTTTATACTTAATTAGGTTACTATTAATTAAACAACGACATTTTAATATGTGTAATGTAAAATGTCAACATAAAACTTAAAGTAACACATCAACATCATTGTAATAGAAATGAAGCGAGAGACTGATTTGATTCATGATTCACATTTTTAAGAATCAGAGTAATTTATTTTAAAATTTTAAAATTAAAGTGATTCACGATTACAATGCCAAAAACTAAGCAATTGCATAAATTTTACTTCCGTCACACGAGCCAAACTCCAAGAAGAGACTGTGGCACTGCCACAGCAATGGCACAGCCAAGTGATTCCCATCAGAGGCAGAGGCAGCGCCACTGAGCCACACCCACCTTTGCACGCCCTTTCCGGATCTTCCAATTATGGGGGTTGTTGGGTTAGTGAGAGCCTTCTCCCTCGTTGCCATCGCCTCCCTCCTTCTCTTCGAGGAGTGGGTCTCGACGCCCTCTTGCAAGGTGGTCCCCACCACCCCCAACCCCTTTCAAGATCCCCAATTCGGAGACGACCCGGAAGACTTGAAGGTCATGCTGGTCGCTGACCTTCTCCTCTTGGGCTCTGACGCTGGTTATGTCAACCACTTCTTCAGGGACTACTACATGTCCAAGTTCTTTCGGGTAAGGTATTTTGCATTCTTTTGTGGCCTTTTCAGCTGTGTTCTCTTGTTAATTATACTTACATTAAGCTCCCACCCTGGTGCTCTAAGATTCATATTAGTTCACCAAACATTCTCTTTAGGAAAAAAAAAACATCAACTTAGTCGCACTGAATTTCAATTTCGGTCAATTTCGTCCCTCTTAATTCAAAAAATCGGCATGTTAGTCCTTCTGTTTGTTTCACGTGATTGATTACGTTAACGGAGCGACGTGGCAGTGAACGTGTCACGTTGTTCTGTTAACCACCACATCATCAACCACGGTTAGTAAGATAGACGGAAGGACTAACGGGTCCGATTTTTTGAACTGAGAGGGATGAAATTGTCTGAAAAAATTTGGGAGGGATGAAGTTGACCGAAATCTAAATCTAGAGGGATGATTGAAAGCTTTGCCATAGTTTTCCTTACCAAGACTACATTGGTGACTCGGAAGAATGAAATTCGCAACTATATTGTTTCTTTGAGAATGAATTTGATTAAAAAAAATATATTTAGAGGACTAATGGTGGGTGACCTGTCCTAATATTTGGAGTTACTAATTTCAAGGCTTACTAGTTTCTGGATCTCATAACTGTAATGAACTCAGCTTCACTAACAACTAGGAATGTGTAGGTTAGTAGACATAGGCTGCAAGACCTGCTTTGCGATCTTACATGTTAAAATTTGGTGTCTGCCATGTTTGTGTTGTGTCCCGTATCCATAGAGAATGTGAGATGCATTGGGTTGTACAAGGAGCTTTATTCTTGTAATATGTAGAATGTAGATAAAAGACCCTAGGTTGCATATTTATAATTTGAGTAATAATTAATGTGGCTTGTGTTGAAGTCTTATAATTGTTAAGTTTTTCTTGTATTGCAAGATTTTTGTGCTGCCAAGCATCATGCTAAGATTGGGATTCTGGGTTACTTCATTGTTGAATTTGAACATTGGCATCCCACGTATGAGTTTCATTCCATCCGACCCTTTTAATTTAATAATGCACCATCTGGCCAGAAATCTTTCGACAGTTTGAAGCCTGATTTGCTTCTTGTCTTGGGAGACGTTTCTGCAAAAGGCTCAGAATTGACAAAAGGAAAATGGATGTCGGTGCTTCGTCAGTTTTACCAAATGTTGGGCCCGTCCGTTGCTATTCCATTCCATGCAGTTCTTGGTGATAGGGATATTGGAGAATGCAGTGATCTTGATCTGAACAAAGTTAATTGGATTGCTCGCAAACTACCAGGATTGGATCCTTCTGGCTGTGGTGCATTTGAAATCGGTAACATCAGTTTCGTGACACTGAATGCCGTGGCTTTACTTTGTGGAGACAACAGTTTACGTTTTGATGTTGAAAAAGTAATAGAGAGGGAAAGTGTAGGACTCCGCAAGGAAACCGAGGCAATAAATGATCCCAACAACTTTAGATATGCAGACTATAACTTTGTTTGGAGGGTTCTGTCCATGTCATCTGGATTGGGACCTGTAATTCTACTCCACTTTCCTTTGGAGCAAAAAGAAAATGAGCACTGTAGTGGCATTGATGCTTTTAAGAGATCCTCTAGTTCATTAATAGAGAGGTTAAATATCGTGCCAAAAAGCAGGTTAGTAGACACCTTCGTACGAGTCAAAACTCTACATTTTTATAGTATTC
This sequence comes from Nissolia schottii, assembly GCA_003254905.1. Lineage (NCBI taxonomy): Eukaryota > Viridiplantae > Streptophyta > Magnoliopsida > Fabales > Fabaceae > Nissolia > Nissolia schottii. The sequence continues at coordinate 63,374 of QANU01099176.1, forward strand.
TTGCAAGTTTATGAGTGATTTTAGGTATGGATCTCTAATTAAACTGTTTAGTCAGTATACACTCGGTCATAAAATATGCTGTATAATCAGAAAAGGGTGTGTCCATCAGTCATCACATTCTTACTTTTTTATATAGTAGCCAGGAAGAGCATATAGTTTCACATCATCTGATTGCTTTAATAACGCCTTTTTTTTCTTCCCAATTATGCCTGTAGTTTCATCCTTACTCTTTTACTGAACTAAAAATCTCTGACGAATTGAGTTTTGGTGATAAAAACAGTATTCTAGTAAGTTAGGAAATTCGTACACATAGTCAGTGGTTATGCTGTTGTTATATTGATAAATTTATGTTGTTAAGTTTGAAGGCAATAGTCAATACTCATTATTGCAGAACTCGTACTGTGAGACTATCTATTTCACAGTTATATATTTATTTTCATCAGGGAGCACATCGGAGCTGGTCTGTACAAATTACTTCATACCCTTCCGTCAAATACTTCTGAATACATTTTACAAGCTCTGAAGCCAAGGTAAATCAAGTTTTCATTTGATTGAGACTTTATTTTGTGTTCTCATTTGACAAATACATGCTTGATCTGTCTTCCTTTTCTGTTAAAGTTGCAAACTTGAAATTTTTTGTTTTGGAAATATGCTTTAAATTATAAATTTATCTTTAGTTAGTATGATGTAGTTAAATGCTCCTGGGAAACATAAAGCCTGTTTGGATAGGCTTTTTTTTAAAAGCACTTTTATTTTTACTTCAATTCTGGCATGTTTGGATTGGCTTAAAATAAACGTACTTTTTTTAGAAAAAAAGGCTTAAAATACAACATAAAAAGTGCTGAAAGAACCACTTATTTTTTAAGTTAGCAATGCTCAACTTCTAAAAAAAGTGGAAGTAGAGGTGACTTTTAGTAGAAGTATCCTATAAAAGTAACCTTAAACTCTTAAAAAAAGCTCAACTAAAAGAATTGAAGTAAAAAAAAGTGCTTTAAAAAAAGCCTATCCAAATGGGCCTTCTTTTAGTTGAGCTTTTTATTTAAGAGTTTTATGTTGCATTTATAGGGTACTTTTACTAAAAGCCACCTCTACTTCCACCTTTTTTAGAAGTTGAGCATTTCTAACTTAAAAAATAAGTGGCATTTCAACTTGTTTTCTTTAAGCACTTTTTTTATGTTGTATTTTAACCCTTGTTTTTCTTTTAAAAAAAATGTACTTCTATTTTAAGCCAATCCAAACAAGCCAATAATACATTTTGCCTACAACCTTGAGGTAAAAGAAATGTTGATCCTAGGTTTTGTGACATGTATGATATTAATGGGTCCCTGACCGTCAGAGGATTTGGTAAACCACCATGGTGAATACTTTTAGGTGCACTTGCCCTCTGCCTCAAATGGTGTAATGGGCATTCCTATTTGGTTAATCCTTCCCCCCAAATAACATGAGGATTTTTTATTTTTATTTTATTTTTTTGGGTACATAAAAAGCACGGGAGGCCCAACAAGAACAAAAACTAAGCAATCGCTTGGTGCACCGAGATCTCTACAATATCTGTATGTTGTAATTCATCCATTCCATGGGGTGGTCTTTCCCAGGAATGAGTCTCAAAGTTCTGATCAGCGCTTAGGTCAATGTTCCAATCATAACCTCCCACCAATGACTGTACCAAGTCTAGACTAGATTCCATTGAGCAGTGCCTCATGACCATGTCTACCCTGCTTCCTCATGACCATGTCTTGTTCATTGACCACCTTCCTCTGACCATTGTTCCTTGTTACCTGGACGCCAGCAACCCTTGAAAGCTCAGCAGCATAGGCTGCGCAAATTCCAATTTTCTGGGTGCAGCCCGTGATCCATCTGCCATATTCCCTGTTTTTCCTGGGCTGCCCTGTTAGTGTTGAGTTTCTTTAAGTAGATTTTTCTTGTAATGCATGTTGTAAATATGAACTGCGTGAGCGGTTGCATATTAGTATTTGATCTGCTGTTATCCTATTATTGTCCAGGATGATTCTTTGGTTTATTGGGAGTTTGTTGCAAGTAATATTTAAAATTACCTTTGATTATTCAGTCTTCTGCATAAAAGCTGATTCAGTTTTTTATTCTCATATTGAATGTTGAGATTAATGATTATCTATATTTAGTTTAACTTTTGTCAATTGGACAAGTGGGATGGTGCTCAAATGTTGAATTGTCTCTATTACTAGTTAATGGCTTGTTAATTTTCCGTGATAATAGTGATAAAAAGGTAAATTTTAGTTGCATAACTGGGGGATCGACAACAAGTGGAATAGAAAGACACAGGTAACTTTTAGTGGCTGCTGTGGATTGGCGCGAAGGAATTTACCAGTCCAGAATGATGGGGTTAGACCATAACATTGGTGGGTGTGTGTGAATATGTTGTGGATTGGGATTCTCACATCAAAAGAAAATATCTCATGTGGGGGTCTTATCATTTTAATTCAAGCGGGACCAGTGTTGGGGGGCTGAAGTTTATGCAGCAAAAGCAGGAATTCTGTTTTGTTCTGAAGAGGAAGGCCTTTATAATTCTGATCTGGCCATCACATCCTCATCTGTCGCGTTAAGGTCTTGACTAAAAGCAGAAAAGATGGATAAATGGGAATTGAGGTTCGTATGGAATAGTTTTCCAAAATTATAAGGACGTGCTTGAGGATCTGCAAGCTTTTCCAGACAGGAAATATCTGAAGCTTGGAAAACCCAATGGCTGAGTGTGGCTGATACTAACAATAGACAAGAGTTCAGATGGTTTGATTAAGATAGCAACTGGCGTGGTGCAATTTTTGGCCTTGTTTGTGTCAGTCTTTTTTTTCAAAAAAAAAATAATAATAATAAATAATCTTATGACGCAATTCGTTATGGGGGACACTGAGGTTGTGTGGGATGCAATACAACAATACCTTTGGCGGGTCGCTGCTGTGCTGATTTTGCGTGGGTGCTGTATGAATTTGGCTCTAGCAGTTATTAGTGCTGAATTTTTGCATCTCAGATCGGTAAGGTAGCGACGTATGCGGCTGGATTGGGGGGATTGTAATCAAATTCAAAGCTTATCAATTTGTGTGATTGTGCTGGTGGTCACTCTTGGAAAGAATCTCTTGTTTAGTTTCCACTTTTATGGTTCTTTTTTACTCTATTTTGTATCTTAATGTGTTTGTGCTTGACTTTGGTCAGCCCCATCCATGGCCATGTGTCTGCTCATTGTCTGCAGGATTATTTTTAGCGCTCACAGGCATGAATTATCGGACCACGTCCATTTCGGCGGAACTCGCGAGATTACGGTTCCGGCAATGTCATGGAATGCAAGAGATGACCCTGGATTTGTGTTTGCCACATTCCAGAAGGCGGGAGGAGCAATGAGCATCAGCTATTGTTCTCTGGCTAGAGAATCTCATATTCTTCTTGTCTATGTCTCGATAACGGTTTTGTTTTGTCTTGTTTGGTATGTTTAAAAGGATAGCAAGGAGAATTGTCCAAAGCATCAGAAGTTATATTAGGGAAAGTTACCACAGACCAAAAAAAAAAAAAGAAAAAGATAGTAGGGAATGTTGAGTTACGCAAAATTGTTACACTATTGTCTCTCAACTTTGAAGTCCAATGTTTTTTTTGTCTTTTTGGCTGTGATAAACCTGACTCAAGTTCTGGTACTATTTATAAACATGTAATAAAAAAATATGCAATTTTTGGACTGATAATAAAGAATATGCGTACATATTTTTAATAAAAAATTTTGGGCGTGTGTGTATATATAACCCCGATGGGGTTAAGACTAGAATGAAACATGAACTGAATAGACATGGAGTCAATTGGTCTTGGCGTGTGAACTATGGAATTTTTGATGGGATGACTTGTATAGTGGTAGAAATCATTTTTTTACCCCAAAATTTTTGAAAATAAAATTGTGGAATTTTATTTTGAACCCTTATAGAGTGTGGTTTGTAGAAGTTGCCAACATTTTCAAAAATCTGAGTTTGAGAATGACATATTCTTGTGTTTGGTTCGCAGAATAGAAAAAATGATCTTGAGAAAATTATATTATCAAGAATCATAAAAGTCCTTTTTTATTTATCCAATTTTCAATCTCACCCTTCATCATGGGAATCAAACATTCTCATGGAAATAAAATGTTTCTACAATTTTAAATAGGCGAACTTACCTTTATTTAAAATTGAAATCAACTTTACCCTTTCATAATAATAATAATAAAAGGTAATAATAATATTTTTGGGAGTTGAGAAAATAATTAAAAATATTAATAATAAATAACAATAAGTAATAAAAATAAAAATGTTAATAATAATAATATTAAATAATAATAGTATTAATAATTAATAATAATAATAATAATTAATGTTACGCTGGCTAACCATCTTAAGCCTATGGCTGAGGTACTAGGACTATTTCGAATGATTATTGGGGAATTACTGGCTAAGCTATTGTTTCTATATTGTCTAACTGTACTGTTATACTTGATTGAGTCTCTATACCTTACAACTAACGATTTGAAAACTATTGACTAAACTTGTAATATCTCCCTATCTAACCATTCTGTATTTGTTACCCAAAAATTGACTAATTGGCCTAAATGGTTATTTGTCTACTAGAACTACACTAGTTGGCTATTCTATCATATGTTATACTTAGCAACCATATAGCACCTATTGGGAACAAAATGCAAGCACAAGCAATTGAAAGTCAATTATTGAAATACTTTTCAAAGGCTTATTTTCATCAAGGTCCCACGCAACTTTCCAAAATGATTTTCATGATTTTGTAAAAGGATATGAGGTTTTCACAAAATACTAGCATGTAGGAAATAATTCTTAATGAAGAACATAAACTGTGAGCACATCATCCACTCACCGAAGACATCGGAGTTCTAATTAATGATATTGGAGGACAACACTGAACTAAGATGACGTCTAACATTGACATCGCCTCACCAGAACTGACATTGACATCCGGAAAGAATCACAACACAAAAATTGACCATGAGAACTAGAACTAGGATTGCACTGGTGCCACTCTATTGTCTGCTTGAAACTCGCCGAGGCGAGCAAGGCTCGTTGGGGCGACAAAGCTCGCTGGAGTGAGCAGGTCTTGCTACAGCGATGCAGCTTGCTACATCGATAATTGCAATCACAGGTCATTGTGTTCATCACCATGCTTGTGGAGAATCACTCCCATTCGAACAAAACGAGAGGGAAAAGGATTGAGGAAGACTAGGAGGTTGGGTTTGTTGCATTGGGGGTACATCAAAACTAGGGTGACACTCTTTGGGTTGAGAAATTAGAAGGTTAAGAGGAAGAGGTTATGTAGGTTGATGATGGTGGTGCTATGGGAGTTTCTTTGAGTGTGTGTGTGTGTGGGGGGGGGGGCTAAAACTCTGCTAGGATTCGTGTTCTAATGCTTATGGGACGACTAAAGGGGTTTGGCGTGATAAAATGTGATGTTGGGCTAGATCGAGCCTCTGGCCCAACGCTGATGATCACTAGAGTGACCAGGGGTCGTTGGGGGCGATTAAGGTCACTGCAACAGTTGTTGCTTGCTTGCTACACTAAGTTGCGTTGGCTTCTAAGACAACTAACTTGACTTAAAGGAGTTTCTTAAGGCTTTCAAAATGAGCCCGACCCTCGAGCACAGCTTGTTTACCCGGTTAAATGAATGGACCATACGTATAAAATTCGGCTCGCAAATAGTAAAATCCTGTTTAGGCCTGACTCGTTTAACCCGCGAGCCAAATTGGTCTGTTTAGTATTAACATAAGCAAAACTTGTGGACTAACCTTTTATTCACATAAATGGATGGACCAAACATATAAAAACTGGCACGCGAATAATAAAAGCCCATTAAGGCCCGACTCATTTAGGCCCGTGGGTTAGTCGGGCTGGGCCTAAAAGGGTCAGGCTGGCCCGTTTGATAACCCTAGCGTTTCTAGAGTCTAAAGGCTAAGTGTCCTACTATCTAAGGGTTTTTTTAGTACATGGTATTACATTAACCATTACTTTGTTTTACTAGGTTAGGATTTAATGAGTTTCAATTTATTTCAAATATTTCACATAAGGACGAGGGGAGAGAACTATATTATTTATAAATGGGGTTTTGACTATTTGTCTTGTGAACAAAGAAAATTGTAATTTAGTTTGATTCATCAAGTATTCAGAATCATACTTTGTGAGATGTTTGCATTCTAAGTTCTCAATTTGTCACTTAGAATGTAAATATATGGTTTTCAATTCCATATTTTATCTTGTGGTGGTGGAGGTAGGATGTATGGGGGCATGGTGGGAGATGGTGAGATGAGTATGGTGTTGTGCATTAAAAAAAAAGGTAATACTCATTTTGGTCCTTGAAAGTATAAGCTCTAGTCATTTTGATTATTGAAATTTAAAATTTGATTATTTAATCCTTGAAATTATAAGTTGTAGGTCAAGTTAGTTCCTTAATTCATTATCATTATTTTAATTTATCATATTAAAAGGGACAATAACAAAAATTGAGACTACAAATGAGTTATAGTTGTACTTAAAACTATAAATAAGGTCGCCATAGCAGTTATGGTGGTAAATGAAGTTTCAATAACAACTAAGATTTGTAACTCCAAGAGTTGTTACAATCATATTTTTAATATTTATTGTTGTCACATAGACTCTGTAGACTCTGTTGTTATCACATTCTCATTTAATGTAAAAACTTAGTGAAAACATGACAATATAATAATGATAATGAAATGACAGGCTAATTTGACCTGCAACTTACAATTTAAGGATTAAAAAGTCAGATTTTGAATTTCAAGGACCAAATTGACTTAACCTTACATTTTTATGGACTAAAATGAACATTTTCCCAAATTTAAGGATGTAAAAGTCTCTTTATATGGGCAAGTTATGTGTAAAGAAAGTTATTGTATGATATTCTGATTAATTAATTAAGAGAGATAAATGATTTTTTAAAATTTAAAAGAGAAATGTAATTTGGACAGAGTTCATGAGAAGTTAATATAATTAACCTATATTAAAATGGCTTATTTAAAAACTTTATCCAAACACACACTATTTGAAGGGTTTGGTAAAACTTTTTAAGAGGGTGTTCCCATTCTCAAAAAGCATAAATCAATTTTTTTTTTTATGTTTGGTAAATAAAAAACATGTGTTTTTGTTGTTGACTTTTAAAAGTTAAGGGATGCTCGTAGGAGCTCTCACGAGTAAGAATTAGCTTGTGTTCTCTAACTATTAAAATACTAATATATCTTTAAATTTTAATAGTTATTATTACTCTATTTAATATTTATGTTTATTATGATAATTTTAGATGTAAAGAGTGCAATCAAAATATATTTAGCAAGCGCAACCCATATAACTTTTATTAAGAGCCACTTTTTCATTTTTTTTTACCAAACAATATAACGTGCCTTTTTAAGAGCAATTTTTGAAAACTCGAAGAGCTCAACAGCTCTTAAAAAACCATAACATTATTAAACCAAGCCTAAAATTCTTGATTTATAATAAGGTAAAACCCCTTTTTTGGTCGTGTAATATTGTCATTAAAAATATTTAATTTGGTCTTTTATTTTTTTAAACGAGTCAATTTAATCTTTTACTTTTTTTTACATTTAATCACATTTAAAAATTGGCATTACCCATATTTAAAATATGTAATTATATTTAAAAAATAACTAAATTAACTTATTTTTGAAAACGGTGTATTAAATTAAACGTGTTGAAGACCAAAATAATTAATTAGATAAGAATGAGACTAACTCAAGATTGCTTGCCCCGTTTAGTGCAAATGTTTGATAAAATGTCAACCTAAATCGTGGTAATTTAATAAAATGTTTTCAAACAATATATTTTGATAATTAGCTCCTACCGTACGGAGTACGGGTAGAAGAGTAAAAAAACTCTTTATAATAGTCACCCCATGTAACATATGCGACGAGAGCATTGCAGAGGAGGAGTGAAAAACTTCTGACGTGTACGATCCAGATTCAACCTCCTCCTTCCCCTCCTCTTCTTCTTCCTCCTCCAGCGTCCGTGGTTCCTCATTTCAATTTGTTCGAGCTCAATTTGGCCATGCCCGCGTCGCATTCACATAGTTAGCAGTAGCAAATTGGCCTCGAGTTTCCCTCCATAACCCCATCACCAATGGCGGAAGCTCCATCCGCAGCAACGTCCTCCCCAAAACCCTCCATGGACCCCCAATCCCAATCCCAGAATCCCCCAAACCCAAACTCAATCTCGAATCAGAACCCCTCCCCTTCAATCCCTTCAATCCCTTCACCGTCAATCTCAAACCTCTCCCAGCAGCAATCCCCTTCAATCCACAACATCTCTTCCCCTTCTCTCCCTTCCTTACCCCAAATCCCCCAATCCCAACAACAACAACAAGACCCACAGCAGCAGCAGCAACAGCAACAACAGCTTCAACAGCAGCAGCAGCAGCAGCAACAGCAGCAATCACAACAACCACAACAGCAGCCCCTTGTGGTGCAGCAGCAGTCTCAGGGCATGAGCATGAACCCAATGTCCCAATTCCAACTCCAGCAAACCCTCCAGCGATCCCCTTCAATGTCGCGCCTCAATCAAATTCAGTCTCAGCAGCAGCAGCAGCAGCAGTTCGGTGTCATGCGGCAGCAGGCTGGGCTGTATGGCGGCCAGATGAATTTCGGCGGTTCTGCTTCGGCGGCTCAGCTGCAGAGTCAGCAGCAGCAGCAGCAGCAACAACAGTTGGGAGGGTCGGGTTTGTCGCGGTCCGCTCTGATTGGGCAGAGCGGGCACTTCCCCATGTTGTCTGGTGCTGGAGCGGCACAGTTCAACTTACTGTCCTCAGTAATAATGAGTTTCTGTTATGATCGTTGTGTTTGTTTGATATTGTTTGCTATTTGGTTTGGATCGTTTATAGAATAAGATAAAGTTATGCTTTGCTGCCTGATTCCATACACTGGAGTTCCTGGATGATACTGGATAATGGCATAATTATCATTGTTGGTTATAGTTCATGATTAGTCCATTCTAGCAAAAAAGTTAAAGGTCATGATTGGCATTATAATTTGGGATGATTATAGTGGAAAGAGTGAGACAAATTTGGTAGAAATGAGATGGTTCGAGGAAACAAGACATTTTTGTCGCATTTATGCTACGTGGTTTGCTTGGATATGACCATAGCTTTTAATTGTTGAGTGCTGTTAATGTTTCATGCTGTTGCGTGTTCAAAAGTTTATTCCTTTATGAAATGATTTTGAATTTGGTGCAGCCAAGGCAGAAGAGCGGGCTAGTCCAGGGGTCTCAATTCTCGTCAGGTAATTCATCTGGACAGTCACTGCAAGGAATGCAAGCAATGGGGATGATGGGGTCGCCAAATATGAGCTCACAACTAAGAGCTAATGGAGCCCTTGCTTATGCTCAGCAACTGCGAATGAGTCAGGGCCAAATCAGGCAGCAACTATCACAGCAGAATTCACTTAACTCATCGCAGGTATAATTATCTTTTATGTTTTGTGTGATAATTATGCTTACTGATGTTCTGATTTTAAGTTCATTGGATCTTTTATTGTGTTCATATTTTGTTTAGATTTTAAATATCCATGCAGTCAAATTTCTGTAGTATTTTTGACATTTCTAGATTTAGTATCTTGATCTTTTTAAATTCATGTTCCCACATTGCCAAATATCTCTTTTTAAGTTTTAACATAATACCACAATTTAATTCTGTTCAGCACCATTCTTGTGCATTATGTGTTGGATTTGCATCAAACCACTTTTTTAACTTCTTCATTTTTTCTTGTTACTTGGGGATGGACAGAGGTTGGACACTCTTTGTAACATTAGAGCAAGATGTCAGATTTTATCTTTCTCATGTCACAGGATTAACCTGCAATTCACTTTTATTGTCATGAGAACACACCAGAACAGAAATTAAAGATTTTAGGTTATGTGGAATTTAATCAATGGATTATAAAACTTATATTGGCATACCACCACATGAAAAAAAAATGGCATACTACCAAAATTTTGTACCACTACCATTTTATCTTTTTAGTTCTCAAGTCGCTGCATGGCCACATTGTCTTTCATGCATTGAATTTATCGCTCATCATACTCTCTTGCAATCCAAACTTTTACCTTCAGTTACCGCTCAATCATTTCAGAGATTACCAACGATCTGATACTGGGTAGACAGTTTTATCCCCGAACCATTCAGTTATTGTTGTGTTCACTCTCTAAAGCACTTCCAATGACCATCTGGTCGTATTCATTGCGTCCACTTTTGGAATTTGGGTCTATTGGTTGACTCAGTTTTGCACTAATAGATTTGTAATCAAACCCATAAACAAAAGGAAACAATGCAAAATAAGAGAACTAAGCTGTCATGCAAGGTTAGTACTTTAATTTTTCTCTTCAAGTCAATCCTTCAGAAGGAAAACTTGCATTTATTAATAAACATTGAGCCTGCAAAAAAGGTTATATTATTTCCAAATATACCAGTAGAGGGTGAGCTTTGACAGAATGATAAGGTTGCCCTGAAACCTAGAGGTCACTGGTTCAAATATTGAAAACAACCTCACTGCTTATGGGGGGTGGGGGGCGTACATTGACTCTCCCCAGATAACCCCTTTTTATTTTCAAATATATTAGTGGTTGATGAAAACAAGAAGACAAAATCACTCGTAGAGTAGTGAAATGTGTTTATGGCTTGTGTCTGGTGCAAAACCTAATTGTGTTTTTGCATTTGAATATTGGTAGGGAAAATTGAATTTGGTCATAATATTTTGAGGTTATAATGCACAAGTTACAATGAAGTTGGATGTACTTAAAACTGTAAATGGAGTTCGGTATCTGGCTGGAGTATTTAAGAATTACTTTAGTGTGTGTGTGACTGCATAAGTATGTTTTTATGCATATTATATAAATTAATTAAGACATATTAGGACATCAACAATACTGCTGACCGCAGGTTCAAGGCTTACCAAGGTCATCATCCCTGGCCTTTATGAGTTCCCAGTTATCTGGATTGTCTCAGAATGGACAGCCTGCAATGATTCATAATTCTTTAACACAGCAACAATGGTTTAAGCAAATGCCAGCATTGTCTGGCCCTGCCTCACCATTGCGTCTTCAACAGCAGAGGCAGCAGCAGCTGGCTTCATCTGCTCAACTACAAAACTCTGTGACCTTGAATCAGCAGCAATTGTCCCAGCTGATGCAGCAACAGAAATCAATGGGGCAGCCTCAGCTGCATCAACAGCAGCAGCAGCCCCAGCAGCAGCAGCAGCAGCAGCAACAACAACAACATCAACAACAACTTTTACAACAGCAGCCACAACAACAATCTCAACTACAAGCACCTGTTCAGCAACAGCAACAGCAGCAGTCTCCAAGGATGCCAGGACCCACAGGCCAAAAGTCACTTAGTTTAACAGGATCGCAGCCAGATGCTACTGCATCTGGCGCAACTACTCCGGGGGGAAGTTCAAGCCAAGGAACTGAGGCAACAAACCAACTCCTTGGGAAAAGAAAGATACAGGATTTAGTTGCACAGGTTTTCTTTAAATAATGTTATTTTATTTTCTCCATATCTTTGTTTATCGACTATATTTTGAGTCATAATCTTCTGCCTATAGGTTGATCCACGGGGTAAGCTGGACCCTGAAGTTATAGATCTTCTTTTAGAGCTTGCTGATGACTTCATTGACGCGGTAAGAATTTTATTGTGCCTAATTTCTTTTCCTCACCATGACAGATGTGTATGTGTGCATGCCAAAAAGGAGATAATAGGCCCCACACAAATTTTGTAAGAATTTATTACATGGAATCATTCTGCCAAGTTTTCCAATGTCTTTGAAATTAATTGTAATGTAGGACTTTGTTTACTTTCAATAACTAAGGCGACTTTTTATTGGAACGAAATGGGGAATGTCATAGGGAGGATCAAAGTTTGTTGCTTCTCCTTGTTGCTAATACATGCATGTCTCATTGAGATTATAATACATGATTTCTTCAAGTCTCATTGTTTCTTGTCATGGTTCTGAAGGATTGTTTCTCCCTCCCCCTTGCAATAACTAATTTTCCATGAGAAATGAATTTCTTGTGCTCTATTTGTGTTTTGATGCTAAATTGCAGTCGAAGTTTCATCTGTGATTGTTTTGCTATTTACAAACTTATCTTTTCCTTATTTGCAGGCAACTACACATGGTTGCATGTTGGCAAAACATAGAAAGTCAGTGACTTTGGAGTCCAAGGATTTGTTGCTACACTTAGGTTGGTTGTGATAATAGCTTATTCTTGACTCACCCTTCTAGAACAAGAAAGAACTATTGTATTATTTAAACATTAGTTTAGTGAGTTCAGACTAAACCGTTATTACTTCTTTCATAAATTTTACCACTAGAGTATTACTGGCTACTTAATTGCCTAAAATAGATAAAACTTTACATTATTTGAACCTTAATGGTTTCAAGTGACGTGATGTACAGTAGTGCACCTCTTGTTTTGCCTGTGTGGTAACATGTTATTTCTGTCTTGAGCCTAGTTGTCTAATGTAGGGGCATGGCTTGAATCCTTTTCTTCCTTCTTCTGCATGAGTCCTTTCATGTCTGTTGTTTCTTTTACTCCTAGTTGTCTAGTGTATGTGCTTTTGTATTCTATGTTTCTTGTTTGATCCATAGCTTCGTCAGCTAACATAGTGATAAAGTATTAATTGGTAACAAGTTATTGATAAAAATCCAAATCCAATTCCAATTCCAATTTATTTGTATAGCAGATATTTATGGCCATATCTGGTACACTTTGAGTCCCTGTTATCTAAAATTCAGAACAGATGAATGTGTCCATCATAAGACAAAGATGATACTGGTCTTATAACCCTTAATAAGAAGTCAACTTGAAAAAGTTAAGAAAAAGTTAAACAACAGTATGACTTTCAGGTGGATGACTACTTTAAAACTGATGTTTTGATAATAAGTATCACTTTGAGGTGAGTAGCTACTTCAAAGTTGATTTTACTACAAAGTTTTCCCTGTAAGTTCCTTTCTATTGTATGGCAAACTGTAATTTTACTAGATTCTTTATTTCTTTTGCACATAAGAGTTTACTCACATACCCTTGAAAGTTTTGGTTGCTGTGTTTATGCGGTGAACAATCTTAAGTAGTGGATTACCTTCTTAATTATTCTTTGGGTTACTAGACAGACTTAGATAAATTGTTCAAGACCTTCAATATCATTAAGTCCAACTTTAGCATTTCTTTCTCAAATTTGTCTCCTAACATTATGTAATCGATATATAGCTTGTATGATGTATATAGAAGATCATGGATTGCCCTTATATCAAGTGAAGTAATTAGTGTGTGTTTGGATTAAGTGTGAGATTAAAATTATTTCAATAATTGATTATAAATATAATTGATTTTTAATTTTTTTTATATTTGATTATTTGAAAATCAATTTTATGTTTGGATAGTTAACTTAAAAATAATTTTAGAATTGTGTGTTTTGTTTGGATTGTATGGAAATAATTGCTTTTGTATGATAAATTACTAAGAAGAGTATGACATTATTTGTTAATATTTTATAATATCTGATACTTAAGATTATTTTGATAAAATCATTATAATTCTAAAATAATAAACTTTTGCTTATAATCAAAAGCTTAAAATATCTGCTTTCCCTTGTAAGTGGATTTTACACTCAAAATTATAACTTTTTGCTTGTAATCCGTTGAAACTTTTTACCAAAACATGCGAGATTATTTAAAAACAGCTTTCATTGGAAAAGAAAGCTGTTTTGTTCTGTTCCCAAATACACTAAATATTGAATATTTGGACTTTTATTAATTGCATACTGTATTTATGTTTGATAAAAAAAGAGTTGACATCACAGCTACTGATTTACTTGTTTCTCAAATCAATATGCAGAGAAAAATTGGGATTTAACAATTCCAGGATATTCAAGTGAAGAGAAAAAGAATCAGACCAAACCTGTAAGCAATAAATTGTTTCTCTCCCTTCCCTTTCTGTCCCTCGTTTCTCCAAATAATAAAATGAACATCTCATTTCTCATAATAATTGGATTCTGACTTGCAATGCTTAAAACTTGCAGCTATCAAGTGACCTACACAAGAGGCGCCTAGATATGGTAAAGTTGAAGGTTTCATGTATAATGATTGATCTATATTCTAATTCCATTCAACACTAGTATAACTGATTTGCTTTTATTGAATGTTACCCTTCAACAATCAGATTCGCACATTGATGGAATCCTCACACTCTGAACCAAGTATGAACAGTTCTAAAGAGATGAATAGACAGGGCCTTCCTAACCCTGTCAGTGGCCACCACCTAATGAGGCCCCTGAATTCAGAGCAGATGATTTCGCATTCCAATAGTTCTCAAATGCTACAGCAGATGACAAGGTTTTGAAAATGAAGCTCAGTTCTTGGTCTTCATGCTGCTAGGTTTAACCGCCTGTGTGCTGGTAAGACGCCTTCTATGCTTTCATTGTTCTTATTTTTTTCTGTAACATCTGCATTCCCCCTCCCTTCTCTGTGCGCGACTTCTCTGTCTCGAACTATTATCTAGTTTCTTTGCTGACTATTCCAACAAGTCATTATTCTGGTTCAATAATGTATAGCTATTGCAATCAGTTTTCATGTATCTCAATTATAATGCAAAAAACAAGGGTAGTGACTAGCACGCATGTGTGCGCGCACACACATGTACTAGTTTTTAACAACCTCATCGAGTGCAAGTGATGTTTTCTTGGAGAATCACACACACACCACCCTAACATATATACATGTGTACTATTTTTTAACAACCTCATCGGGTGCAAGTGATGTTTCCTTGGAGAATTCTCCTATAAATACCTAACATGTCTACTATTTTATAACAACCTCATCGTGTGCAAGTGATGTTTTCTTGGAGAATTCTCCTATAAATACCTAACATACATGTGTACTATTTTTTAACAACCTCATCGTGTGAAAGTGATGTTTTCTTGGTGAATTCTCCTATAAATACCTAACATACATGTGTACTATTTTTTAACTTCCTCATCGTGAGAAAGTGATGTTTTATTGGAGAACAACACCATAAACGGCCAAACAAGCATGCTTTTCACAAGTAAATCACTAAGGGAACTATATTACTTGGAATGGAGATTGGATGTTGGTGTGGTGCTCTACGGAGAAAGCAACGTCAAGCGTCAGCCAAATGGAGCATCCAACCATAACGGACCACCTTTGAATGGAGTCGTGTTCTGTTCGGACCTCATGTCCTAGAGAGAATCCCTCGTGATGGTGAATTTGCATATGTCACTTGTGAAAATTGAAAACCAGATCAGTTACAAAGAACCGAGCGTTCGCAACGTCATTTTGAGGAATGAAAATTGTCATATTCGTTCTTGGTAGAGAGGTTCCCTAGGTTAAGCAAATCACGAGTCATGATATTCTGATGGCTTTTTGCTATGACGTTTGACATGGTAGTGACTTCTGCAATGACCTCATGGAAGAGCTTGAAATGCTAAAGAGTTCAACAGTCGGGTTGAGATATCGAAGAAGGGAAGAATGCACTCAACGTTGATCACAAGAGAAGCAGACTAAAGGTAGATAGAAGGACAAATGACCTTCGAGTTCATGAAAATTTAGAAACTACACTGATCTCAACACCTCGAGGGTACAAATATTGTGGGCAGTTTACAACACAGAGCTTGCCATACTTTTGAGGCCCAAGCCAAAGCAAGGGCCAAAGGAAATGATGTGTTGTATTGTGAATACCACAAAGGGGACGACCACAAAACCGAACAATGCTTTGGCGATGCTATGGAACAATTAATCCATGACGGAAGGTTGGTGAAGTATGTGTCTGGTTAGAAGAATTTGGGAAAGAAGACCGGAGGAAAGTAGAGATCAGCACTTGAGCTTGACACTGATAAAAGATACATGAGAGGGAAAAGGGATGAAGATCTAAAAACCAGAACACGACGACTACGAGGAAAATAGAGGACTCAGAATCATCAACACCATCTCAAGGCAGCTTCGCAGGAGGAGGAGCCTCAAAGACTTCATAGAAGAAGCATCTCAAAGAGGTAATGAACGTCTCGTCCGAGCTCTGAGATGATTACTTCCCATGCCTCAATTACCTTCACCAATGAAAATGGAAAAGGAGTAGCTCCTAGTCATGATGACCCAATGGTCATCGCGGCTATTATGGTGAATGTCGAGGTGAAAATAATTCTTGTCAATTGAGGGAGTTTTGTTGACATCCTGTTGAAAGAGGCGTTCGACAAACTCAGACTCAATTCTTTTGACCTCAAGCCTCACTAAAGCGACCTCATCATCTTTACAGGGGAAATAACCTAGCCATATACCTCATCATCTTTACAGGGGAAATAACCTAGCCATATAGGTTTATCGCCCTCTATGTAACTTTTGAAACCGTACCTAGCACAAGGACCGAAAAAGTGAACTTCTTGGTGGTGGATCAACCTTCTATCTACGATGCCATCATTGGCCACAAGACCCTAAACAAACTCAGAGCGGTGGCTCATTGGCACCAACTGCACAAATACTGGCAAACTATTAACTCCATTGGCTACCTGTCCCTTTCTTTGACATTCCAAAATACCCCTCTGGGTTCTCTTGGCTGAGGTTGAGAGGAATCTCATGAGTGTCGCTATTTGACATGTGAGTTGTTGAACTTCCCTAATGCTAGTTAGGCTCTTCATTTCAATTGTACCTTTGCACTGGTCTTGGTTAGCTTCTATTCCTCAAACATAAATTCGAGGAATTTTATGGCTTCCACAACAAAGGCGCACGTCACAGGGCTTAGTCTCATCTAATGCTTTCTCAGACGTTGAAATACCGCTTCCAAGTCCTCAATGATTTTTCCCTCCTTGGAACCTTTTATTAGCATATCATCGTGTTACACACCATACAGCTGTAACCGAATTGGCTACCAAAAAGGGAAAGGAAATAATTCCTTTTCCACTTCATTATTCTAGAAGAAGGAAGAGCAGATTAGGGGGGCAATTAAATCAGAATTGAATCTGATTTGTTAAGCAAGTGAATCTGATTTGTTAGAATAATGAGGAAAGAATAATTTAATTGAGATTAAATAGGAAGGGAGGATTGTTAGGAGGGAATAATGCCTAGTTCCTTGATTCTCTCCCTCAGGTTAGTATAAGTGAGATCTTTGGGGGAAGGGAAAAGTCATTCAGAACTTGGATGGACTAGGAGGACCAAGGGATCCTTTAATTCCCAGGATTATTTCTATATTTTCAGCATGTTGTTTTCGGCCTTCAAGCCATCTTGTACGGTTCTGTACAAAAATTCCCCATTTGCTTGGGACTCCTTCACTTCCTCCATTTGCCTCTCCAATGCGTCCAATCGAGCCTCCATAACAGCGCGTGTGGAAACAATGCACAGTCCTCCCTAGGATCGGTGCTCTGATACCAGTTGTAAGAACTGGTATCAATAAAATAGTAAGAACTGATATCAATCAAATAGGTGCTGATTTTATTTAGATAAGCAAAAATTCCAATGGGGAATTTTTGTACAGAACGTACAAGATAGCTTGAAGGCCGAAAACAATATGCTGAAAATATAGAAATAATCCTGGGAATTAAAGGATCCCTTGGTCCTCCTAGTCCATCCAAGTTCTGAATGACTTTTCCCTTCCCCTAAAGATCTCACTTATACTAATCTGAGGGAGAGAATCAAGGAACTAGGCATAATTCCCTTCTAACAATCCTCCCTTCCTATTTAATCTTAACTAATTATTCTTTCCTGATTTGTCTAACAAATCAGATTTACTTGCTTAACAAATCAGATTCAATTCTGATTTAATTGCCCCCTAATCTGCTCTTCCTTCTTCTAGAGTAATGAAGTGGAAAAGGAATTATTTCCTTTCCCTTTTTGGTAGCCAATTCGGTTACAGCTGGATGGTGTGTAACACATCAACATAAACTTCCAATGAAAATTCTGATGAGTTCACTGAAAACCCTGTTCATGAGTCTTTCATAGGGTGAGGAATGTGGCCTTCTTTGGTTCGTCTAAGTGCACTCAGATTTGGTTGTATCTTGAGTAAGAATCCATAAATCTTAGGAATTGAAACTCGGGAGATGAAACCACGAGCTCGTCAACGCTCGAAAACAGATTAAGGTCCTTGGGGCAAGCTCTGTGTTCTGAACTTTCCTCAATATTTGTGCCCATGAGGTTTTGAGATTAGTGTAGTTTTTGAATTTTCCTGATCTCCTGATCTTAGAGGTTAGTTTTCCTTTATCGATCTATCTTGAGTCTGCTTCTCATGTGGTCGATTATCCTTTTGGGGAATGGCTAGTGCCTTTTGCTCCTCTTCTATATTGATATACTTTTGCGCTCGCTACTAGCGTTTCAGGCCCTTACTTGATGAGGTCCTTGGAGAAGTCAATGCCATGTTGGACATCGTAGCAAAGAGTCATCAAAATCTCTTGATCCGTGATCCACTTGACTTGGGTAACTACTTTGTTGAATTGGTCATAGAAGTCTCGGAGGGATTCATGATCCCACTTCATGACTTTGAGAAAGTTCATGGTGGTTTTCGACTTTCTCTTGCTCGTTGTGAATAGGAGGAGGAACTTCTCTGAAAGGTCCTTGAAGCTTGTGATGGACTTTGGCAGGAGTTCAATGAACCACTTCTCGGTGGCACCAACAAGGGTTCCTGAGAATGCACGACAGAAAATGTCATCGGGTACTGCGACTAGCTAGGTTCTTGACTTGAAAGCAATCAAGTGCTCTATGGGATCTGTAGTTACTTCATAAGTGCGGGTCGTCTGAGGTTGTTGAAAGTTTCTTGGAGGCCAAACCTTCAAGATCTCGTCTGAGAAGGGGGTATCGTTGTTCATGAGATGTTGTTCCCGACATCTCTTTTTCTGTTCCCAAGATTGATTTGAGTTAATTGATCCTTTTGACTTGGTCCGAGTCACATCTATTCCTTCGAGCCTAGTCGTGGTGTCTCTCGTGTCTTTCACAACTCCGATGTGTTATCGACTGCCCGTCGTGGTGCCTCAAGGGTCGGAGTGATGTGTAGGAGTAAGGGAGTAGGGCTCCTGGGGTTCTTGAGACCTCCGACATGGGGAACATCAGTTTAGGTTTCTTTTTCACCTTGGTCGTTTTGGCTGTTGTGGTGGCAAGATGGGTAGGAACGCAAGTGTCGGCGCGACCTAAGAACATTTGAGCGTTGTGGCGAGTCTGAAGAGCGAACTTTGAGGTTCTATTCACTGTTCCTGCCTTGTCGGTGTTTTCTCCTCAAGCCATCTTTACGCTCGAAAGCCTTGAGCCTCCTTTCTTGGAGGTCAAGGTCTCAGAGGTTATTAATAATGACATTCGAGTTAATTTCATTTCCAGCTTCCATGGTAATCCTCTTTACCCGATAACGAACATGACGACTTTCATTCCTTGAAATGACTTCGTTGCGAACACTTGATTCTTGGTTTCTGGTTTGGTTTTCACAAGTGACAGATGCAGGTTCACAATCACGAGGGATTCTCCTTAGGAGATAACGTTCGAACTGAACATCGATTCCATTTGGAGGTGGTCCGTTATGGTTGGCTGCTGCGTTCGGCTGAGGTGCAAGATTGACATTGATGGCCTCCATGATTCGAGCACTACAGAGGGGTACAGTATCAAAGTCCTCATGGACGTGTCAATGTTCTCAAGTAAATCACTAAGGCAATGTTTGGTTACTGTCTCAGGACAGAAAATATGAAGACAATCGGGACAGAAATATGTTTGGATAAGGAGACAAAAACGTAAAACTTAAAATTGTTTTTGTCTTAGGATAATTTTTTAACTAAGTTTTATACATTTAAAAAAGAAAAATACAAAAGTGATGTCTGAGATGCAAGAGAAGCGTTTTTGCAGAGCCTCAAAAACCGAGGGATGAAAGAGATGCGTCTGTTGTCCCTGCGTCTCTATATTTTACATCTTGGGGATGCTTACAAACGCTGCCTAAGGGAACGATATTACCTTGTACACAAAACAGATGTTGAAGTGGTGCTCGGTGGAGACGCTAACATTGGGCATCTGTCGTGCATGACAACAAGGTGTACTTACAATGACACTCTGATATTCAAGTAAGTACAAAATTAAAATAGGTTTGAGATTATTGGGATATACTTAAGATACGTGATAGTCTTAGGGTTGTGTGCTTATATAAATGAATAGGATGATAAGCTCGCGTATTTAAATTGCAATCCCAGACATTATGGAGTGAGTTGGGTACACTATTCTGGGACTGTTGTTGATTCGTAGCTATCTGGTAACAGAATGAGGGCGCTTATCTTTCTAGCATGGTTATGCGACCTGGGTTGGATTCTTTAAAGGAGCATGGGGTGACCCATGAATGTGACCCATCTTGGAACTCCTTTGTACTATGGTCTGAGATGGGCTCTCTAACTGGGCCCAAAGGATTGGCTCTGGGATTAGCCCGCACGCTTGCCTTTTCTGTATTTTTTTTGTCTCACTAAGAAATCCCTACTACCCTTTTGCAGTATTTTCCTGTCTCTATCATTAGTCCAAGTTTCGTAAGTGCTAACTCAAAGTAGGGTGTACTTTTGGGCCCAAATTATTATTAAATTGGGCCAACATTACCTTTGGGCCAGCCTGATTACTATTAAATTGCAGTTAATCCAAATCATCGCGTCCTTGCTTTTGTTGAATTGTTTCTTTACTGCACTATCACTATTTGAGCGGCTGGTCTAAGTCGTACGTTGTAATCATTTCTTTATTGGCTCAGGTCTGGAAGAGTTTGCTTGCTGTAACAGATTAGAGCATACAAGGGAACTGTAATGAATTGTAATTACTTACTTTTTAGGCATGAAATTAGGTGTTAAAAGGATCCCAGTAATTGACAAAAGTTATCCAGCTCTCCTCAAAAGTCTTTTTTTTTTTCCCACTTCATTGTTTGAGCCAAATTATGGATCTGTGATGTCCATTGGTGCCTGCCTTTACAAGTTAATTTGTAGTCTCAACATGCTTTCTTGGATACTTGCCTCTATTTCTGATTCATTATTAATATGAAAAACTAGTGCAAAGATTCTCAAATCTGAACCGAGTGTACGGCAACCAAGAAGTTGGGCTTTTTGATTTGATGTAATGACATCCGACCCACGCGAAGGAGTTGAGGTGGGGGGAAATTACAGCATGTCTTCAATTCCCTTCTTTTGATCGTTTTGAATGAGGGGAATGGTGCTGCCCCCATCCTTCTGTTCCACGCCAGTTTCTTGTTCACACGAAAAAGAAAAAAGGGTACTGTTGACTATATATAAAAATGTGGTGTACCATAGCCATGCTCTATTTGAACCGTTTGCGTAATGAAATTTTATCAAGGATTGGGAAAGTTGGTGGGCAACAGGTTTGAATTACTTAAAAGAGATTAATATTGTTTAATGTACGGTGGAGGTAGGGCTGTCAAAACGGGAGGACCCGCCCGTTTTGACCTGTGGGCCTAAACAGGTCAGACAAAAAATATGCATATTTTTAGGGTCTGTCTCGTTTACGGTTGGTTTGCGGGCCTAAACGGGCTATCCGCTAGCTCATTTATTTTTTTTAAAAAAATTAAAAGTAAAAAATAATTCAAAAAATTCAAAAAAATAAAAAAAATTATTTAAAAAATTAAAAAAAAAAATCACGGCTCATGGCTCGGTTTGCGGGCCAAACAGGTTGGCCTAAGCGGGCCTGTCCAATTTTTTTTAAAAATTTTTGCGGGCTTATTTTTTGCATGTACAGTTTGTCCATTTAACCGGATAAACGGACCAAATCCATTTTGACAGTCCTGTGTGGATGTCTCGTTTTTACTATTGCTAAGGATTAAATTAACCTCTAATAACATTTTATCTCTCGTTCCTTTCCTACGCTAAGCTGCGTTTTGCTTCCATCTCCATCGTGCCTCACCATCACGCTCCACCCCTACTTTCCAGTATCACTGAAAACGAAGATGCACACAAGCCTTGGCGCTCGATCTCGAACCAGGATGTTGGCGGGAGGAATAGTTCGATTAGAGAAATCACCAGCCATGGTTGCTGGTTGGTACACCAAAGACACACCACAGCGTATGCGAAGAAAGTAGGTAGAGTGACAATTTTGCAGAGAAATTTCTGTGGCAAACATTTCCGGTGGCATTAAATTTCGACCATTCCGCTCAGATCTGATCTAGAGGCATTCCGCTGCTGGGGTTTTCAATTTTTGCAAACAGGGAAACAGAAATTAGTGGTCACTAATAGAGAATTAATATTGAGTAATAATACAAGCTTATCAAAATGTTTTAGTAAAAGAGTAATTAGTAGTCACCAAGGGAGAATTAGTAATGAGTAGTAATACAAGGTTATAAAAATGTTTTAGTGACATGTATTAAAAAAAATCATAAATGTTAAAAACGTAAGGTTACCGGCTATACTATCTTAGGAGGGGCATTAACATTTATATGGGGGAAAAATATTTGATTTTTAAAGCATGGTTGCAACAAATAAATTTATAAACGTATGGGCCGAAAATTTGAAATTACCAAAGTGGGGCGATTTCAAAATTAAATAAAAAAGGGCTGACTCTTGGTACTGAAATCGCTATCGTTTTTGGTATTAATTAAGCATTAAAATCACACATTTTTAGAATGTAATGTTTAATTATAGAATAATAAAATAGGATACAAACTCCACCTATAACTTATATATGTATGCCTTCTCAAACACGCATAGCTCCTATTTTATGACTTAATAAAGAAAGGAAAAAGTTTTAAAATTGGTCCATATTTTCAGTAAGAAAATATTTTAAAAGATAAATGTGGGGCTGGAAGTATTCCAACCGAAGCAGTTAACAACTCTGTGAGCCTTGTTTATGACTATAGTGTAAACAGCTAGCAGGGGTGTTACACAGTGTGGGTGTGATGGAGGTTGTGAGGGAGGAGTTTCGGTGGTGTGTGGTTCTTTGGTGGTGGTGATGCTTGCTTGATGATGATGATGACAGAGAGAGAAAGGAGGAAAAGGTTTTGGGACATAGAAAAAAAAAATTCTCTCAAGGAAGGAAAGGAAAACCAAAATGAAAGAATGAAAAAATGAGTGAGCGTTCGGGTGTGTTGGTGGTGGTGTGGCCGACTAGACCACATGTCTCTTATGAGACATGTGTGGTGACAGGTGGCATGCCACATGTCACTGTTTGGAAAAGAGTGATGGTGAGGTGTTGCATTTAGGTTTAATGCGCAGTTAAGGTGATTTGGGAGACTAAAAAATGACGTTTTGACCATACAAGTTAATAATAAGGTAGAAAAAGGTAAGTATAAATAAAATACTGTAAAAGTGGGTCTAACACTTGTTTTAAACCACATGTTCGATTTACAAACCGTAAAAAGTTCTAGAATCGACGTAGAATGAATATGACAATACTTTAGACATCCAAGGACATACGAACACGTCTTCAAAATCCTCTGTGGGTCTCTGGCACAAAAGAATTGACTACAAGGGAGTGATAGTTAACTGTCGGGTTACTAAACCGATAAAATGGCACTTGACACCAGACTTAACTATTCTAATTCTATTAACATTATTATTATTATTATTATTATTATTATTATTATTATTATTATTATTATTATTATTGTGTGTATAGGATTCAAACACATACTGAGTCAATAATAAGAGGTAAACTCTACAAACACCACTATAAGATAAAGCTTAAGGTAACGCAAAAATGCAGGATGTTACTAGGGACACATAAGAATTTATCGAACCCACTTACCCATCTGAAGGTATGCATGGGTGAAAAATAAATTCGTAGAAAAATTGACATCTAACATTTTTCTTAACATTATTGTTATGTTTTTTAATAGGGAAAATACCTTATTTGTCTTCTAATTATACCCATTTATTTAGTTTGGTCATGTATTTTTTTTAAATTCAATTTGGCACTTTATTTATTGAACGTTAGTCAATTTAATCATTTTTATCATTTAACCGCACTTTTCAAATGTAGGTATTGTCACTTTTATATGAGAATTTTGCGTGGAAATTAAGGACCGCCAACTAACATTCAACAAAATATTTTTCATAAGTGTGATGTAAATATTATTGATCAAAAGTTAAAAAGGTGTACAAGTATAGCCATTTTAATGACCACAAATCACTGAAAAAAAACGTAACTTGGCAAGGTAGGAAAGACTAATGTTGAACAAATAGAGTACTAAATTAAACATTTTGAAAAACACATGACCAAATGAAATAAATGAGTATAATTGGAGGATAAAAAGAATATATTACCCTTTTAACATTGACTGCATAGTTAGGATTATTTATGAGTTATGTTATCATATTCTCATATTCAAATGGGTGGTTGCATATATCCGAATGTAAGAAATTTTTATTTATTTATTTATTTAATTGATAATTTTTATTATATTTTTTCTTTTCGTATATGAATCACTCTCATTCTTGTCTTTATTCTCTTTCAATTATTCGTAAAGGATAATGCTACTTTAACAATAAAGTTTGACAACGTATAAAAATATAATAAAATATGAGTGTACATGTAAAATACAATAATTATTTAGAGTCTATGTACACTTACATTTTATTGCATTTTTATCCTCCGTCCAATTTCGCTGTTGAATTTGGTCTTTGAAAACAACGTTTCCCATCGCTAAATTCACGGAAAGCACATTTCCGAAGTTGCTGAGATATGTAATAAAGCCATTAAGCACGCTAGTTTTATTTATTTATTTATTATTATTCTTATTCTTATTATATTATATTTGCCAGCGAGGTGTTTTTGAGTGCTAAACTAAGAAAGGGAAGGAGAGAATCCAAGAAACATGGGAAGAAGTCCATGCTGTTCCAAAGAGATCAACAAAGGTGCTTGGTCTAGAGAAGAGGATGAAACCCTCTCCAAATATGTCGCTATTCATGGTGAAGGGAAATGGCAGAAGGTTGCCCAAAATGCTGGTACATTGATTCTTTTTTTTCATGGTCCCCTGAGTTGGGTTCTACTTCATCCTTTAATCCTTCGGCTTATGGTGGTATATGCCTCTGTGTGTGTGTGTATATATATATATATTTATTTATACACATAAAACATATATGTTCAGTGTAAACTACATATGCTAGGCACTTGAGTTGGATTTGAATTGTTTTTGTAAATGAATGTTCAAATCCAAAATTGTTTTTCTTGTTTTTCTTGTTGGTTTAATTATCAGTACTGTCAGCTTGTGCATACACCATGTGTCTTGAATTCCATTTCTTCATTTATTCTTAAACACCACACTTCAATTTCGGTTGCGCTCATGCACAAAAAAAAAAAAATACATCTACAGGATTAAAGAGGTGCGGAAAGAGTTGCAGGCAGAGATGGTTGAATTATCTCAAGCCAGGGATAAAGAGAGGTGACATCTCTGCGGACGAAGAGGACATGATCATAAGACTCCATCGTCTTCTTGGCAACAGGTGATTGATTTTTTTAGCTTTCCAACTTATTCTACTACCAATCCACGAGTCACATAATTTAACATTGAGTCTTGCTATACGTACACTAAAAAATATACACCATACATACACCCTATACTTATCATCCATAAGTTTGTAATGTTTGCGCACTCGTGAGAATAAAGTTTGTGCATTATTAATGGTGTATGCATGGGTGTATAAAATCGGGTGCACACGTAGCATTTTTGTTTAAACATTTTCACAAATTGTCGTATTAATTTGTGATATGGATAATCAGAATCTTGATTTTGGTTGTAGATGGGCTCTGATAGCAAAGAGGCTGCCGGGACGAACAGACAACGAAATCAAGAACTATTGGAACACCAATCTGTCGAAGAGGTTACAGAAACTGCCTGCGTCGTCGTCATCATCCGCTTCACACAAGCACAAGCACATTTACAGATTTGATCAAGAAGAGGAGAAGGCCAAACATGTCGTAGCACCCGAGGCTCCTAGGCCTAGGAGACTTAAGGCTGTCCAATATATAAGCCATCGAATATTGGAGAACAATAGTAGGCGTATTAGTGATGAAGCTTCTCTAACTGATTTCCTCGTCGATATTGATCAAAACCATGATCAGTGGCTGATTGCAGATGATGATTCCAGCCCATCGAAGCTCCCACAAATTGAAGGCCAAATTAGTAAGGTAGGCTTAAAGACAACCGACGGTCCAAGCCCATCTTCACCTTCTGATCAATGCCAGGACCGTTTGGAGACCCTGCTGGATGTGGAGCTCAAGAGGATGGCTTCCTTTCTTGGACTTGAAAAATGAATGAAATTGTGTTTTATTGCAGTGGTGTGGACCACAGAGACGGTGAAAATGTCAAGTGCTGCCACCTGTAAATGCATTTTAGCAAGAGATTCTTGCGTGGGTCTTATGTTTGACATTTTATATATTAGCACAGTCTTAGTAAAAGTGAAAGTTGTAGCATCCCTGTTTGCTGCTTACGCCATAGTCGTAAACGCTGCTTACGGGGGCGTTACAGTTGGTATCAGAGCGGTTCGGTCCAAGTGAGCCTGGGGACTGTGCCGCATTATACTTCCGAGCATGTTAACGGTGTGTACTACTACTGAGTTGCATGTGCTGAGTTTGTGTGCACTAGCCTTTCTCGAGCCTGACCAACTCGGGATTTGTGCAGGTGCAGCAGATCAGCCATGCCACCCCGTAGGGACAATACATGACACACTGCCGATCCTGCATACTTTGTAGACCTCATTATAGAGATGGCCTGAGCAGTGAACCGGATGACAGATGCAACTGCTCGGAGGAAAGCAGCCCTAACGGCGCAAGAAGCAGAGGCCCAGAGATTCGCAGAGTTTGCAAAGACGAACCACCCTACCCGTGCGGAAGTTATGGGCCCGGTGCAAGTAGACCGATGGCTCATGGAGTTAGAACAAATCTTTGAGGAATTTCCATGCACGAACGCTCAAAAAAATCGATTTCGCCACTAAAAGGATGAAGGGCGCAGCGAGGGAGTGGTGGGACACCACCTGCCCCTATTGGAGAGAGGAGTAGCCCCTATCACTTGGGCGCAATTCACTACTACGTTCATGGATAAGTACGTTACAACAGGGCTTAGAGACCAAAATGAGGCAGAGTTTCTGGAGCTCAAGCAAGGCAACATGACGGTGGCAGAGTACACAACAACGTGTGAAAGGTTGTGCCGTTACTCTTGCACATATAAATTGAACCTAGATGAGGCGTGGAAGTGCAGAAAATATCAAAGGAGGTTGAAGTCGGAACTTTAGATGTCCGTCAATCATCTGTATATACGTGACTACTCCATCCTGGTTAACACATGCCTAACCCTGGAAGAATCAGAAACCAACTTGGCAGCCGCACGAAACGAGAGGTTTAAGAGGACGCTTGCTGAGCAAGGGAGTTCGCAACAGGAGTAGCGGAAGAGGGACAGTTCCAGACCCCACTCCCCAACAAGGGCAAGGGAAGATACCAGCTGCCATAGTAGCAAGGGTCGAGGGGAGTTCAAAATTAGCCCCGCCAAGGACCACCCAAGGCCGGTCCTCTGGCACCCGTGTACAGCAGCCGGGTGGAGAACCCAAGGTACCATGCCCGAAGTGCGGCAGGCAGCATCTGGGAGCCTGCCTGCCTTGACAGAATGTCTATTTTAAGTGTGGCAGGAGCGGCCTCTTCGCCAAGACCTGCATGGCAATCCCACCTCCAGTTCAAAAACAAGGCAGAGTCTTCACCTTATCCGCAAAAGAGGCACAAGATGTGGAGGACCTGATCCACGATAAGTGCGTAGTGATGGGTAAAACCATCATGTTATATATATCTTAAACTATTGAACAATCTATGTAAATTATTGTTGACTTATACGTGATGGACCAACAGTTGTTGCATTATTTTATCATTGTTTGCCTATTCTCTTTATTATCATTTAACTCGGTTGATGATCATTACGCCGTAAGGCTCTATCTATTGTATTATATGTTTTTGTACCCGCGTGGCTCCTAATTTCATGATAAGAATAACCAGTTAAGAAAATTTCAAATCGGTCCATATTTTTGGGTAAATAATTATTTTCAATGATAATTAAATATTATAAGTAATACTATCAAGTAGATAACAACCTAGTAAGCATGATTTATGACTTAAGCGTAAACTCGCTAGTTAGAGTGTTACAAAAGTGAGTGTTGTTATTTTGATCCGAGATATATCTTTTTATGGGTTTGGTTAGGGCATTAGCTAAGAAAACTAAATTAATAAGTTTTAAACTTTTAAAACATTCAATGTTATTGAAAATATCTAAATTTTAATTTTTTTAATACAAAAATCACTATTTTAACTTAATAAGTGCTCTTAAGGTACTTGTTAGCAAAATTAATTTTTTTATTTATTAGCGCTAAATTTATTATAAATATATGTAAATATAAGATGTTAAACACATTATTTCAAGAATTTTTCTCTTATTCCTGAATTAAACTAAACAGCTTGATCGGAATCAATCTGCTAACATCCTCAAAGTTTGTTGGCTGAATCCTCATTTTCACATCCTAAATTCCTTTCTCTCATTGTCCGTTCCGCCTCCTAATTCACTGGCGAACTCTTGAGATTGATTTTGTAAAATAAATTTACGATACATAATAATTATCGAAGTTTACTATAATATCTTTGGCATAGTCTTAAGTTATGTTGAAGTGAATCCCCTGTATGAGTGGACCACGTATTCCTCCAACACATTAGGTAGGTCATTCTTTCGTCTGTTTCCTTCTAGTAGTGATTTGGCATCAAGGTAAGAAGTGGAATGCTACATGTAGAATAAAGTGTGGATAACAATCATATAACTCTCTCGCACAAATATGGGTCTCACTATATTCACATTTTTTCTTTTTCTTTTCATAGGAAGACTCATACTTTTGTAAAAGAGTTATATGATTGTTGTCCAAATTTATTTTACAAATAGCATTCTTGAGGTAAGAATGAGAAGGAATTTATATGGATTCAGTTAATATATAATTTTACAAACTGAAATGATCCATGAAAATATTTCGAGAAATTCGTAGACCATATATCCCTTGATAGCAATCCTGGCTTAGTACGTTATGTATTGCCTTCAAAGTACAGGAAAAATGTGAAATAACAGAGAGAGAACAAAAAGTTAATGTGCCAAATAATCATAAATAATACATAGCAAAACTTTTTGCGCCATAGGAACATCCAATTTTTTTTTCCTCAAATTTCATCTCATAAACTTTTATCGCTTGTGTTCCAGCTCCAAAATAACATTAATCCCAACCAGATTGTAACATATATTTATATATTTTTGAGCGCCATGAAATTTGATGTCTTTAATAATTTCTCAACATAATGAAGAAAGAGATTTCATACTGCAACAAATTAAATTTACTCTTTCCTAATCTTCTAACGCATTCATATAGAATATGAAAGTTTGTCGGTGCAATGGCTTGAAACTTGACAATTCATACGTACCAGGGTAAATAATCTAAATAGCTATATAGCTGTGTAAACGTGACAAATTTTCAACCACAGGATGTAACATAATAGTAGCTCATATTATCCTTTAACTATGCGATGTTGGTTTACTTCTCACACATGGGAATGTAAAACATTTCGTGGCAAGAAGTTTTTCACTTCGTGTAAGCTTAGTTATTGTGAAGTAATTAATCATTATTGTCAGCGGTGAACACCTTGGATTAAAAAAATAAAAATGTGACAAATTTTCAGGTTCGGGGTCACAATAGTGCCCTCCACTTTACCAATACGTCGTTGCCAATGTAATTTTCCTAAAGCAATGCTTTCAATAACTGAGCACATGGACAACCAGAGAGGGAAAAAGAAACAATATACATGAAAGCAAAAATATCCGAAAGAGGAGATAGTTTCTGTATTCTTTGGTACGCATATTAATGAACATGTCCCTAACACTGCATAAGGAATCAATTAGTCCTTTTGATCTAATGCCATACAAGGGTTTACTTTCCAAAGAATCTATTCTACACGCCTATGGAGTCATTTATCATTTACATATAAATCTCATACAATAGGGAAACTTATCTTTCTCACATAATTACTCTTTCACCAACCATTGGAATTTGAATGGAGACCCATGTGTTGGAGTATTTAATACTCAATCTATATTTAATTGTTACCTAAGGTACAGATAAACTGCATAACAAAAGATAATAATGAATACGTAATTAACATAACTTAGATTCAGATTGCTAATGCACCATGCCTCAAATAACAAAAAAAGAAAACAGTAAACCCTTCGTTGCTGAACAAAAGTCACTTTTCAAACTTCATTTTATTTTAAATCATTTATCACTTTAAAAATTAAGAAATATTGTTAAGAATAATTTATATTAATGATCATAATTGATTTGATTTGATTTAGTCTTATTAATTGATTGTAATTTATTTTTGGCCGTTGAGTCTTCAGCCTATAAATAGGCTCAGCCTCCTATGTAAAGACACACAACTCTCATAATACAATTCTATTATTTCTTGTTCTCTGTAGTCTTTGTTGTGTCCCTTTACTAGTGTTATTCAAGATGTTTAACATGGTATCAGAGTCATGGTTCCCACCTTGAACCCATATTCCCGCTTCCGCCAATTTTCCCCTTAACCGCCTCCACATAATCTTGATGTTGACTTAATCTGCCTCCGCGTAGTCTCAATTGTTGTCTATCATTGTTGCCTTTGCTAGTTCCGCCTAGCTCTCGATGTTGCCTTAGTTGGGTCCGCCCAACTCCTGATGTTGCCTCCGTTGCTGGTTCCGCCCAGCCACTATTGCCTTTGCTGGTTCTGCCTAGCCACTGTTGCCTTCGCTGGTTCCGCCCAGCTAGTGTTGCCTTCGTTGGTTTCGCCCAGCCTTTGTTGCCATTTTGTTGGTTCTGCCCCACTCAGCCCTCCGTTGAACTATGACAAGCTTAAAGCTCGGGGAGCTTTAGCTTGAGGGAGGGTGTTAAAAATAATTTATATTAATGATCATAATTGATTTGATTTGATTTAGTCTTATTAATTGATTGTAATTTATTTTTGGCCGTTGNTATTTTTGGCCGTTGTGTTTTGGCCGTTGAGTCCTCAGCCTATAAATAGGCTAACCTTCTATTGTAAATTTATCTCTGATATATAGAATCATGTTATCTTCTAACATGGTATCAGAGCCATGGCACCCTCCTTGAGCAATCTCGTCTTTGTCACCTCCACCTCCGCTGCTACTCCTCCATTCTTTCCCCTGACTCCTCCGAGAAGAACCCTGAGCGCGTCCTCGACATTTGCCGCGCCGCTTCCCTCACCTCGGACTTCCACCTCGCCCGTATCGCCCTCTCCATCGTCGTCTCCAAGTTCTCATCTTCTCCGACAAAGTCGCCGGTGGTGACTCTTCCGAAGTCTCCGATGTTGCCTAACGCTGCCTCTGTGCAGTCTCCGTATGTTACCTATTGCTGCCTCTGTGCAGTCTCCGATGTTGCCTAACGCTGCCTCCGTGCAGTCTCCGTATGTTGCCTATTGCTGCCTCCGTGTAGTCTCCGATGTTATCTGCCGCTGCCTCCGTGCAGTCTCCGATGTTGCCTATTGCTGCCTGCGTGCAATCTCCGTAAGTTGCCTATTACTGCCTCCGTGCAGTCTCCGATGTTGTTTGCCGCTGCCTCTGTGCAGTCTCCGATGTATTCCGTATAAGTCTTTGGCTCCGCTCTTGTTTTCCCTTAACAACCTTCACTTGTGACAAGCTAAAAGCTCGTGGATCTTTAGCTTGAGGGAGGGTGTTAATAATAATAATATTAAATTTAGATTGATTGTGATTTATTTTTGGCCGTTGTGTTTTGGCCGTTGAGTCCTCAGCCTATAAATAGGCTAACCTTTTATTGTAAATTTATCTCTGATATATAGAATCATGTTATCTTCTAACAATTACTTTCGAAAATACTTGATTAGGAAAAATATGGACCATTTTTTTAACTTTTTCTGCTTATGATTTATTTCATAAAATATGAGCCGCGTGTGAACAATGTACATATAATACAAGCGATAGAGCCTGGGGCTTACATTATAGTTTGAGCATAGTATAATCAGTTAGAGAAACAAGCACATGGTCCATCATATATTTACAACAACTTACATAAGTATTACCATAATTTACATATCCACGACACATTCATCAAAATACATTGTTCATCCACCAAATAAAGGCTATCTAACGCACAGCCCCAGTTTTCGACTCCTTGTGACCGCCTTCTACTGTTCCTTCGGTTGCTCAGCGTAGTCCTCGTTTGCCCCTGGAGTCATAACCGAGTGGGGTGAGAACAGTTCGTCCTCAGTGGAATACCCTAGCATAGGGATTATTTTTTTTACCTCGGCTATGATCCAGGCCACTCAGGAGATCTCTATGTGTTCATGCATACTAGATTTCTACTGATTATTATTATTCGTCCTAGTCCTGAGTAGCTTTACCTAGATTACTAGGTGACGGGGAATTTCTACTCTTTTTATTATCTATGGCATCGTGCTCATTTGGTCTACGTTTATATAGACACTCTCAAGCGTTCTCTTGACGGTACTTAGATACTAAATAGACTTACGTACGTAGATACTAAATAGACTTACGTACATATATTCATACATCACATACTTATACATCACATTTTTTATGCATGAGGGGATCTAGGGTTCTCTTACGCTTCCAGACAAACTAAGGGACCGGGGTCGCATCCTTCTTGTTATCTTTTGTCCTTCCACCTTTGCAACCGTGGCCATCCAGTTACAACCTGCTTCTCACTCCCATATTGTTAACGACCAGGTAGCGCTCTAGTCTGAGTGGTTACGAACCACCAATGGATAACTAGGGTCCATTTATCGACTATCAATAGGGATAACCATCCACCTAGTGGGATGGTGAGGGGTCGGTCCTCTCGAAGCGACCAGGCGTGGACTCGTACATCATCATCATCTCGTAGGTGTGACGTCAACCTCATATACATTCATCTTTCTTTCCTTTCTTTTTTTCTTTATGTTAATCATCATCGACCAATCCATCTTGCTGGACTGGTGAGGGGCTTGTCCATAGACGTACCAAGAGAGGGACTTCCTATCATATAACTACGTACTTGCTTTAAGGTACACCGGACCCTTGGTGGCCGGAACCTTCTTAGAACATCACTTGTTCCCTAGAGTTCAGTTATGATCTTTAAACATTAAGTGATTACTTTCTAGTTATCTAAGGTTGTCCTAACGCTTAAGTGACAACCCTGTCTTCATGATGCACTTTAAGCGTAAAACATAATCATATTCCTGGTTACACATAAATCATAAAGATAAGTGCTTGTTGGAAACATGCGCCCAAGATAGTTTTCGTAACCGTTTATCCCCTGGCTCAGGTTAGCTTGGTGACCTAGAGTTTCTTGGGTTACTCAACACCCCCGAGAACTTCCGGGTCACTTAGTCACCCCTGTCCAGGTCTCCATGGGAAAACCATGTTTCAGGTCGCTCAGCGCCCCTTGGGGCCGCTCAGCAGTCCCTGAAGCCATATTGTTCACAGAATCTCATTTCAAAATCATACCCTAAACATTTTCAGGTCGCTCAGCACCCTGGGCGTGACCTCCTTTGTTTTGTTGCTTTCTTTTCAACCCTTTCCCATGTCCACTTCTTAGGGCTTTTCCACAAGTTCCAACAACCACAATACAACATTATTCAGCTCACAGAACACATAAGAACTATCCAAGCATCATAACCTAGCATTTCTAACATAATACAACCTAAGAGCATACAAGCAAATTCAATCACATCGAAGTCACCAAGGAGGTGAGCAAGCTAGGTTTACCCACTTCCTTAGAGTCTTGTGGATGGTGAGGAGGATGAGGCAAGGTTTCCCCGAGTGTGTAGGTTTCCTGGTTCCAGCAGCACAACGACAGGGTTTATGAACGGGACAAATTTTGAGCAGAGACTTAGAGATGAGAAAGTGAGGGAATGAAAACCATATGAGGAGATAGTTATAGGCCTAGGAGTTGCGGCCTTCGGCCAATTATGGCCATAAAATTTAATGAAAAAGAAAAAGGGAAAATAAAATAAAAAGGAATGGATAAGAATGGTGAGTCATGTTGACTTGTTGACCAAAAATGTGCAGTTATGGTGGCTCTAGGGCTTTTTAACCGTGTGTGTGTGGGCCATGGGGCCACTTTTCCAGTCCGGTTTGATCGTGTTATGTCGTACGCTGTTCAGGTGCTTCGCATACGGTCATCCGAAAAATATTCCGATACCACCGTCGTGATCTCTTAATTGTTCTAAGGGGAATCTTAGGTTTATCCAAGGTATTTGTGAATTCATTTTCATACAAATGTTCTTTACAGATACCTTTTATGTATGATTAAATTCTGGTGGCAAAAGGCGACAAATCCGGTGTTTGCGAATTTTTATGAAATTGCTAACCGTTGCCTTATTTAGTGTTTTTTGGGGGGGGGATATGTGAAGAAGATTCTTTCTCTGACCATTGATGGCGTGGTTTTGATGACGACAACGACATCGACAAAAAGCAGAAAAAGGGAAGACATGATCAAGATCAAAAAACCGCAAAGCTCAAACTGCACATCACTAAAGGTTCAAGATTTTACCTTAATGTCTAATAGTTAGCACATGTTATGATATTAAGGTCATTGGCTCAAAGTCTTTCTTCATAAACATGTCTAACATTTTCCTAAAACCCTAAAAGCATATGGCAACATTTTTCAAGGGTTTCAAACACTTTTAACTCGGTTTCTGCATGGGTAATCGATTACCATGCCAGTGTAATCGATTACCATCACAAAGAATTCAAAATTTTTCAAATTTTGAAGTGAATAATCGATTACCAACCTATGTTAATCGATTACCACCTTGAGAAATTCGAAAAATGGCAGTTTCTAAGTGTGTCATCGATTACCACACTATAGTAATCGATTACATGCTCGAATGGGTGTGTTTTTTCATGAAACAATGCGTTGTTTTGCATCATATGCTCTGGCATTGGTTCATGAACAGGCACCTCTGCCTATATAATGCAGAATTCGTGCAGAACCAAGAACAGACTATCAGAACTACAATATTTCGTTAATTCTTTCATGTTTTACAAGTTCGGATCAAATTTTCAAAGTCTATTTTCAATCCAAACTCAGAAAAACATTGAGCCAAAAATTTCATATCATTAGTGCTCTCTATTCAAGTTTATCCTTCCCTGAGTTTAGGATTGATACATAAGCCATTGTATAGAAACTTCTTCAATCTTTTTGGTTGTTGTAAACACCGTGGTTTTCGGTGTGTTTTCTGATAATCACCGTAGTGTTCAGTGAGGTCATTATGTAACCAGGGGAACGGTTGTGTTCTCTTGAAGTTGTCGGTGTAAGTGCCTCGGTTGTAAGGTTGTACACAACACAAGTTTACATAGTGGAAAAATCTCTGAATCAGAACAGGGGACTGGACGTAGCCTTCGGTGGTTGAAGGTGAACCAGGATAAATTCTCTGGTGTGATCTTTCTTATCCCTATACTCTTTACATTCAGCAATTTACAATTTCCGGTGCTTTAACATCATTATCGATTTGGTTTATTGCTGGGTCTTGTTCATAAATTGGGAATTAGGGTTTCATAACATTCACCATCTTTCAAAGAACCAAAATCCGTCAAAAACAAGAGAAACCTAATTCACCCCCTCTTAGGTTGCTATCTAGAGTTACAATTGGCATCAGAGCGCAAGTTTAGGAAATTTACTCCTAAAAGATCCATAGATGGCATCCTCAAGACCTATGTTGAGTGAAGGGTTAAATGTAAATAGGCCTCCTTACTTTAATGGAGATCATTGCGATTTCTAGAAAATGAAAATGATGATCTTCATCAAAGCACAAGATCGAGAAGTATGGAAAACCATAGAAGAAGGTCCATTCGTGCCTATGATATGGGAGTGAACCTAAACCCATGAGTGCTTGGAATGATGAAGAGAAAAAGAAAGTTCAGTATGATCTTAAAGCCATGAATTACCTAACCTCTGCCCTAGGTATGGATGAATTCTTTAGAGTCTCTTCATGCAAATCAGCCAAAGAAATTTGGGATACCCCAGAAGCCACTCATGAGGGTACTGATGAAGTTAAGAGATCAAAGTTAAACACTCTATCTCAAGAATATGAGATGTTCAGGATGCTTCCTGAAGAAAAGATCCTTGATATGCAAAAGAGATTTACTCATCTAATTAACCAATTGTCTGCTCTTGGCAAAGTTTATTCTAGTGCAGATTTGAATCTAAAGGTGCAACGATCATTGACTCGGATATGGCAACCGAAAGTGATGGCAATGTCAGAAAAGAAGAGCCTATCCAAGATGACTCTAGCAACATTGTTCGGAAAACTGCAAGAGCACGAACTGGAATAGAGTCGCCTTGATCAACATGAGCAACATGAGAAGAAACACAGGTCAATTTCTTTAAAAGCAAAAATTGATTCTGATAAAGAAGATTCTGAAGATGATGATTGTGAAAACATGAATCTCTTAGTTAAGAATCTTGGAAAATTTTTCAAAAAGAAAGGCATGCGGTTTGGTCAAAATAAGAGATTCATAAAGAAGAACGATTCATCTTCTTCTCAAATATTCACATGCTTTGAGTGTGGAAAGCCCGGACATATCAAGTCCGATTGTCCAAACATCCAAAGGAAGAAGAATGGTTTCAGAGACAAAGTGGACAACAAACACAAGAAGGGCAAGAAAGCATACGTGGCATGGGAAGACAACGATGTCAGTTCTTCATCAGAATCTGAGGATGAAGAAGCTCAGATCGCATTGATGGCAACTCATGATTCAAAAAATGAAAATGATGAGGTCAGTTCTGATAAACTCTCTTATGAAGATTTACAAGTAGCCTTTGAATGCATACAAGAAATATGTTTGAATTTTTCAAAAATCTATGCTAAGAAGGAAGAAGTACAATTGATTAAATCCATGATAGAAAATCAAGATGCTTGTAAGAAATGCATATGCTTAGAAACTAAAATTGATAATTTACAAGAGATTGTATGCAAATTTGAAAAAGGTAAGCATGGATTAGATGATATCTTAAGAATGCAACGAGATACTAAAGATAGAAGTGGATTAGGTCATACTCCACAAAAAGGTAAGAATGCTATGAAGAAAACCTTGTTTGTGAAGGCTAGTAATCCACAGCCAAATATGCATGCAAATAGAAATAGGTTGCAATCTAAACCTAAATCTCATAATGATAGTAAAATGCATATAGTAAGAAAAAGCAACTATCATATGCCTACTTCAAAGCCTATGTCTAAACCTAATAACTACTATGCTTCAAACCCAAATAAGTATTTACCAAGAAAAACTCATTTGATTCCTAAAAGAAGGTATATATGTAGTTATTGTTGTTTAGAAGGACACACCAACAATGCATGTTATATTAAAAAGTATGGTGTTCTAAATGGTCAAAACAAGTGGGTTGAGAAAGGCTCTAACAAGCAAGGACCCAAAGCACATTGGGTACCTTATACTCATTTCTAAATTGTTTTGCAGATATGTATGAGGACAGCAAGCGACTTATGGTACCTTGACAGTGGCTGTTCCTCACACATGACGGGAGACAAAACAAAATTCTCATTTCTTATGCCGAGAAACAAAGGATTTGTGACATATGGCAACAACGAAAGAGGAAAAATAATTGGCATTGGAAGAATAGGTACTCCTCCTCAAACTACCATTGAAAATGTGTTATATGTTGAAGGTCTAGGTCATAATCTGCTTAGCATTAGCCAATTATGTGACAAAGGCCTTGTAGTTAGATTTGAAGATGATATATGTGTAGTAAAAGATAAGAAAACCCAAGAAGTGAAATTTTCTGGATACAAAGTTAATAAGGTTTTCATGATTTCATTAGAAGATATATCATCTAAAAACACATGTCTCATGGTAAAAAACAATGATGATTGTTGGCTATGGCATAAACGTTTAGCACATATTCACATGGATCACTTAAATAAACTTATCAAGCATGGTCTAGTCATTGGTTTACCAAAGATTAAATTTGTTAAAGATAGATTGTGTGATGCATGTCAAAAAGGAAAGCAAACAAAAGTTTCCTTTAAACCTAAGAATGTTGTCTCAACTACTAGACCTCTTCAGTTACTCCATATGGACTTGTTTGGTCCGTCAAGGACAAAAAGTTTTGGAGGAAACTATTATGGTCTAGTGATTGTAGACGACGACTTTAGGTTTACATGGACTTTGTTTCTATCACACAAAAATCATGCTTTTGATGCATTCAAAAGATTTGCTAAAACTGTTGAAAATGAAAAATCTTTGAAAATTGCATCAATTAGAAGTGATCATGGTGGTGAGTTTGAAAATGCATCTTTTGAAGAGTTTTGTAGTGAACATGGTATTTCTCATAACTTTTCCACTCCTAGAACACCTCAACAAAATGGAGTTGTGGAAAGGAAAAATAGATCTCTTGAAGAACTAGCAAGAACTATGTTAAGTGAAACAAATTTGCCTAAGTACTTCTGGGCAGATCCAGTTAGCACGACTTGCTATGTTTCTAATAGAGTTCTCATCAGAACTTTTCTAAAGAAAACTCCATATGAGTTGTTTAAGGGTAGAAAGCCAAATATTGCACACTTTCATATCTTTGGCACAAAATGTTTTGTTCTGAACAACGACAAGGACAATCTTGGTAAGTTTGATGCAAAAGCAGATGAAGGTATATTTCTTGGTTACTCACTTTCCAGCAAATCTTATCGCATCTTCAATAAAAGAACTCATACTATTGAAGAATCTATTCATGTATCATTTGATGAAACTAACCCCTCCAAGGAGGAAAAAGTTGTTTCTTTTGACGATGATGAGAATGAAGTTCCATTACCAAGAAATGCCGATCAAACCCAAGGAGAAAACAATCTTGAAAATGATCAAGTTGAAGAACAAGTTCAGGATGATCTACCCAAGGAATGGAGAACTCACAAAGATCACCCAATTGACAAAATCATTGGTGATATATCAAGAGGAGTCACAACAAGATTGAAACTCAATGATGTTTGCTTACACATGGCGTTTGTGTCACAAATCGAGCCATCCAAAGTACATGATGCACTAAAAGATGAACACTGGGTACTTGCCATGCAAGATGAACTCAATCAATTTACTCGAAATGAAGTATGGGAACTTGTCCCTGCCCCTGAAGATAAACAAATTATTGGTACAAAGTAGGTGTTCAGAAACAAACTAGATGAAAATGGCATCATTGTTCGAAACAAGGCAAGATTGGTGGCCTAAGGATACAATCAAGAGGAAGGTATTGATTATGATGAAACCTATGCTCCAGTGGCCAGGTTAGAAGCTATTCGTTTACTTTTGGCATATGCTTGCTCTTTAAACTTTCAACTATATCAAATGGATGTCAAGAGTGCTTTTTTAAACAGTTATATACAAGAGAAAGTTTATGTTCATCAACCCCCTGGGTTTGAAGATTTTAAAAATCCTTCTCATGTATATAAACTTAAGAAGGCACATTATGGCCTCAAACAGGCTCCTAGAGCTTGCTATGATCGGTTAAGCACATTCTTATGTGAGAAAGGATTTGAAAAAGGTAAAGTTGACACAACTCTTTTCATAAAAAGATCTAAAAGTCATACTTTACTAGTTCAAATTTATGTTGATGATATCATATTTGGTTCAACTAATGAGGTTTTATGCAAGGAATTTTCAAATCTCATGCAAGGAGAATTTGAAATGTCTATGATGGGAAAATTGAATTTCTTTATTGGTTTGCAAATTAAGCAAACTAAGAATGGGACATTCATTAACCAATCTAAGTTTTGCAAAGAACTATTGCAAAAGTATAAGATGGATGATTGCAAGGCTATAGCAACACCAATGGGATCAAGTACTTATCTAGATCAAGATGACTCTGGAAAGCCCATTGATGAAACACAATATCGAGGTATGATCGGATCCTTACTATATTTAACTGCTAGTCGACCTGATATTATGTTTAGTGTTTGCTTGTGTGCTCGTTTTCAATCATCTCCAAAAGAATCCCACTTGAGTGCTGTGAAACGCATTTTAAAATATTTGAAAGGCACTGTCAATGCAGGTTAATTGGTTATTCTGATTCTGATTTTGCGGGTTGTAAAACCGAACGCAAAAGCACTAGTCGTACATGTCACATTTTAGGGAATGCTATTGTCTCTTGGTCTTGCAAGAAACAAGCTTGTGTTGCCTTAAGCACTGCTGAGGCTGAGTACATTGCAGCCGGCAGTTGTTGTACACAAGTCTTGTGGCTCAAGCAACAGTTAAAAGACTTCGGTCTAGACCTGGGCTGCATTCCTATAAATTGTGATAACACGAGTGCTATCAATTTAACCAAAAATCCTGTAATGCATTCTCGAACAAAGCACATCGACATAAGACATCATTTTCTCAGAGATCATGTGTTGAAAAAAGAAGTCGAACTGAATTTTGTTGCAACACATGATCAACTTGCTGACATTTTAACAAAACCCTTGGCAAAAGAACCATTTTATAAAATCAGACAAGAGTTGGGGATTCTAGACGAGATAGATATATCTTAAAATTGTCTATTATTGACTGTATGTTTATCTTGTATACCATTGGGTGTTTATTTTGCTGATTGAATAGTCTCTGTAGTGTAAATGTTATATCTGATGATCATATACGTTACAAGCTTTCAAATTTTCAAATTTTTTGAAAATTTTGGGCTAGTAATCGATTACATACCTGTTGTAATCGATTACAGGCGGTTTCTTTTATTCAAAATTCCAAAACCGCTTGATGTAATCGATTACTCAAGCCAGTAATCGATTACAAGGGCTGTTAATCGATTAACACATCGTAGTAATCGATTACTCTCTCATCTTTGCCATTCCTTTAATCGATTACATAGGCTAGTAATCGATTACCAGGCTTAAATTTTAAATGGTTAATCGATTATGGCAGTTCTATAATCGATTACTTGTTGGCTATATCAAATCTTATTAATTCTTTAGCCATTTGTGTAATCGATTATACTTCTCCTCTCTCACCCGAAGCCATTCTTCTCCCATTGTTCCTCTATTTTCTTCCAAAATAACTTCACCAAAACCGTGTGGTTTGGAGTCTTGGCTTCCAAATCCTTCATTGTTCTTGCTTCCATCTCCATCAAAACTGATCTTGGCATCATTCTCATCTCCTCTCTTCAAAACCGAACTCTCTTCTTCCTTGTTCAACAATGGCTGCTTCAGGTTCTGGCTCAGGCTTCAAGAGAACACGAACTAAGAATGTGGGATATGGTCGGATCCCTTGAACATCTCTAAGCTTCTGACCACTGAAGAGCAGAAGAAACGGTTTCTATCCCGTTTCTTGGAGCGACCAATTTTGACTCCAAAATACGGTATTCTTAACATCTTCTCTTCTGCTGGGTTAAATTTTCCTGATTTGTTTGAGTTTCCAGGGCTGTCAGACTTTGTTTCGCTACATGGTTCGTTTTACCCTGAGTTAGTAAAAGCATTTTACCGTAATCTGAAGTATTTGAATAATAAGTCAGTCTCCCAAGTCAAAGGTGTAGACATTGTTATGTCTTTGGAAGATTTGGGAAACTGTTTGGGAGTCCCGTATGAAGGAAAGAAGTTAAGTATTGAAATACTCTGCCCATGGCAAGGCTTTAATATAAAGACCTTCTACCAGAGTCTGTGTCGCTTCTCTGAGGCACAACTCTAGGAGAAACGTCAAAGGTTGGAGTCTGCCCGTTCTAGGGACATTCTACCTGTTGCTCCCCTCACTGTTGGAGATAGGTTGCTGCATTACTTTTTGAGTTATGTTCTCCTGCCCCAGATATCAAACCATGCACAAATTAGTGATTTGGAATTGCAAATTATGTTTGGGTTGAAGACAAAGAAGAAAATAAATTGGGCATATCTGGTACAGCAGCACATGCTCCTACAGTGTGATCGTGCTGGGGCTCTGCCTTATGCTCCTGCCATATCTCAGATATTTCAAAACTATGGTGTGTCTGTTGCGGGAGAATTTGTTCTGAAGGTTAATGTTAAAACTCAGAAGATC
This sequence comes from Nissolia schottii, assembly GCA_003254905.1. Classification (NCBI taxonomy): domain Eukaryota; kingdom Viridiplantae; phylum Streptophyta; class Magnoliopsida; order Fabales; family Fabaceae; genus Nissolia; species Nissolia schottii. The sequence continues at coordinate 105,436 of QANU01099176.1, forward strand.
GACATCGACATTCTGCCTAAGCTGGGAATATATCAAGATGTAGATGGGGTGTTTAAGCACAAGGCTAACTCCAGAGATTCTACTCTGCCTCGTCCGCCATCTACGTCTGCCACATCTTCTGCTCCTATCGTTCCTCCGACTTCAGCCAGTTCTGACGGTCAGTTTCAGATGATTCTGGATCGTTTGGATCAGATGCAGGCTGCTCATACAGCACGCTTTGACCACATCGATGGCCGCATTGACTCGCTTCAAACCAACCTTCACGGTGATATCGAGCGCTTGGGCAAACATGTTGAAGACTTCGCCTCCATCCAAAATGATGTTTCTCTCGACAATATTCACTTCTCAAGCGACACTGAACCTTGATTAGTGTCTTAGTATTTTCTTTGCATTTTCCTGATGTTGGTTTTATTGTTTCTGGATTGACATTTTAAATTTGGTTTTTATTGTAATAGTGTAGTTGAACTTATAATTAGCTTTAAGTATTGTTTATGTTGTATGGATTGCTATATATAATCATGTTCTCTGTTTCGTTATATACTTTGTGTATTATATTATATTGTTTGGCTATAGTCTGTATTGGATATTTTCTGTGTTCCTTTTTCTTCTTTTTGATGATGTCAAAAAGGGGGAGAAAGGTTGTGTGTCTGGTTGCTTGGTCTGTTTTTAACAGGGGGAGCAAATTTATCAAGTCCAAGAAAAGCCAGATGGTCCGCAACACGGGGGGAGCATAGTAAACACAGTAAACAGAACTTCAACTTTCAAAGATGGTTTTGTCATCATCAAAAAGGGGGAGAATGTGAAGAAGATTCTTTCTCTGACCATTGATGGCGTGGTTTTGATGACGACAACGACATCGACAAAAAGCAGAAAAAGGGAAGACATGATCAAGATCAAAGAACCGCAAAGCTCAAACTGCACATCACTAAAGGTTCAAGATTTTACCTTAGTGTCTAATAGTTAGCACATGTTATGATATTAAGGTCATTGGCTCAAAGTCTTTCTTCATAAACATGTCTAACATTTTCCTAAAACCCTAAAAGCATATGGCAACATTTTTCAAGGGTTTCAAACACTTTTAACTCGGTTTCTGCATGGGTAATCGATTACCATGCCAGTGTAATCGATTACCATCACAAAGAATTCAAAATTTTTCAAATTTTGAAGTGAGTAATCGATTACCAACCCGTGTTAATCGATTACCACCTTGAGAAATTTGAAAAATGGCAGTTTCTAAGTGTGTAATCGATTACCACACTATAATAATCAATTACATGCTCGAATGGGTGTGTTTTTTCATGAAACAATGCGTTGTTTTGCATCATATGCTCTGGCATTGGTTCATGAACAGGCACCTCTGCCTATATAATGCAGAATTTGTGCAGAACCAAGAACAGACCATCAGAACTACAATCTTTCATTAATTCTTGCAAGTTTTACAAGTTCTGATCAAATTTTGAAAGTCTATTTTCAATCCAAACTCAGAAAAACATTGAGCCAAAACTTTCATATCATTAGTGCTCTCTATTCAGGTTTATCCTTCCCTGAGTTTAGGAATGATACATAAGCCATTGTATAGAAACTCCTTCAATCTTTTTGGTTGTTGTAAACACCGTGGTTTTCGGTGTGTTTTCTAATAATCACCGTAGTGTTCGGTGAGGGCATTGTGTAACCAGGGGAACGGTTGTGTTCTCTTGAAGTTGTCGGTGTAAGTGCCTCGGTTGTGAGGTTATACACAACACAAGTTTACATTGTGGAAAAATCCCTGAATCAGAACAGGGGACTAGACGTAGCCTTCGGTGGTTGAAGGTGAATCAGGATAAATTCTCTAGTGTGATCTTTCTTATCCCTACACTCTTTACATTCAGCAATTTACAATTTTCGCTGCTTTAACATCATTATCGATTTGGTTTATTGCTGGGTCTTGTTCATAATTTGGGAATTAGGGTTTCATAATATTCACCATCTTTCAAAGAACCAAAATCCGTCAAAAACAAGAGAAACTAATTCACCCCCTCTTAGGTTGCTGTTTAGAGTTACAGGATATAATTAGGATTTGTAATTCTAATCTAATTATATTAATTACCTATCTATCTATTATGCGAAATCTTTGCAAGGGGAGAAATAGGGATGTTACATGGTCCCTCCATTAACCTGCTCACACCTTTTCCCTTTAACTATCAACTTTGCAATCTACCAGATAAGAATCTAGTTCCATTAGCCGGTTAGTCGCTGTTGGTTGTAAGGTCAATACTACTTATGGTGAAGGCTATAAAATCGTACACGACAGAACAAGCCTGATGAAAAGAGAAGCAAGCAATAGTACATATCATTTGTTAGGTACTACTATCAAGGCCTTGAGGTATCAAAAACATGATGTAAAGAAAAATAGATATCTATGTCGAGTTGTGGATGTAAAAGCTTGTGTATGCTTTCAGGTTGTAGACGAATGTGTGGAAAACAATCTTGCTATCATAGAGACTAGTTCAAGGTTGATTTCTAAAGTTGGGTTGTAATGCAATCCAACTAGTGCAGCTAAACATGTGTATTGGCCGAGACAATTTGAATCAAGGGGAGCAAAAGGACTGTTACTGATTCGGGTTGTATGTAGCTAGTACATTATAAGGACTATTGGTTATTTATTTGTGGTATTAGCAAGACAGGGTCTTCATGGTGATTCTTCCTAGGTTGTTGATCTTGACTTTGGTTTTACTTAAGGTGGGGCCATGATGAATTTCCTTGGTGGAAGACATTCACAAAGGTGGAAATTTGTTGGTATTTTTTGGTACATGTCATAATTCCTTAATTAAGAAATTATTGATTTTATTTTATTAACTATTACTTGGTGGAAAAGTCTAACAACTTGGTGGTCAAGTTTATTGGCTTCATCATAATCTAATCAATAGACACAATAAATGTGAAAAATAAAAGCCTCACAATTGTTATGCATGAATAAAGATAAGTAGAATAAATCCAATTACATCAACATGTGATTGGAATATGAGCACTATTTCTAACAATCTTCAAGTTCCACTAAAGCCAATCACCTCGGCATCTAATACCAATACTATCTAAGTGGTGATTAAATTGCTATTGTTATACAGGCTTAGTGAATGGATCTACGATGTTGTTTTCAAATCAATTTCCTCAACATTGATATCACCTTAACATTCTTTTGGAACCTTTTCAGCTCACTGTCCAAACATTCAAGGTAAACGCAAACTCTAAAATGGATTTACTATCATCTAGATTAGATTGAAAACTAGAGTCAATATATCCCTCCAGCTTTAAGTCAGATTCTCCATACATGAGACAAACAACTCTAATCATTCTTAAGTACTTGAGAATATTTTTCATCACTTTTCAATGTTCCTCTCTTAGGTCAACCCAAAATCTTTTTGTTACCCCTAAGGCATAAGCCAAATCAAGTCTAGTACATAACATGACGTACATAATGGATTCCATTGCAGAAGCATATGGAATATCACTCATCCTTCGTCTTTCCTCAGGTGTTTTTAGAGGCATCTTCTTGGAGATATGAATTCCATGAACCATTAGCAAGTAACCTCGTTCATTGCCATCCATGTTAAATCTCTTTAATGCGGTGTCTACGTACCTAGATTGGGATAATTTAAGCATCTTTTTAATTCTATCTCTATAAAGATCTTTATACTGAGCACATAGGATGTTTCTCCCATATATTTCATGGATAAGTTCATGGATAACCAAGCTTTGACAGATTGTAACATTGGTATGTTGTTCCCAATAAGTAATATGCCATCCACATATAACACTAGAAAACAATAGCACTCCCATTAAAATTCTTATATACACAAGATTTATTATAAATTTTGATAAATTAAAACTTTTTGGCTATCTCATTAAAACGGATGATCCAAAACCTCCAACCTTTAAGTTGCGTTAACTACATGACATATTATTTTGGTCATTCTCAATGGTCGTATTTGTAACACCCCTGCTTGCTGCTTATGCTATAGTCGTAAGCAATACTCACAGGGTTGTTAACTGCTTTAGTTGGAATACTTCTAGCCCCATATTTATGCTTGAAAATATTTTCTTACTGAAAATATGGACTAATTTGAAAACTTTTTTCTTTCTTTATTAAATCATAAAATATGAGTCATGCGTGTTCGAGAAGGCATACATATATAAGCAAGCGATAGAGTCTAAAAGACTTAGACATTTAATAGCATATCAGATGGGCAATCACAACAAACTCATAGAAAGCATAATATATATTCATACATACGGGTCCAGAAGCAGTTACATCTTTGTTTATAATTACATATAACATTTACTGCACTTAATAGCTAATGACATAACTAATCCAAGAAAAATATAAAATGCCTAAACATTGTGACGCATAGTTCTGAACTATAGTCCCGCTACTTCCCTGGGTCTTCTCGCCTGCAAGGCTCTTCAGTTGTCCTGTGATGCCTCTTCCACTCTGGCGTATCTATCGTGCTGGCCTGGAATCATAAGTGAGTGAGGGATGAGAATGTCATGTCCTTAGTGGAAATCCTTGGGGCATCCCTATTCGTGTTCTACTCAATTATGATTCCGCCATTCAGGGGGTCTCTAGGTGTCATAACATACTAAAATCCAAACTTGTTATTATCTATGCTAGTCCTGAGCAGCTTTATCTAATTACTAGATGATTGGGGAATCTACTCTCGCTTTACCTATATATAAATTCGTGTGCTTTCCATTCCTGATCGTCAGGGTATCGTGATATTATTTCACTTACCCACGTACTTGCACTAGCGGGGCCATCTCGTGATACTGTTTCACTTGATGTGCCTCGACACTTGAACATAATGTAACATTCAACACATATCTTATGCATGGGGAAATTCTTAGGTTTTCTTGTACCGTTTATCAGAATGTCCCTTCTTATTCTGTTTGCTTGTCTCACTTCCTTGTACACCCTAGGACTGTCACCCACGTGCGATGTAGTATACATCCTAGGACTGTCGTCCACACGCAATGTAGTATACATCCTAAGACCGTTGTCCATACGCGATTTACTGTACATCCTAGGACTATTTCCCACCTGTGATGCATAACCTTCCTTGTTGTCTGTTCCTCGAGGAAACATAACTTCATCCTTCCTTTTGGGGTGGACTCGTACTTTCTTTAATCTTTCTTTTCTTTCATTACTTTACTTTGCATTCTTTAGCACTTTGACTTTCTTAGACTTTTATAACCCTATATAGAGGATACATGTACTTATTCTTTTCTCTTGGTATTGTAACATCCCGATTTTTTTCCTTACAAAGATTTTGAAGAATCAATAATTTTGCGTAATTAAAGTATACTCAAGACGATTATTTAGACTGGAAAATTAATTATAAAAGTTTTCTTATCCAAAATACCAGTCAAAATAACGGTTTCGTAAGCTCGCGGAAATTTCACAAGATTCGGATCGATTTTCGATCGTCACCAGAATTTAATTATGACTCAAAGGTATTCATAAAATGCACTATTATGAAAATAAATTTACGAATACCTTGACCGGACTTAAATTCTTGATAAGAAAAATTAGTAGATCACGATGGTGTGTCTGGAATATTTTTCGGACAGCCGTACACGAAGTACTCGAACAGCTAACAACCAAACACGATCAAACATGATCGAAATTGGTTATAAAGCCACGGAGGCTTTATGATTATCCTGTCGTAGGATAAGTATGTATATATATAATAATATAATAATAATAATAATATATAATATAATAATAATAGTAATAATAATAATAATAAAAAGAAAAAATAGAATAGTAAGGCTGCAGCAAGGGGGCTATAAATAGTCAGCCCCTTGCCACACTTTGCATACAAAATTCATCTGTTAAGTTTATTTCTGTTTCGTTCGTGCACTCTGCGGTTACGCTGTTGGACTCAGAAAAAATAGCAGGATCACTCTAACGCTCATGGGAATGTTTTCTCACAACTTACACCTTTTTCAAACGCACTTAGGAAGTGGGTAACCCTAGATTACTCACCTCCTTGGTGATTTTTATATGTTATGTGTAAGGAATAGGGAAAGATAACATGGTAAATATTATGTAGGAAATATGTTTGCTATGATGGCTGCTGTTTGGACGTGTTTTTACGTTAGAAAAATGTATTATAGTGATTGTTGGAACATGGGGGAAGCCTAAATAAGTTTTCAAGATAAACCTGTGACGACGCTGTGAATGAGTTTAACGCAAGGTCATTCAAATGACCAAGCATAGTCATTCGAATGACCATGAATTTTATTCATCTAGGAGCAAATTTACTAGGTCATTCTAATGACCTAGCCTTGGTCATTCGAATGATCCATGACTTTTATAAACAGGAGCCAAATTTTCAGGTTATTCGAATAAACAGCATTGGTCATTCGAATGACCACTGAATGACCTAAGTTTTCAAGCCTACCCACATATTCTGACAAGCATTAAACCTCTGGAAATGTATATTTGATGCTAGAAATGATTAGGAAAATATGTTTTATTTTGACATGCATCATGAGGACTCGGTCGTCATTAGTGGTTTAGGGCGACTGTAGATAACTAGTAACGAGTCACCTAATGTTTCAAAGACCATAACTGAATCTTAGGGAAAAAGTGATATCTTAAGAAGGTTCTGGCCACAGAGGGTCCAGTGTACCTTGGAAAAAGTACATAGCTATATGATTAGGGTTATCCCTCTCTTGGCATGTCCACAGGACAAGCCCCTCACCAGTCCAGGAAGATGGATTGGTCACTGATGTTAACGCAGGTTTACGACCTATTTTTATGATGAAAAGAAAAGAAAGGAAGAAAGAAAGAAAAGATGAATGTTTGAGGACGTGACAACACAAAGTCCCAAAGAAAGTTAAGAAGAACACTCCTGGTAGCGTCGTGAGGGCATGCCAGAGAGTGAAGGTACATTTCCCGGTCGCATTGTGAGGGCAGGCCAAGGAAAGCACGAGTTCACGCCTGGTTGCGTCGAGAGGACCGGCTCCTCGCCATCCCGCTAGGTGGATGGTTATTCCTATTGATGGTCGATAAATGATGGTAGATGTCATTGGTGGTTTGCTACCACTCAGGTTAGAGTGCTTCTTGATTGTCATCAATATGGAAGTTAGAAGTAGGTTGTAGACTGAATGGGGATGACAATCCCACGGTATACAAAGGTGGAAGGACATAAAGGACTAAGAAGGACACGACCCTGATCCACTAGTTTGACAGGGCACATAAGAGAATCCCAGATCCCCTCATGCATAAGATATGTGATGTATGTATATATTTATGTATGTAAGTATGTATAACATGTAAGTACCGTCAAGAGAAATCTCGTGACGGCCTATATGAAAGTTATAGATGACGCAAGTATGTGATCAGACATCACGTGAATCAAGCGAATAAAGTTAAATAAGCATGAATCCATAGGTAATGCAACGATTAAAGATTCTCTGTCACTTAGTAAAATAGACAAGGCTACTCAGGACTAGGACGGATGATAATAATCAGTGGGAATCTAGTACGCATGAACACCTAAAGATCTCTTGAGTGGCCTGGATCATAACTGAGATAACGAGAAATTCCCTAAGCTAAAGGTATCCCATTGAGGATGAAATGTTCTCACCCCCACTTGTTTATGACTCCAGGAGCGGATGAGGGTTACGTGGAATAGCATGAGGAGCAGTGAAGAGCGGGTACATGAAGCAAATGCCTAAGAAGACTAGGCATGAAGAATTTTGTGGATGGGCTAATAGAGTTGTGTGTTAGTTAGGCCTTATATTTTGTGGTTGGATAATGTATTTTGACGGATATGTCGTGTATGTATTAACTATTGTAATACTTATGTGAATTCCTGTAAATATATGTGATGGACCATGTGTTGGTTATTTATCTGATTACGCTATGTTTGATTAATAGTCATAAGTCTAAGGCTCTATCATTTGTATCTTGTTCCAGCGCGGCTCATATTTTATGAAATAAATCGTGAGAAAAAGAAGTTTGAAAATGGTCCATATTTTCCATAATCGAGTATTTCTGAAATTAATAAAGGACTATAAGTATTCCCACCAAGTGCTTAACAATCTAGTGAGCATTGCATACGACTTAAGCGTAAGCAGTTAGCTTTACAGTTGGTATCAGAGCAGTTTGGTCCAAGTGAGCCTGAGGACTGAGTTGCACTATGCTTTCAAGCATGACCACGGTGTATGTTTCTACTAAGTTGCCTGTGCTGAATATATGTGCAGGTGACTGGGGGATTGCTAATATTTGCCCTAGGTATTAGGGATAAAAGCGTGTTTTCTATTACCTATTCGTTATCGAGGTGTGTATATATAGGCGTAATAATACTTATATCATATAGATGTGGTCCCATAAAGCACTACAGCCTCACATACCATACATACATACATACATCACATCTTTATGCATGAGGGGAACAAGGGTTTCTCTTACGCGCTCGGTGGAAGCATCCTTCTCATCATCTTAGGTCTATCATTCTCCTTTGTAGACAGTGGGACCGTCGTCCCCGTTCGGTTTACAACCTTCTCGGGTTTCTGTATCGTTGACGACCAAGCAACGCTGATATCTGAGTGGTAGCAAACCACGGATGCATCAAAGCATACTACACCGAGCAACGATAGGGAATGACCATCCTACCTATAGGATGGTCGATGAGGCCAGGAGTGGACTCGTAACTTTCATTAATCTTTCCTTTCTTTCATGTCCTTGCTTATTCTCGAACTTTGACTTTCATAACCCTATACTAGGGACTTGTCTTTGAGATATGACGATAGTCATTCATTCAGGCGTGGGCCTGCGTTCATCTTTAAACCACTCCACTTAGCAAGATCGGCGAAGGGCTTGTCTTGTTGACATGCCAAGAGAGGGGAATTCCCTATTACATATCTATGTGCATTTCTTCAAGGTTTTCCGAGCCCATCATGGCTGGAACCTTCTTAAGAATTCTTACACCCGAGTTCCCTATGGATCACTTATGATCTTTGTATTATTAGGTGATAATTTCTAGTTATCTAAGGTCGTCCTAAAGTCTTAGTGACAACCGTGTCCTCATGATGCATAATGATACAATTCTTAGCACTTGATACATAATCACTTTTACTAGTTTACATAAGTCCAAAGTGTGATAGTGCATTGTTGGAATATGTGGGCCCTTAAGGGTGTCTCAGGTTGCTCAGTGCCCTGCTCAGGTCACTCAGCAGTTCCTGGAACCACAGAGGTCGCTTAGCGAACCCTTCTGGCCGCTCAGCGTCTTGGGCGTGATTCCACCCTCACAGATTTGTCATTTTGCTTACTTCCCTCATTTTCTCAAACTTTCTCCCATGCACACCTCCAAGGGTTTCCAACACATATTCCAACAATCACAAGAATATATTTTAACTTTCAAAAACACACAATAACCTATATATCATCATCAAACACATAACACATATTATGACATATTTAGCCACATACAACATACAATACACACAAACCACCAAGGTGGTGATTAAGCCAAGTTTTACCCACTTCCTAAGGGGTTGGATGAAGGTGAAGAGTGCTTGAGAAAAATTCCCAAAATCCTTGAGATTCTAAGCTTTGTGACCACCTTTTTCCCAAGATGAAGCTTGAAGATGGAGTTTAGGGATTATGTGGCTCTTGTGTGAGGAAGGAGATGATTTTTTCTTTGAGATTTGTGGAGGAAAATGAGAATGCAAATATGATGGTGGGGTGGCTATATGGGTTCGGTTTTTGGGGAGGAAAAATGAAGCAAGAAAGCAAGAAAATAAGAGGAAAATGAGAGGATGAATGAGTGATCTCCTAGGCTTGCTTGGCTTGTCTTTTTAAATGAATGGAAAATGAAATTTCTATGGAGACTTTGGGAAGTGAGGACATGATTTTGTGGCTGATGGATGAAGGGAAATTTAAATTATTTTTCAAGAAGAAAGGTGATGGATGCATGGTGTATGTAAGAGAGTGTGTAAGTGGGTTTAGTGTGTGTAAGTAAATGTGTAAGTGAGTTGGTGAGAAAATATGAGTAGGTGGATGTCATGGGGTGACGTATCCGTGTGATCTTGGGGAAATTTGAGAAAAGATGAGTGATTAAAGTGTGTATAAGGTGTATAGTGAAAATACATGGTGTAATAATGGTTGTTTAGGCTTGTAGTAGGCTAATTAATTTCTCTTTGGAAGAAAACCATGGCACACACACACACACAGTTAGGGTGCACTTTTTGGGCAGAAAATTGTGTCCTTGAACAATGAGAAATGGTGTGTTGGATCGTTTTTGGTCGTTAGCTGTCTGTATACGTGTATGAATACATGCGCGGAAATTAAGGGATGTCGTAAAAATTATCTAAATATAAAATACACTATTCAAATACTTAAAATAAGGAGTTTAATTTGATCTAAGGTACTCGTAATTTTTCTTTCGTAAAAGTGTATTTTACGGTTACCTTTAATACGTAATTAAATTCTGACAACAACCGAAAATCGGTCCAAATCTCGCGAAATTCCGCGAGTTCACGAAACCATTATTTTGACTGGTATCATTAGAAAATAAATTTTGTGATTTAATTTTCGAGTCTCAATAATTGGCTCGTCTAATTATTTATTATGCAAAACTCTTCGTAAGGAAAAAGCAGGATGTTACAGGCCTCGTGGCCATGTCGGGTCGAGTTGGCCATTAACATTATTATTAACCATTTTTAAAGCATAAAAATGAAAAAAAAAAATAGGTGTGGGGCTAAGCCCATGGGCTTTTTGAGCCCATGAGCTATTTTGGTCCATGAGCCCCATGGCTGCATCAACGGGCCAATGCTACAAAACCAAAAAAAATTAGAAAAAAATAAACTTTTTTTACTTAGGATGGACCCATGGGCTAGCCATAGTCTTGTGGGCTTAAGGCCCTATGACTTGTTTTGTCTATGGGGCTTTTGAGCCTTGTGGGCTTTTTGGGGGCCCAAACCCTTTTAAGCCCCTTGAGAGTAGGACTTAATAGGGGAGGGTCCCCCTATTTTGACACCTCTAATGGTGATTATGGCCGCCGTGATGTATCTCGGTGGGAGACGTTGCCTATGGTGTTTGAAGGAAAGGTTTGGATGAAGGATGAAGATGGGAGGCAAGGCGTGGAACCACTAGGTGTGGCTAGTGGTGCGGTGGTCTTCCTAGTGATGGTGCCAATTGTGGCGTCGCTGGTGGTGATGGGTAAGGTGGTCACCCAACTACTGGAAGAGGAGAAGAGCGTTAGGGTTCAATTAGAGAATGAATGAATGAGTTCTTTTGTTTTACCAGGTCTACAATAAGATTTAGTGCAAATAGGCCAAGCCCAATTTGTAAAGAGGATGTTGATTTATTTTGCAAGCCATTCTCTCTCTATTGGCCAACCTGTTTTGAGGAGCCAACATAATATAAGTGGGGAGCAACAATGGATTGTGTTGAAATTATTGGGCCAAACCCAATTATTGTCAGCAATAGGAAACAAGGAGTCGTGTGAAATTTTCGCTAATGGATTTTATTTTAAGCAATGGAATCCTGATGGAAATTTTTTGAACCTTGAGGACAAGGTCTATTTTATAGGGGTAGGTAATGTACTAGACCTAAGTGGAATAAAACCTAAATAATTAGTAGTGTTATCTTAACTATAAATAGGAAGCAAGGACTTTTAAATAGGGTATGAAAAATGATAATGTCAACTATCTTCTCCTTCTCTAATCTCTCTCTTTCTCACCTAATTAAGAAAATCTCTTTCCCTTTCTATCTCTCTTTCCTTTTCTATTGTAATTTTATTACATGTATCAAATACAAAAAAAAAAAAAAA
>QANU01099176.1:117291-160248 GCA_003254905.1 Nissolia schottii
TATATATATATATATATATATATATAATAATCCAACGAACTTTCAAGAACGTGAGAAAGTTAGATAGAAGCAAAGTAGCTATGGTGAAGCGTATATGAATGACAGATGAATATATTTAACTACGATAATTTTTCACATGTTCCGTTACATAACTAATAATTCCCACTCACAAAAACGTACATAGGTAAATCTATATGTCCCCCTCCTCTTATAAGGCACACATGCAATTTGAGACCTAAAGTGTCTTTTGGAATCTTTTAAGAATTTTAATGACCAAATTATTGGTGGGGTGAGAGTCCTAGCTAGCTAGCTAGCCATCCTTTAGATCCTTCGTCTTGGCCCCTTCCCTCTAAGAGTAATATATGCACGTTTATTAACCTATATATATATATATAGATATATATAGAAAGAGGATGTGACAACGCTGCCTTAAAGCAAACCTAGTATTAGTATCTTAAAATTTCATGCTATCGTCACTCTCTTACACTAGCAAGTAAATAGGAACCAAAGATCACATACGGAGAGGATGGGAAGGGGTCCATGTTGTTCAAAGGAAGGGTTGAACAAAGGAGCATGGACAGCTATGGAAGACAAAATTCTCACGGAGTACATTAAGAACCATGGCGAAGGAAAATGGAGGCACTTGCCCAAAAGAGCAGGTACGTGAGATGTGTACACCCACATTTACACGGTTCCATATATGGATCTGTTGGAAACTTACATGATGTGCTAAATTTATGCTGATTTATGGGCATAGTGGTTTATTCTAATAACTGTAATGTTTAATCCCGTATTATGGCCCAACAAAAATATTTACAAACGTATGGGTCTGGCGATTTCAGACCTCAAATTTTTTTTTTAAGATGTCTGAAATCACCACACCATGTGGCGATTTCAGACTCTTTTTTTTAATGTTTGAAATCGCCATAAGATGTGGCGATTTCAAACACAGGCACATACGTTTGTAAATTTGTGTTTTAACCTATATTTTAGTATACAAGTATGTAATGGAGGCGTGGAAATGTAATGAGAACATGTTTTCATGCAGGTCTCAAGAGATGTGGGAAAAGTTGTAGGCTAAGATGGTTGAATTATCTAAGACCTGGCATTAAGAGAGGAAATATTACCAGCGACGAAGAGGAGCTTATAATCCGGCTTCACAACCTTCTCGGGAACAGGTCAATCGTTGATTTATTATTTATATAATGCTTTTTATATATTTAGAGAAATTAACTTTATAGGAATTTCAGAAACAATAACTTTTTTTTTTTGTATCTGTGTATACATTCAAGTGAATATGCATTGGCTTATAGGGTGAAGTAGTTATTTTTTTCACTTTAATTATAGTTTTAATATTCTAATCGGACTAATATATTTATTCAGCATCTATAATTAGAGATTAATTTTAGTGCATAATAAACTCTCTTTTATTCATCCATGGGGTTGAGTTCTCTGTAGTCGAGTTTCTGCAACAGTATTCACCAAAGAATATAGTAAGGAAGAAGTGTGAAGTCAAATCATGCACGCGTGCCCACCTTTTTCTTTGGGGTGTGATATACATTTTTCATTTCAATATTATGCTCTTAAATCTAAATTTAAATAAAATATTAGGTTTAAATCTTGTGAATAACAAACTCTCGTTCTTAAAAAGTTTTATTCTTGTAATTAGTCTATAGGACTCAATAAGCTGAATTGAATTAAACGAAGTTAAGTAAATTTTAAATACCAATAATGTCAATAAAAGATTATAACATTATTATTTGGATGGCCGTACCTATTTAATCATTAAACTCTATTATGTCTGAAATTTGGAAATTATTAACTATTAAGTACATAAATTAGTACGTGCAGTTATAATCCTTTAAAATTATTTCATATATTCTTAATTATCTGTCATTTTGGTTAAAATGCACAGATAATAAGAACTTTAAAATCAATAATAATTTAAAATACTCCTCTGATAAAAAGAGAACATTTCATTAGGGACACAATTAAAAATTTAGCAATAAATTTTAACAAAATCTTTTGGCCAAAGTCACAAATTAATTAGAATGGATCGATCTATTATTTATCAAATAATGAATCAAAATATGTAAAACAAAAAATCATAATGAATCAACATTGCTATACGAATCAATGATGCATATTTGTTATAATGCTTATCCTTGCATTGACTTTTTGGCCCCGTTATTTAATTATTATAAAAATTAGAGAAAAGTTATCTAACGCCTAAGGACATTGATTAAGGAACTAAGAATAGAAATATTTTTGTTAAGAAATAAAATTTTTAATTCTCCAATACATTGAAAGTGATAAAAACTTGCAAAATTTATTATTCTTGATTTCTTAACCGAGTGCTCTTGACAAAACCCTAAAACTGAAACCAAAAGAAAAAGTCTTCATTTTTTTTTATGATTAATTAATAAACTGCTCGTATAAACCATCCCAAATGGAGGGGGAGCAAACAGCTACATCAGAGATTGAAAGATTCAAAATATACCCTAAACCTTTTAACCTTTTTCTTCTTGATCTGCAAAGCCATCTCAATGCTTTTAGCCAGTGACACCATCTCATCTTTATTTGTCTTCTTTCAAGTTCCCAATCTGATTTAAAGCCTTTCAACACAATCCTTTTTTACCAATAAACCATGACTACGACACATACAAGAGAGCCATCCACGTCTTTTTCTCTATTCCGGAAATTCTAGAGGCTTATTTGTGCAGTACCAAGTATTATATTAGAATAGAAAAAAAAAAATCAGTCTTGCGTTAACAGAACCTTAGTTTAGGTCATAAGTTACCATATGGTGAAGTGCATATGAATTGTATCAATTATAATCACATAATTCACCACTTATAGGTGTCATTACTACTGTTGACCCTTAATTTGCAAACAACAGGATTGTTGATCAATAATTTTATCTTCTTCTCCTTAATGTCCCTACAAATGATCTCATTATAATAATAAAAAAAGATCTTCCCCGTTACGTCAAAATCTTGATATATCTATGCCTTTTTTTTTTATTGGTAGTGGACATATACTGAATAATAACTATAATATATATAATCAATTGCGTGAGAGACAAACACGGGAGGGAAAAAAAATCAATTTACAATTAATTGGGACCAAATACAAATACTAAATTACTCGTATATCGTTCTATTTTATATGAAAGGGACTTGAGTTTTTAATGAAAACAAAAACGTGGAGGATGCTAACCTTGACGTAAAGTTGCAAAGGTTAGTGATTCTATATATATACACCACACACCATACATACATCCCGTATTTATATACATAAAGCTTGTGTTTCAACTCCTCTAATGTTTGTGCACTTAATTAAATCTACTTGAAAACATCATTCACAAGTTTGTAATGCTTGTGCACTTATGGGAATAAAATTTGTGCATTATTAATAGTGTGTGTATGAGTGTATGAAATTAGCCGTACCCGTAACATTTTTGATATATATATATATATATATATATATATATATATATATTAATAATGGCAATTGACAATATGCATTAAATAATTTAATTAGGTGGTCCTTGATTGCTGGGCGGCTTCCAGGACGAACAGACAATGAAATAAAAAACTACTGGAACACCAATATTGGGAGGAAGCTTCAAAATGGGTCCAACATTATTACTGCGAGTGGCGCCGCAAGAAGCTCATCAAATAAGGGCACTGCTGCCTCTTGTGTGGTCCACACTAAAGCCACAAGGTGCCCTAACGTCACGCTCGCCAAAGAAGCCGCCAAGTTGCAAGGCCAGAGCAATGACACCGAGGTGGTCGTCAGCGGTAACGATAACGACAACATTAACGGTCCTCTGGATTTCATGGCCGATTTTCAGATGGATGGGAATCTCTTTTCGGAGCTGTTGAGGATCGAGTTTCCCGAAACGGCGTCGTGTTTGGAAGACAAGGCGTTGGGAGGAAACGGTGACGTCCCTTGCAATGTTGTGGAGAGAGGCCAGCTGTTTTCCAGATCGTGCAATGACGACTCCGTTCGCTTGGTCCCTTGGGGCGATTCGTTGTCCGATGCAGATTTTGATTTTCAGGGAATGGCGACTTTTATGGAGCCTGGATGTGATTGGGTTTGAAAAAACAATTAAGAAGAAAAGGAAAAGGAAAAAAAAAACTGAATTTATGTGTGTGGATTATTTGTTTTTATTATTTGTTCCTGAGAAATATTGTTAGTTATTTGAATAAGTTACCGACGGGAGTTGGTCCAAGTGGTAAGCGGCTTGGTATCGCTTAAGCAAGGTCCTGAGTTCGAGACCTTGTGTACGCAGTTATTCGCTGGGAGACTCACCCGCCATAGTCAGGTGCGCGGCCCGGTCGACCAAAGCAGGCGACCTAAGAAAAAGTTGTTTGAATAAGTTTTGGGATGAGATGGTTTAGAGAAATGGTATTTTGACAAATAAAATAAGATAATTTGTATAGATAATCACGAAAGATAAGAGAGAGGTAAGGAAAGAGGGAGTGAACTTACTTTCCATTGAGCATTTGAGTTACTCTCTTTGTAATTGTTTATACAAGTTTTTGTATTTTATTTGTCAAAATAGCATTTCTTCAACGTTTAACGCTGCATAATGTTTTTTTTATTTTTTCATTCTAGTAATAATAATTCATTAATGCTCTAAACTCAAGTAACACCTCTTTCAAGAAACTTGGTTTTTTTTTAATTTATTTCTTTAAGCTGCTTTAGTTTTACTAGTTTTCTTAATGTACTACGAGATTTTTAATTTGCATTTTTTTTAAGAGTGAGATTAAAAGAAAAAGTAAGAGTGAGAGAGCAAGATTTATAATTTTATCACTTTTACATTTTTGAGCCGAAAACACAAGTATCTTCTATCAAGAAGCACTCCTACTCAAGCCAGGTTACCACCATTTAGTTTAATTATGCATAAACAATTATTCTTCAAAATATTATGAAATAAATCCTCTCAATTAAATTTATTTTTATTTGAGGTCAAATGTAATTTCGCATCATTAATATATTTGTTGTTTATGTAAAAGTTTCATCTACTTAATTAATAGTAAGAAATTAAATTTGACCTCACATAATCAAAAAAAATCAATAAAAGAATCTATTTTCAAAAAATTATGATCAAATACCAACGGGGGTTGGTCCAACTGGTAAACGGCTTGGTATCGCTTAAGCAAGGTCCCGAGTTCGAGATCTTGTGTACGCAGTTATCCCCGCTGGGAGACTCACCCGCCATAGCCAGGTACGCGACCCGGGTCGACCCGGATTAGTCAAGGCCAAGCCTTGGATACCGAGCAGGCAACCTAAAAAAAAAATTATGATCAAATGTGTAAGCCTCTTCCTTTTTAATATAATTAGATTTTAGATTCCCCGTTCTTGTTATACAAAGTTATTTTTGTTTCTTTTTAATAAATATATCAAAGTAATTAAACCAAAGTCTTTCATTTCAAAATTCATTCCTTCCCTCCCTCCCACTCACTTCATTTTGAGCTACTTCTATATGTCATGGCACCTGCAACACCCAAATTATCATAAGACACTTAAGTCAATACATTATGATTTAATTAATTATTACGTTTTAACTTTTTGTTGACTTATACTTGTTTTTGTTCAAATACTGTATTGTAAAATATATGGATAAATTTTTCCTTTTAAAAACACTTTAAAAATCACAGTCAGGACTTGCGGAATGGAAATAAAAATGAAAGCCATAAAGAATGGCGTGTCATATGCATCTCGAGATAATAGTTGAATAGTGCAAAACATAGTACTAGTAATACCTCATAACATAAATTACAAATGAATGAGACAGGAATCCATGGCAAATACACAATACTCAGGCACACCTGCACAAACATAAAATACAAAAGGAAAAATCATATCGCCACTAGTACAACTATATGGCACTTAACAGTCTCAATGCCTACTACTGACTCCGCATGTGCTGCAAGTACACGTATAATTGGCACCACTAACACTGCGTTTAATTGCTCATACAAGACATAAATATAGAGACACAGAGACAGAGACATAAAGTAAGTATTGTATTCTGTTTAATGAGGGTATATAAGACACAATTTATTGGTGGCTGAGGTGGTGGTGGAGGTGGTGGCGAGTGATTGAAATTGTTACTTTCATATGTCAACAGTACAACCGCCAGTAAAACCATGGATAAAATTGAAAAATAAAAGTTTCGTTAAAGTGTTGTCTCTGTGTCCTGTCTCCATGTCCCAGTAAAATGGAAATACAGAAAATACACTAATTTTTTTATCTTAAAACAAAAGTTTTTGAGGTTGTCTCCATAACCAAATAGAATTTTGTGTCCCTATATTTCTGTATTTGTATCTTATATAAGCAACCAAACGCAACCTAAAGGTAGAAGTGGCTCCATGTAAAGGAAATGTGGCTCGTCCCCATCCTAACCTGATAAGATATTGGAAAATAATTGGGGGGGGGGGGGGTGAGACAAGTTTCTCACTGTGGCTTTATTTTGAGAAAAATATTTCCAAAGCAGTTACCAATTTAAATACATTTCTAATCTTATTAACTTAACCTAAAATAAACATAAGTAACTCAGATGCATATTGATGCGAGTGTCGAGCTCGATCAAACTAACAAAGAAACTAAGTTGTAAAATATTTATGCAATAGTAGTTAAAACTTGAGTCATCTCTCAAGGACCTTGAACGCTATTTTAAAACCGTTGATAGTTAAGAGAGGGGGGTTTGTAACTCGCAGTAATAAAGAACACAATTATATTAAACCGAGATAAAATTCAATAAGGGAAATCAACCAACCCCAAAGACTATCCAGATAATGTGCATTGGTTTATCACACATCAAAATATTATTTCTATCTCGATTATGGTTTTCCACCAAATTAAACCGAACTCTCAAATGCAATTTGGTTATCACAACTAAGAACACACCCATGATTTAATTAATCAAACTAAATAAATTCAAGAAGCCTTACACTGTATGGAAGATTAATTTAAGAACAAGATTTTGAAAAATCCGAATGCATGAAATCATAGCTTAAACTCTAACTTTTAAAATAGAAACACTCAAAAAACTTCATAGTAATTCTAAGAACTCAATTCAGGAAACATATTGGCAAACATGCTTCAATCATATGGAAGGAACAATTAAAAACAAGAGGATAAAGAGATAAAAGGAATAAAAGATGAATAAAGAACAAGCACCTTAAAACTATCCTTCAAAGCTTCTGGAAATGATTACATAATTTAGTCTTCTATGGTCATGGAAGCCACAAAAGAAGAAAAGAGAAAATAAGAATTTGTGGTATAGAGTCCTAGTTTAGAGTCAAAGGATGTTTTTTTATAGCCTCTGTATCGAAGCGGTACAATTTGGATCCTGGAGCTTCTCTGTGGGTTCGGGGTCGCCGGAACTGGGTACCTGCAAAAACTCCATCAAGTGGAATAGAAAGAACATAAAGCAAGGAGAACATGGAAATAATCAAATGAGATTCTTTTCAATCAAGCTATACCATGACAAAGAAATGTCTATAGTTGCGGGATTATCAAAATAAGCTAGATACTACCATTTAGACCCTTTGATAGGAGTGATTTTCTCAAGGAAAAAGAAGAGAAACTTTCCTTTACCAAGAGGGTTTACCTCTTCATGAAACAAAAAGAGGAACACTTTGAAACACCCCTAGCTAACTGTTTACCCGTACGTAGTAAACAATGCTCACTAGGTTGTTTTCTTCTTTGGTTGGGTTACTTTTAGCCCCTACTTTAAACTTGGAAATTATTTCTTAGTTGAAAATATGGACCCTTTTGAAATCATTCTTTTATTGTATTAGTTTGCAAATTAGGAGCCGTGCGTGAACAAGGAAACATATATATACAAATGCTAACGTATCTGGTAGATAAGGTAGTAACAAGCTGGAGAAATATAAATATACATATAAGCACAATTCAAGGTCTAACAGATAATTACACATTGTTTATTAATAGGTACTGATACACACAATTAACAATAGTCATAGATCATAGTACGTAATATCGATCAACCTATTGCAGACGTCTTCACTTGGCTTCGGCCGGTAACTGTCCTGCTGCGGTCGTGCGTCGATCCCTTCGCGTTGCACACCTGGACCCATAAGGAGTGGGGGTGAGAACTTTTCGTCCTCAGTGGGAGTCTCTTCGCGTCATCTATTGTTCCTTACTCCGTTATCTTCCAGGCCACCCAGGAGATCTCTAGGTGTCATGCATACTAAAATCCTACTGATTATTATCTTTGTCTAGATCCTGAATGGCTTTATCTACTTTACTAGGTGATTGGATAGTAATCTTGTCATTACTTAGGCTTCGTGCTTATTAACATGTCGTTACTGCTAAAGACATAATAGTCGTCTTGGGTCGTTCCCTTGACGATACATAATGCATAAACATATATCCATACATACATACATACTAATGCATAACCATATCTATACTCATATATACATACTTGCATACATACATACATTCATGCCTTTGCTCATACATATAAATACATAATGCATAGGGGAAATCTGGGAATCTCTTACGTATATCGGCTCACCCGGGTTAGCGTCCTTCTTAGTCCTTTCACCCATGTAACCGTGGCCTTCGGTTACAACCTCCTTCTATTCCCTATCATGATGACCCGGCAGCACTTGAACCGGAGTGGTAGCTAACCACGCTAGGCTCATAGGAGGTAATTCATCATCATGATAAGTACCACCACCCCCCTTACTGGGATGGCGAGGGACCGGCCCTTTGGCGCGATCAGGCGTGGACTCGTTTCTCTTTACTTTAGTCTTAGTTCTTTACTTTTGGGGTCCCCCTTTCTTTCTTACAGGACTGTTCCTGTTCTCTTTACTTTCAGGCCATTGCCTGTTATCTTTTCTTTTATATTCAGGTCTCTCTACCTGCGTTGCTCATGACCAATCCATCTTGCTGAATTGGCAAGGGGCGTGCCTGTAAGACTTTGCCAAGAGAATAGGGGTTTCCTAATCATATAACTACTGACTCTGGCTAAGGCCGTCCGAATCCTTGGTGATCCGTCGGCTCTGCTCTGCTTTATTCCCTAGGGTTCAATTATGATCTTCGTTAAACTTTAACGTGAACTTCTAATTATCTAAGGTCGTCCTAACTCTTACGACAACCTTTCCTCATGATGCGTGCTCATAGTACATAAAGGTATACATAACTATGCATGTTGGATCCCATAGAACCTTTAAAAATACAAGTTTTCAGTAGGCATTCGAATGCATAAGGTTTTCGCATTCGATTGATTCTTGCATTTGAATCCCATGAGAATTCATTCGATTGAAATCCTGCTCAGGCTTTCATTCGATTGAAAGCTCATGCATTCGACTGAAATCCCTCGGGAATTCATTCGAATCCCTTGGGCATGCATTCGAATCCCACAGTGAAACAATCGCCCTGAGAGTAACTTCTCCAGGGGGTTTGTTCCGCGTAACATTTTCGTCTCCACAGTGATCCAATCAGTACAGTTATGGTTTCCAAACATCAAAATCCCCAAAATCTAACTTTCCTAACTCGTTTCCTATAATTTGTAAAAAAGGTTTTTCATTCACATACACAGAAATGCATTTAAATAATAATTAAATAAACCACATAGACAGTGGGCTTAGAGTTACCCACCAGCACAGTTATACTTTCCTAGCCTCAATATTTCTACAAATCCTTCAAGCCTCATTAACTCCATATTTTTCTCATAATATTTCTAACTTTTTCTACTCAAAAATACATACATAAACATACAGATAAAAATCCCATAGACAGGGGTGATCGAACTACCCACCTTAAAATCCAGTTTGGAAACGGTAGAAGTGAAGAGGAAAATTCCCTGAGCACTTCCATAGCGATCCCACTATTTTTTCGGTGTCCGGCAACATCACAGCAATGCACGAACGAAGCAACAAAGTAAAGAAAAAAAGAACGAAAAAGAAAGAAACAAAAGCCGTGAAGCATGAGCTTCAGGGAAGGAAGAAAGAAAAAATGAAATAAATGGGCATAGGGGGAAGAATAAAGAAACGAAGAAAGAAAACGAAAAGGAAAGAAAGAAAAAGAAAACAAAGAAGAACAATGAAGTACAACGCTTCAGCAAAGAAAAAAGAATAAAAACGAGGCTTCAGGGGAAAAGGAAAACAAAGAAAGAATTCGGCGTGGGGAGGGGGGGGAAGAACAAACAAACAAAATGGAATGGATCAGGTGCAACCCCTCACCGTCCTAACATATATATATATATATATATATATATATATATATATGTTATAATATATAACTTTTTATTATTATATTATATATTATATATTAAGATTATTATATTATTATTATTACTATTCACTATGATTATTATATTATATAATAGTATAGTTTATGTAAATATCCAACTATGGATAAATATGACCTCTGTCAGTCCGATTTTGATCATGCTTGATTGCGTTTTGTCGTTCACAGTCCCGGTATTTCACGTGCGGATGTCTGAAAAGTAATCCGGACATACCCTTGCACTCTACTAATTTTCCTTATTAGTAGTTAAGTCCGGTGGAGGTATTTGGGGAATTATTATTTTATTAGTGTATTTTACGGTTACTCTCAGTATCCGAAAAAATTTCCGATTGGTCCGAAAATCGTCTTAGGTCTCCAAAAAATTCGTCGGTCACGAAACCTAAATTTTGACTGCTATCCTTATGAGTTAAAGGTGATTCTTATGAATTAAAAGTAATAATTTAATTTTCTCGCCTCCCTAATTAACCTATAATTATCTATTACGCTAATTATCCGTACAGTGAAAAAGCGAGATGTTATATTCTATCCCCTTATTGGAATTTCGCCCCGAAATTCCGACGTGGCTAAGTCCTCGGGTCCTCCGCTTTCCCACTAAGGCTTTTACCTATCGTCATTCTAACCTAATTGCTCATGTCTATCTCTTGCTTCCGTTTGTACACTTACTCGTCTCCACCCTAAAGCTCATCCAATCCTCCTATGTCCTCAATAACCTAATCTTTCATAATTCTCTATGTGAAACCTGAATCGCATCCGTTGCTCTCATACTTAATCCTCTTCATCTTCCTTCAATCTTCTTAAATTTATACTTGTATCTTCCCCTATTCGCGCTCTTACCTTCTCTTTAGCCTAGTCTACATCTTGCGTGTGCATCCTCCCTAAAGACTTATGTATTCTACTTCCACACTTCACCCGACTTTATGTCCTCTCATACACTCTTCTCTTAATTTCCCCCGTTTTCCAAACTGTTCCCTAAGCCTTTTCCACGCAAAATTCCTAAAATCCTTCTCTCAATCTTTTACTTTCCAAACAGAATATGCTCGAGCACTCATACGCTCGTCTCAGTCACTTGGGTTTCTGGTCTCTACCTACACCTTCAGAACTTATTTCCGTAGGGTTGGAGAAGGTCGCCCTTTCTTCTCGTTTTGCAAGACGCTTCCCTGCTCGGTCTTCTTCCTTCTGTCTCCCTCATTACTTGCTACAGTCAGCTTTCTTGCTGACCTCTCCAAAAATCTTGCACTTGTCCGCCCTTATCGCATAGTCACTCACGTCCATGTGAATGACGAACACCTGCACCTCAAGCTTCCAACCTCTAAAAGATTTCGTATCCTGATTTAATATTCGAAATCCTTACTAAGGGAAAAGCGGGACGTTACACCCCCTTAGAAAAATTTCGCCTTCGAAATTCAAACACGTCCAAGGGTCTCAAAGTTTTAATTCCTATTGCTTACTTACCTTGAACGTGATCGTCCATCTCTAGTGACCCTTCCGTTGTCGTGACAAATATTAGTCATGGTTGCTATGTTGTGGGTAAGGTTACGATGCAAGTTTTAGAGAAGCATTCATGTTTCCTTCATTGGTTCTTGCTGTTGCTGTCATTGGTCTTGAACTCGGAAAAGTCTATTTCGTCATTGGTCTTGTTGTGGCCCTCCTTGCACAACCATCTTCGTCTTACCCTTCCTGTCTCCATGAGTTCCCAAGCTCTCCACGTGCGTCCCAACGTGTCTGCTCAGCCCTTCCAACTTGGTTGTGTTTTCCCCCGTCCGACATGTCTCCTCGGTGTCACTCCCATAACTTGGCTTCCTTCTGAGTCCTGAGGTTCCTGGGGACATATATGCTGGCAGTTGCTGTCTTGAATTAACTCCTGGTAAGTTGGGCCTCCACTTACTCCTGAGGGGTCTGACGGCGTCCCGCCACGCTTCGGCTGCGCCATTCACATGGCGATACAGACCATTCGACATCAATGCGCAGAATCTTCTTGCAACTTTCTCTAACCCTAAGATCCATCTGTCTATTTGTCTTAGTTTCCTAAGCCCTTCGTAGTTCTCCGGTAGGCTTTTCTAAAGGGATGTCAACCCTAAGGGTCATCTTATGATTCCCTAACAATCATCTTAAATGATTTCTAGTTTTCTTTATGTATTAGGTTAATCCAGACACAAGGTTTATTAAAGTGTCCACGTATTCATTATTATTTGTTTTCTTCCACATATTTTAGATTTGACCTCTACCTACGGTTTCCAAGGTTCCTCTAACTTCCGTCTTACTCCCGATCCTCCTAATTAACCAAACAGGGGCAAACTTGCCTATAAAATCATTAAACGCTGAGGGTTTTCTCCTTACTAGGGCATGGCTATTCCTTGTAACTCTTCCTAAACTCCCTTAAGGCTCCTATCATTAGTCCTACCGAATCATCACTTTGTATCAGAAACATATTCTATTGTGTTAACCATTCCTCCGGATGGCTCTAACCATCATTCTCCTATTATTTCCACCCTATGGGATTCCTGGAGTGAGGATTTTGGTTGGGGATCCCAGTTCAAAGGACGTGTCTCAAGGGAAATTGCTTATTTGTTTGAGGGGTTTAAAATTTACGGCAAGGTAAGGGCATACTAAACCTATAAGATTTCTACCAGTCTCTTCTCTATCAGGGTTCTACCTATCTTCATGCTTATAATTTGTTACCAAGCTTAGTCTGGCTTCTACGCCACTCCCTACTTCTTCTAATTAACGAGATTTAGTCTAGAAAATCTATTCGAATTTTAAGTTTCCTAGGGGTTGTCGCTTGCCTTTACTATGTTGAATCCGCTATCCCTTGTGATCTTCCTTAAACTAGTTAGGGTCTCTATTCCATTTTCTTCCTAACTACTGTTCTATATTTTAATGGTACGCTTCTCCAGACTATGTCATTCTCCTAATCAATCTTATTAGGATACCTAAAGTCAGCGGGCACTTCCAAAAATCTTTTACTTATTGGGGAACTTCAACTTATCTTTAAGGAATATCTTCTTAAATTTTATGATGATTTATAAAATTTGTTAAATTTGATTTTCCTAACGGAGATAAGGAAGTACAATTCGTGCCGTGACTTAGAGTTGATAAGACAATTTTTTTATTACCTAAGAACGCTAGGGTAGACGAAATCATGATCGTACTTCATCGGAATAGGTGGACGAAGTCAGCTAGGTTTTATTGGAAATGAGGTGACATGACTCTTAAGACATGCAATGGAATGAGGAGGAGAACATGTCTCTGCGTCTATCCCTTCAAAAGAATAAAACCTTCAAACCTGACCGGTAAACCTTCAACAAAGAGAGCCAAAGACTTGCAAGGAAATGAAATCAAGAAAATACAGAGGCTTGGGCCTTTACCATAGGATCTCTCACAGAGGTGATAATATAGGGCATAAGGGAGTGTTTTATCAAGGGTAGGAACAAATAATTTTCTAAAGAATCTTTTACGATGAGGGAGGCTGCATAATGTAAAGGAGTACTTTAATCGAGAGAAGGAACAAAGGGCTTCCCTTGGTTAGGGGTTCATTTTCCGAACAATCCGTCCTCTTTCAATGAGTAACGGGCTCATCGCAGGGAGGCACTTAGCAGAAGGCCAAGTTGCTCGAGAATGAGATTTACAAAGTCCACTCTGCACTCGCTACCAAGCCCTGAATACACTTAACAAGACACAAAGTTAGCTAGGCTCTATGTTCCTGAAAAACGCAATAGTTGAATGAAAGCAAAGCGTTAGAGTGAGTTATGCCACACTACTCCTTATCTTAAAAGACGAGGCTTAGTGCATGGCGAATTGATTCTGAGTATGCACAAGAAACAAGGGCAGATCAGTGTTCTGGTACCACTGATTTATGCACTTGGACCTTATACCCAAGGGTGCTATACTTAAACACCGTGCAAGCTGAAAATGAGACATGCTCGGAAGTGCAGATAAGCTCAGTCCTCAGGCTCACTTGGACCAAACTGCTCTGATACCAAATGAAACACCCCTAGCTAACTGTTTACCCGTACGTAGTAAACAATGCTAACTAGGTTGTTTTCTTCTTTGGTTGGGTTACTTTTAGCCCCTACTTTAAACTTGGAAATTATTTCTTAGTTGAAAATATGGACCCTTTTGAAAATCATTCTTTAATTGTATTAGTTTGCAAATTAGGAGCCGTGTGTGAACAAGGAAACATATATATACAAATGCTAACGTATCTGGCAGATAAGGTAGTGACAAGCTAGAGAAATATAAATATACATATAAGCACAATTCAAGGTCTAACAGATAATTACACATTGCTTATTAATAGGTACTGATACACACAATTAACAATAGTCATAGATCATAGTACGGAATATCGATCAACCTATTGCAGACGTCTTCACTTGGCTTCGGTCGGTAATTGTCCTGCTGCGGTCATGCGTCGATCCCTTTGCGTTGCACACCTGGACCCATAAGGAGTGGGGGTGAGAACTTTTCGTCCTCAGTGGGAGTCTCTTCGCGTCATCTATTGTTCCTTACCCCGTTATCTTCCAGGCCACCCAGGAGATCTCTATGTGTCATGCATACTAAAATCCTACTGATTATTATCTTTGTCTAGATCCTGAATGGCTTTATCTACTTTACTAAGTGATTGGATACTAATCTTGTCATTACTTAGGCTTCGTGCTTATTAACATGTTGTTACTGCTAAAGACATAATAGTCGTCTTGGGTCGTTCCCTTGACGATACATAATGCATAAACATATATCCATACATACATACATACTAATGCATAACCATATCTATACTCATACATACATACTTGCATACATACATACATTCATGCCTTTGCTCATACATATAAATACATAGTGCATGGGGGAAATCTGGGAATCTCTTACGCATACCGGCTCACCCGGGTTAGCGTCCTTCTTAGTCCTTTCACCCATGTAACCGTGGCCTTCGGTTACAACCTCCTTCTATTCCATATCATGATGACCCGGCAGCGCTTGAACCGGAGTGGTAGCTAACCACGCTAGGCTCATAGGAGGTAATTCATCATCATGATAAGTACCACCACCCCCTTACCGGGATGGCGAGGGACTGGCCCTTTGGCGCGATCAGGCGTGGACTCGTTTCTCTTTACTTTAGTCTTAGTTCTTTACTTTTGGGGTCCCCCTTTCTTTCTTACAGGACTGTTCTTGTTCTCTTTACTTTCAGGCCTTTGCCTGTTCTCTTTTCTTTTATATTCAGGTCTCTCTACCTGCGTTGCTCATGACCAATCCATCTTGCTGAATTGGCAAGGGGCGTGTCTGTAAGACTTTGCCAAGAGAATAGGGGTTTCCTAATCATATAACTACTGACTCTGGCTAAGGCTGTCCGAATCCTTGGTGATCCGTTGCCGCTGCTCTGCTTTATTCCCTAGGGTTCAATTATGATCTTCGTTAAACTTTAACGTGAACTTCTAATTATCTAAGGTCGTCCTAACTCTTACGACAACCTTTCCTCATGATGCGTGCTCATAGTACATAAAGGTATACATAACTATGCATGTTGGATCCCATAGAACCTTTAAAAATACAAGTTTTCAGTAGGCATTCGAATGCATAAGGTTTTCGCATTCGATTGATTCTTGCATTCGAATCCCATGAGAATTCATTCGATTGAAATCCTGCTCAGGCTTTCATTCGATTGAAAGCTCATGCATTCGACTGAAATCCCTCGGGAATTCATTCGAATCCCTTGGGCATGCATTCGAATCCCACAGTGAAAAAATCGCCCCGAGAGTAACTTCTCCAGGGGGTTTGTTCTGCGTAACATTTTCGTCTCCACAGTGATCCAATCAGTACAGTTATGGTTTCCAAACATCAAAATCCTCAAAATCTAACTTTCCTAACTCGTTTCCTATAATTTGTATAAAATGGTTTTTCATTCACATACACAGAAATGTATTTAAATAATAATTAAATAAACCACATAGACAGTGGGCTTAGAGTTACCCACCAGCACAGTTATACTTTCCTAGCCTCAATATTTCTACAAATCCTTCAAGCCTCATTAACTCCATATTTTTCTCATAATATTTCTAATTTTTTCTACTCAAAAATACATACATAAACATACAGATAAAAATCCCATAGACAGGGGTGATCGAACTACCCACCTCCAAATCCAGTTTGGAAACGGTAGAAGTGAAGAGGAAAATTCCCTAAGCACTTCCATGGCGATCCCACTATTTTTCCGGCGTCCAGCAACATCACAGCAGTGCACGAACGAAGCAACAAAGTAAAGAAAATAAGAACGAAAAAGAAAGAAACAAAAGTCGTGAAGCATGAGCTTCAGGGAAGGAAGAAAGAAAAAATGAAATAAATGGGCATAGGGGGAAGAATAAAGAAACGGAGAAAGAAAACGAAAAGGAAAGAAAGAAAAAGAAAACAAAGAAGAACAATGAAGCACAAAGCTTCAGCAAAGAAAAAAGAATAAAAACGATGCTTCAGGGGAAAAGGAAAACAAAGAAAGAATTCGGCGTGGGGGGGAAGAACAAACAAACAAAATGGAATGGATCAGGTGCAGCCCCTCACCGTCCTAACATATATATATATATATATATATATATATATATATATGTTATAATATATAACTTTTTATTATTATATTATATATTATATATTAAGATTATTATATTATTATTATTACTATTCACTAAGATTATTATATTATATAATAGTATAGTTTATGTAAATATCCAACTATGGATAAATATGACCTCTGTCAGTCCGATTTTGATCATGCTTGATTGTGTTTTATCGTTCGCAGTCCCGGTATTTCACGTGCGGATGTCCGAAAAGTAATCCGGACATACCCTCGTACTCTACTAATTTTCCTTATTAGTAGTTATGTCCGGTGGAGGTATTCGGGGAGTTATTATTTTATTAGTGTATTTTACGGTTACTCTCAGTGTCAGGAAAAATTCCCGATTGGTCCGAAAATCGTCTTACGTCTCCAAAAAATTCGTCGGTCACGAAACCTAAATTTTGACTGCTATCCTTATAAGTTAAAGGTGATTCTTATGAATTAAAGGTAATAATTTAATTTTCTCGCCTCCCTAATTAACCTATAATTATCTATTACGCTAATTATCCGTACAGTGAAAAAGCGGGATGTTACACACTTCACTTTCACAATGACTAGAAACTTCTCGAACTCCTTGGACCCTGATCCTAGAACAAGGTCGAGTAATCACAGTTGCTTCCTTTCCTCAATGTCGAAGTCAAGGCTTAGAGAGATACCTAGCAGAATAGTAAGGTCCTTAATGATCATAGCGTTCTGAATTTGCCCATCACTAGCCATCAACCTTTGAGTACATCTGAGAGCAACCATAGAGGTAGCTAAGCTCTCTTGTCACGTAAGATGTGCCAATAGTATAAGGACAAAGCGACTAAGTGTATCATGCAAATTTACTCCTTGTCTTAGAAGACAAGACATAACATATGACTGATTGACCCGGGATATGCATACGGCCATAGCCAATTCAATATTCAGGTACCAATGAAGACTAAATAAGACTTGTACTCTTGCAAAGTGTGTAGGAACAAACTGCACATTAAGAGAATCAAGATATAGAAGTATGCTTAGAATCATAGCCAAGCATAATCTTCATGCTCCTTAGATCGGTTTGCTCCAATACCATAATATAACACCCTAGCTAGCCAAATAAGCTTAAGTCACATTTGATGCACACTAGTTGTCATTTTAAAGCTTTTTTGATACTTTAGACATAGTTTGCTTTAAAATATTTATCTTGAAAATATGCAAAAATTTGAAACTTTTTGTAAACCATTTGATAATGTGAATCATACATCGCAGAATGACACCTTGAGTAAACAGTGAACATGAAAAGGTTAAAGGGAAAACGAATTGATAACTAACCACAAAATACATACTTATGATGAATGACCTCATTATATGTATAATTATCAACAAGTTCATACATAGGGAAATAAAAAAAGTCATTACATAAATCAAATAAAGGCACAAACTCCAACTATAATAGAAACTAGAATTAATCAAGAATAACATAACATGTGGCGAAATGTCGCATCGGGAATCTTCAAATGTCTCACGTATCATAGCGAGATCTCCTTAAATGATGACTCCGTGTAGGTACTATACAAGGGTGGTAAACCTGTTGCCCCTCCTAATGTAACACCCTAACTAGCGGGCTTATGCTTAAGTCATAAACCATGCATACTAGGTTGTTATCTGCCTGGTGGGAATACTCATAGTCCTTAATTATTTTTAGAAAGTAGTTTTTTACCCCAAAATATGGACCCGTTTAAAATTTTATCAATCTATTACCCCTGTATTTCAATTAAGAGCCTTGCGCGAGAGGAGATATACAACATTCTCGATACGCTTTAGAATGCGAGTAAGTTAACCGTATTAGAATCAACATGCATTCACACAGAGCATATAACACCAGGGTCAATCAACATTTAATTCACAAACATTATACTGGTACTTAACTATATACTAGTCATAGATTACATATACTTTTCGTACAAGTTATTGTACATAAATTGCTAATTATATCAGCTTCAACCTAAGGTTAGCAAAACATTACTGGACACAAAGGGGGTTGAGTGGGTGCCTTGGTATCATTGTTTTAAGTCAGGGTCGATCCTCCTCCTTCGACGAGTCCATGCTCATCAGGTCCTCGTCCCCTGATTCCTCCTTGATAGCCGTCGGGGATTTTGGAGTAGAGGAATTGTTCCCCCACTCACCTTCTAGGGGATCTCAGGGGTATCGGGCCAGTCTTGGTGTACTGTGGACGATCCTGTCTCTGCGTCATGGGTATGAGGGGCGAGCTAATAGCGAAAGATCGGGGTGAATCGTTTTCTTGCCCCACGTCGGTAGAAGTGTTGTGGGGGCCGAGGAGGCCATGAATTCGGGTCAATCTCCACGTCATTGTAGTATGGCAGGAGTTTTTCCTCTTCTATGTCCAAGAGGATGGGGGTGGCAGATGAAGAACCGGGGCCTGTTGGTACACGGGGAGAGGGTACTTGTACTGACTGAAGGGGACCACGGGCTCCTCTGAGAGAATAGGTGCAAGTCTCCATGATAACCTCGGTGACGGGGTCTCGCTGCCTAATCCTGCTCAGCAGCGTGACTCGGGTTATCAGCGGGGTACTCATCGTAATCACCTGGAGTCACAATCGAGTGGGGGTAAGAACCTGGTGTTCCCAGTGGACAACTCTAGGCCAGTGTGGGTCTCAGTTAGCTCGGTTATGATCCAGGCCACTCAGGAGATCTCTAAGTGTCCATGCATATTAGACTTCCTACTGGTTATTATTATTCATCCTATTTCCTGAGTAGCTTTATCTAGTTTACTAGGTGACTGGGGATCTCTAGTCTTTACCTTACCTATGGGTTTGTACTTATTAACTTTACTCACTCGAGTCATGGGATCTTCGATCCCATACTTGCGAGGTCTACATTGTTCACATAGGTCGTCTCGAGAGTTCTCTTGACAGTTACTTATAGTACTTACGAGTATATATATATGCACACACACATACATCACATAAATATCATGCATGAGGGAATGGGGGTCCTCTTACGCGCCTTAGCGCTGCGTCCTTTTCGTTAATTTATGCCCATCATTCTCCTATGTAGTCTGTGGGACCGTCATCCCTTTGCAGCTACAACTTACTTCTGTTTCCATATCCCCATCGACCAGGCTGCGTTCTTTCCTGAGTGGTATCTAACCACGGATGCACGATGGCATACTTCATTGAGTGGGGTAGGGAATCGACCATTCAACTTGTGGAATGGTGAGGGGGTCCACCCTTGCGGTGACACCAAGAGTGGGCTCGTTACTTTGACTTTCTTTTCTGCATCCACACTTGGGGACAACTTCCCTTTTAGACATCATGATGTAAAACCTCGTTCATTACCTTCTTTCTTTACTTTCTTACTTTCTTTACTTTCCTCTGTACCGGGTCGATGCCCGCGCTCAGGTCAATACCTGCGTTTCATAATCATAAACCAGTCCTTCTTGCTAGACTAGAAGGGGCTTGTCAGGTATGACGTGCCAAGAGAGGGGATTTCCTATTATATGACTATATCATTTCTTCAAGGTACACCGACCCTTAGCGGTCGGGCCTTCTTAAGAGATTACCGGTTCCCTAAGATTTAGTTATGGTCTTGAGGCATTAAGTGATTCAATACTAGTTATCTACTGTTGCGCTAACCCTAGTAACAACCGGTCCTCATGATGCATACATCTCAGTACAAGAGTTCATGCCTCGTATTGTCATTTGTACACAGGCCTAAAGTAATGTTGTTGGAATGATGTGGGCCCAGTGGAACTCGCTTTAGAACTCTTAGCCACTTAGGCAAGACTAGCTAGTGCCCTAGCGTTTTCAGGCAGCTCAGCGCCCTCTGAGCACCTTTAGGGTTTTGAACCAACCTTATCCAAGCTACTTGGAACCAATGGTGCAGACCGCTCAGCGGCCTTTCAGGTCCGCTCAAAGCCCTGTACTTGAGTTCTCTCCACCACGTAACTTATCATAGGTTAGGGTTCCTATATAGCTCAGGCCGCTCAGCGCCCTGGGCATTTTCAGAACCCTAACTTTGTGGTTTGGCCCCTTTTCCTCACTTACTTTCAAACCATTTTCATGCACTTATCCAAGGGTCTCACCACATGATTCCATCAACCATTACCTACCTAGAATCAACCTCAAACATCCATCCACATACAAACAATGATACACAACATAATAAGGTTACATACAAGCCATATACACATATATGATACTACAATCAAGCAACGATCACAAAGGAGGCGAGTAGGCCTAAGTTACCCACTTCCTTAGCAAATTGATTGATGGTGAGGAGAGTGAGAGAGTGGTTCCACAAGTGGGTGGCCTTGCCTAGCTTGTTTCTGGTTTCGACAGCGTAACAGCAGGGTACACGAATAGAACAATTTTAGTGCAAGACAGCAAGTGAGAAAATGAGGATATTGCAAAACATGGAAGGGCTATTTATAGGTCCTTGGCCATGTGACTCTTGGCCAAATTTGGCCACAAATTTTCTTAATTAAAAAGAAAAGAAAGAGAAAAATAAAATAAAATAGGTTTTGGATACCTTTGCCTAGTCATCTTTGACTTAGGGTTGACTAAACCTAGGATCTGTGGTGGTGGTTTGGCCACGGGCTGCCTCTTGATTTTGAAGACCAATTTCTGATCGTGTTTGATCGTGTTTGGTCGTTCGCTGTCCGGGTGCTTCGTGCACTGCCGTAAATATTCCGGACATACCCTCGCTATCTATTAATTTTTCCTAGCAGGGAATTTAAGTCAATCCAACGTGTTTGTAAGTTTATCTCCTCAAGAGTGTTCTTTACAGATACTTTTGATACATCATTAACTTCCGATAATGAAAAACAACTAATCTAGTGTCTGTGAAATTTCACGAAACTGCAAACTATGGTCTCTACGGACATTTTAGCCTAAAAATTCATACTCTAAACCTTCTAAATTTACTCAAGAGATTTTTTTTATATATAAATCTTGTGAATTCTTTACTAAGGGAAAAGCGGGATGTTACACCTAACATGAGCATCATTGAAAAGGCTTTGATGTGTCCTAACTACACCCATTCTAAGGTAAGGTACAGGGCTTCACTCCTGAGTTAACAGGATAGGTAGTTGTTACAACGCCTCAAGTATGGGAACCTCTGAGGAACCTTCCAATGGATCCCCATTTGTCTTCTCATCATCATTTGATACATAGCGTAATCCTATAGTGGATGAGGATGCCGATATTGCAGGATCTTGTAGGAAATCCATGATTGCTACTTACAGGAAGCTTGCCTTTGATACCTAGAACTGGATGTGGAGTAGAACAAGAGAACGAATTTCCTTAGTGGATTCCTATGCACTAACTAAATGGCATCACATCGGGTTCCGCCATTTAGGTTGTGCCTAAGTGAGCATGCATGCATATAAGGTTCATTTATTTATCTTGACCTAGTCCCGAATGGTAATGAATTAATCCTAGTTTATCCTTTAACCTAACATTTATCAATACAATAAGGCATAGGAGTAAATAAACATAATGATGAAACTTGAAACATTTATAGATGCATTATGTTATAACATTTCTTTAATCATTTATCCTTCACATTGTTTCCCTTCATTACACCTGGGGGATTGGTTACCACCTTGGGGCATACAACTTTGTTTTTATTTCGAGTTGAGATCAATCCATGGTAGCGAACCATATAAATAGTTCGGATGACTCATGCGTCAACATTAACCAACGATTTACAATGGCCGAAGTGAGTAGCTAACTGCACTAGCCAAAAGAAATCGTTATTCTCCTTCCTGTACACTTGGAATCTTGGGTGTACAACCTCTGAACCAACAACGAGGTTAGTCGAGGTGACCAAATAACTGCACTAGCCTGAAGGACCCGCTCCACAAAGGAAACATCATACCATTCTTTACTCATTATTAGAGTGTTATTTAAAAATGTATTGTGAATACTCCTTAGACGAGGACCTAATCTATCTTTTATTCTTAAAACATCTTATGGAACTTTCCTCGATTGAGGACTTAAGTAGTCTTCAACTTGCATTTAAAAAAAATAGTATAACACACTAATATAAGGAGTGTTGGTATATTCCTTTATGCATGCTTATAACCTTCACTTTATTCAAACAGTCGTTACAATTAACTTAAGTGTCATTACAAACATGAACATAGTCATGATCATGAGCAATAACATATGCATATGCATAATCATATCCATAATCATAATCATATTACTACTGTGAAACAAGGAGACAAATTGGTAAGAGCATTCTTCATTGAACTCAAAATGCTATGGGATGAATATGATAAATATAGGCATCTTCCTCCTTACAATTATGGTTTAGATTGTGTATCACACATCACTGTTAAAAGGCATAGAGATCAAGACAAGGTTTTGAGTTTCTTGAAGGGCTTAGGGGAGCAATTTTCTAATGTCAAATGAAAGATTTTCTTAATGGATCCCACGCCAAATCTCAACAAAGTATTTTCCCTTGTTGTTCAACAAGAAAGGCAACTGAAGCCTATAACAGAAAGCAAATTGATAGCTTATGCTGCTTATAGAAACTCGATATTTGACAAAGCATCTAATAGTTCTGCACAGGCTAAGAAGACCAGTTACAACAGTAAATCATGCACTCATTGTAGTAAGAAAGGGTGGAGTGTTACATAAAACATGGCTACACACCAAGGTACCAATTTAAGCACTCAGAAAGGGCAAGAGCTGGCAGCTGAAAGCAATACATGACAGAACTAGAAACTTGAAACTATGATAACTCAAGATCAATACAAAGAAATGATTGCACTTTTGCAGAATTCAGGGGTTTGTGCCTCCACTTCAGCTAATCAAGTCACTGCTTCAGCTAACCATGTTTCTAGTTCAG
This sequence comes from Nissolia schottii, assembly GCA_003254905.1. NCBI lineage: Eukaryota > Viridiplantae > Streptophyta > Magnoliopsida > Fabales > Fabaceae > Nissolia > Nissolia schottii. The sequence goes on from QANU01099176.1 coordinate 141,038, forward strand.
CTAATCAAGTCACTGCTCAGTCACTACAACTCTTAATGTGTGCAATTCATTTAATGCATTGGACCCAGGAAAAAAATCTAATTCTTGGACAAATATGGATCAATAGATCCTAGACACTGGAGCCACTAATCATATTTGCTTCCAATTGAGAGCCTTTTCCATGTACAAAATGATCGTACCAATATTTGTCAAATTACCTAATGATTCTCAATTAATTGATGAGTTTTTTGATACAGTACATTTTTCACAGGAATTATATCTAACCGATTTTTGTACATTCCTAAATTTAGATGCAATTTAACTTTTGTTAGCAAACTAACTAGAATGTGCACCCTAACTTTCGAAGTTGATATATGCATCATTCAAGAAGTGGATACATCCAAGAGGATTGGATCGGCTGAACTTAGAAGAGAGTTACACAAACTGACAGAGCCTGCAAGTCCTGACCCAAAACCTGTCATTTGCCTAAATGTTACTAAAGAATGAAATTTTGATCTTAATTTTTTGATCTTTGGCATTTTAGACTAGGACAAGCATCAAATTTGCCTAAATGTTACTAAAGAATAAAACTTTGATCTTTGGCATCTTAGGCTAGGCCACTTATCTAAAGACAAACATCAAATTGTACATTCTTGTAAGGAAGACATTCGCATACATTGGTTTTATATTGTGGAACATTGGTTTGTTTTTCTTCTGGCTTGCAACTTTGGCGAAAGGAGATGATGGCAGTCAAAAGAAATTTTCACTTGTTACCGAGGGTTAAATATGTCTTTTCAAAATTATTGAATAACAAAATAAATATATAAAACCCTCTTACAAGAAGTTATTTACAGCCTATTGGGAAACGAAGCATAAGAAAGGGGCATTGTTCCAGTATTGAAGCGAAGGCAATGGCTGCGGAGTCGCCGATTTCCGTTCGTAAAGGTGAGTTCCCAATTACTTCATGGATTAGTCAGATTCTGCTTTTGTGAATCAATAAACAATTTTCGTCTTCGCATAACTGGGGGCTTTGGTTTTGGCGTTTGTGGCAGTGGTTGTTCATCTGAGAGCCACGGGTGATGCTCCTATTCTCAAGCAATCCAAGTTCAAGGTAACTCCTCCCTTAATGGGCACCTTTTATCTCTGCCAAATCTCCCATCAGAGTTGGTGATTTCTTTGAAGCCCTCTTTTTTGCTTGCTTTCCTCAATTTTTTGTTCGTTCCAAATTCCAAGAGTGAGAGATATGCTGCTTAAATTCCGAACTGATGATGAGGTGTGTGATCATGCGTTCGGATATTTTGTTGTTGGGCATGTAAATTTTTGTGATTGATTGGGTTAGTCACTTGACCCACATTAATCGTTACACCATAAATTGAATATTCTGACCACCTGTTTGAGCCTACATTTAAATTTGCCAACATGGCAACAACCATTCGGTGGATACATGGTTGTTAAACTCTCGAGCACAAACACTTGCATAAACTCTTTTTTTGGGTAAACTCGTACGAGTTTAAGTAAACTCTCGATTCTACTAGCGAGTTTATGAGTTAAAATCTACTTACTAGTTTATGAGTTTACTTCAAAATGTACAAATTTTGTAACTTTGTTAAATATTTTCCTAACTTTGTTTATATTAGATAATATATATTGATTTTATTTAGCTAATTTCATATATTTATCATAATTGAGCTATATTTTATTGAACTATAAAATAATACAGATACTGAATAAAGTATGACATAACTACTAAGTGTCATGCATTAAGGTGTATTTTATAATATTTATTTCATTAATTTAATTTAAAGTTAACATTATTCAATTTTAATTATAAATACAATATTTAATCAACGTTAGTTCCTAATTATATTGCTTATAACATATTTTTTTACGTATGTAAACTCATACGAGTTTATGAGTCGAGTTTATGATTCGAGTTTGCTGAGACGCCACGAATTTACTTAAACTCTCGAGTTTGACAACCTTGGGTGAATAAATAAGTGTAGTAGGATAAATGTGAAACTCTTGCTTTGGCTTAGGTGAACTTGTACCCGGAATATAAATATACCTTCGGGTGCATTCAGTTAATGACATTACAATATGGTTCAGGCCCTTCAGGGATTCCGTCCATGGATTATACAGTACAGTTCAGTGGATGGAGACTTTTCATATTTCATAATATATTAATTAATTTGTTGCGTGTGTGGGGAAGAGGGAGGGGGCGGGGGTGTTCTCTGAATTTTAAGTTTTACGGGTTCATGTATTGGTTCGCTGTGGTAACCAAAGCAGGATGTCTGAAGAGCTTGATGGTCGTGGAGAAGAAAGAAGTGCACAAAGAAATGTTCTTTTAAAATTCTGTTTCTTGATGTCGCCAAATAATTAGCTAGGTATTTTGAGCTTCAGCATCATGTTAAACAAATTAAGCATTTGAAATGTGAATATGCTGCTTCAATATTATTGCATCTGGCATGTGAGCCTTTCTTACCTTTTATGGTTCTGTTACTTTCCAGTTCTATCTGTTGTTAGTCCCTGACCTGCCTGCATTAGGATTTAGGAGTGATGTCAAAAATTACTTATGGGGGCTTTCTCACTTACTGGCTACCCATTGCTCAATTATACTCTTTCGCTAGAAATGCAGTTCAGTATTATGAGGAACAAGTTTTTAGTTGAGTTTGTTAACTATGCCAATTTATTATTAAAACAAAAAAGAACTTAGCCTTGTCCCACTAAGTGGGGTCGGCTACAGGGATCAATAGATGCTGGGCTCTATCAAAAGCCAAATTTTCAGTCTTAACTAGCTACAGGAAGATCTTTGGATACGGTTTCTTGTGAAATTAAATGGATTTTCTTCCATTAGATTTTCACAGCTATTTCCATGTTTATTTTTTCTTGAAGTGAGATTACACTTCAACTTCCATGCTGATAAAGGGGAAAGAAGGATATAGACATGTATCTGCATGAATTTTCTGTGCCTGATGCTAGTATGAATATGAGAACTTTCTCAAATTAGGAAAATGTAGGTTTGAAGAGCATGAATATTAACGGTTTTAAAGTCAAGTCTGAGAGACATTAAGGAATGCTTGCAAAAATTTATTATGACATGCATTCTTACTTATTGAAATGTAAGAATTCTATATGTATTTGATGTGGCAGATAGCAGGAACTGATAAATTTGCAAAAGTGATCGACTTTCTTCGTTGGCAGCTCCACAGGGAAACATTGGTAAACAGCCACTGTGTATTTTACCCATCTAGTTGTTTGAAGGTCCTTCATGCGTAATTTTTCTTTCCTGGTTTTGCAGTTTGTATACGTCAATAGTGCTTTTTCACCAAACCCTGATGAACTAGTCGTTGACTTGTATAATGTAAGAAGCCACTGGACCCCCCCTCATTCTTTTCCATTAATTTTTTGATATCTTCATCAGTTATATATGATGCGTGATTCTGATTCTGGTGATGCAGTTACTAATATTTTGTTTAATGATAATAGTTGTCTCATCTTTGCTGCAGATACTAAAATTTGATCAGTATTTGTTATAAGTTGCTTTTACCTTTTTATGTTGCAAAGCCCTATCTATGATTGCTTCACCTTGTATATTTTTAGTTATTTAACATTTTATACCTTTTTATTTTGGTATAATATTCATGTGTAAATGTATCCTAGTATTTAGAGAAATTGTGTGGTATCGCTTACTAGTTAGCCAACCCTACATAGTGGAGAAAAGCTTTTATTGTTAATTATTGTTGTGTACGCATTAGTACAAGTAGAATGAAAGTAAGAGTCATGGTTAAACCTTGAATAAGATATCCGGTTTACGTTTCCTTTCCTTCTGTTTTCTTTTTTGTGATTCCAGATGATTCCTTGATCTAGACATTAGAAACATATGCCAGCATTTATGCCAAAGCGAATTCTCCTTATAGAGGCATTTTCCCTCAAAGAAAAAGATAGTAAAAAATTGCTTGTCTAGCATACCTGAAGTATCTGCCATGATAGATATTGTTATTCTTGTCATGTATAAAATTGGGAGTAATTACATTCACCTCCCCTATGGTTCGTTGAAAATACAATTACCCCCTCCTAGATTTCAAAATTACACCCATCTCACTTTTTTCCAAATAATTCATAAAACTTCCAAAACTACTCTTCATTAACAAGAAAAAACCTAACAACTTCATCTTCGTTCCCCTTTGCTCCACGGCAGCTGTCTCATCTTCCCTATCTTCCCCTTTCTTCCATGGAAGTTGGTACCGTTTTCCTGTACTTACCCTCTATAAGAACTGGTACCAATGGGAAAAGCTTGCTGAAATGGTGCTGATTTTATTTAATAGTGCAGAAATTCCCTATGAGTCAGAACCGAAACAGAATGGCTAAAAGGGCTAAAAATTAATGAACAGAAAAATAGAAATAATCTGGGAATTAAGGATCCCTTAGTCCTCCTAGTCTACTCAAGTCCTGAATGAATTTCTCCTTCCCCCATGATCTCACTTATAATAATCCATGGGAGGGAATCAAGGAACTAAGCATTATTTTCTCCTAAAAATCCTCCCTTCCTAATTTGTCTCAACTAATTTATTCTTTCCTAACAAATCTTGATTTGTATCTAACAAATCAGATTTTATTCCCTCCTAATCTGCTCTTATTTCTTCTAGAATAGTGATGCGGAAAAGGAATTATTTCCTTTCCATTTCAGTTAGAAGTTGGGTCTGTAACACCCTCACACTCAAGCTTGAAGGGGGTCTAGGCAGAGGGAGAGCATCTACCACCAGTGGTGGATGGAAGAACTGACATTTGATGGCAGTGGTGGAGTGAGCTCGATTTTTGTAGATCTACAGCAGTGGTCGAATTGCATTGTGGTGGTGGCGTGGATGAGGATGGTGATTGTGGCAGAGGAGGGCGGTGGTGGTGGCAGTGCGTTGTGGTGGGGGTCTTCCATTTATTTTTGTAGATCTGCGACGTTTTGTGGTGGAAAGGCCGCTGTGGTGGTTGCGTGAAAGAAAGAAGACACAGGAAGAAAGAGGAAAACACAGGAGATGGGCTTCTGCTTCTTCCTCTTTTCTTGTGCTCTGGATGTGTGTATTGTTTTTTTGGTGGGCTTTGGGAATTGTGTGTTTCGGTTGACCTTGAGCATTGAAGATTTTGATAGTTGATGGAATGAGAATGTGCATGGGAATAGGACTGTGTGAATTGAGATTGAGGAAGAAGAGAGAATGTGTAACAACAAGTGGAGGTAATGAGATGATAATTAAGAGCGGCACTAGAATAGTATAATAGAGAATAGTTAAGGGAATAAAAAGTAATTTCATATGAAATTGAACATTTCCTACAGTTTTCTTGTGTTGGTAAATATCGTGCTCTTTCTAGGCCATCCTTTTTCTTCATTATTCTGTTGTTTGTATTTTTACTACTGTTTAGCCAAAAATTGCTAGAGTGGAATGTTAGTCAATATTCTAACTACTGTGTGATTGTTTTGGTACTGTACTGATCTAGATATCTAACTATGCTACTCATTTGTCACATTTCGTCACTAATTTTTTTTTTTATTTTCTCTTTTGGACATCTTGATTCTCCAGAATTTTGGTTTTGATGGCAAACTGGTGGTCAACTACGCTTGTTCCATGGCATGGGGCTAACTCTGAGTGGTGGTTGCTAACTATGTAAATGCTCCTGATTGTGAATACTTATTGTTTGATTTAATCGTTCACCAGAAACTTAGGACTTCCACTTTTATACATTAAAAGTAGGCGATTTCTTTTTTAACTTGAAGGTTCTGACAAAGATTGAACGGAACAAAACAAACGTGAGGACTCTCCACATTTTACTGGTTTCGAGTGTCTTCTTTTTGTTTTTTTTCTCCCTCGTCTATAATAAATTCAAAGCAAATCGGAGTCAACCACTTGGGTATGTTCATGATTTCATGTCATGACCAAAAAACAGAGAGAGTTTTGGATCATTATGGTTGTGAGTCTCATGTTGCTTGTTCAAGTGCATATTGATGTATACCTTCGGCCTTTTGTTGTCAATGGTACGATGGTGTCGCTGATAGAGATACGGTTGACATGTGCAATGCTTCGAAGATCCAATTGAAAGTTTTGGTTTGATTTTTAATTTATGGTTCAGTTAGTTTAAAAACCCAAAATATGTTAAACGGGAAGATGTGGTCCTTCTATGGTTTAAACGGTGGATTCGCTGTAGTTTCTAGAACATTAGATTGTTGTGGTGGATTTGAAAGTCAACGTACAAGAAGATTTGTAAATGGTGGCTGGCATATAAAAGTTTTAGCCCGTTTAAACAAAGGCAAGCTTCCACTAAGCTTATTATGGCTCACGTGTATCTAGTAATTGAGAAATGTTAGGGTGACAATCGTTTGGAACAATTGCTGGACATTCATGCTGACGAAGGTGTGAGTCTGTTAGAGTGGATTTTACGATAGATTTCACACGTTTGTAAGTTTGATTGTTTTAAAGTTGTTTTAAAAAGTTGTCACTGTAGCATTATTCAATCAATAAATTCATCTATTTTCATTAGCATGCATCTCAAAATGCATTCGGAAAGCAATGTACACAATCCCATCCTATTTTGGTGAACTGTTAACTACACTCTTTTAACAGGTCTTAATGCTTCACGAAAGTCAAAAACCGTATTAAGGTAACTCACCAATGCTGCTTCAACCGCATTGATGTAACTCACTAGTCATAGTCATGGGGATAGTTGTCATGCTAGAGAAATTTGGCTTCATTTAAAATTTAATCTCATATTATGGCTTAATAAAAATATTTATGAATGTATGAGTTTGGGTCTGAATCGCCATCTCCTATGGCGATTTCAAGCCCCAAAAGTTTTATTTTATTTTTTAAAAAAAAGTCTAAAAATCGCCATGTTGGCAAATTGTAAAGGAATTCGCCTACTGCATTGGTGAATCTTATGTGGCTTCGTCTAGCGGATTGACAAATTTGACGAATTTGATGTTGGCGAATTGTAAAGGAATTTGCCGGTTTTAGTTAGTTTACCCATAAATTTTAACAACCAAGAATATATTTATCCTAATCAAATCATTAGCAACACATGCAAGTTCATTTCAAGGCATAAAACACATATTATGTGCATTTTATCACATATTCACAAATACCATAAATAGATCACCAAGGAGGTGATTTATGCATACTTACCCACAAGCTTTAACAACAAAAAATATATTTATCCTCATCAAATCACTAATAGCACATGCAAGTTTATTTCAAGGAAAAAATCACATATTATGTGCATTTTCTCCTAAGTCCTAGCATAATATTTCTAACATAACATGTTCATAGAGCATACAAGCATATAAACACATACAGGCAAACATAAACCACCAAGGGATGACCAAGCCAAGTGTACCCACTTCTCAAAACGGTTGGTGAAGGGAGTTGGGAGTGAAGTTCCACAAGCCTTGATGTTCCCAAAGCTTTATGTCACCTTTCTCCAAAATGAGGACCTTGCACAATGAAGAGGATGATGATGTTGTTCCTCTTGGTTGTGAGTGTAAGAAAATGAAACTAAGATGATGAGACTTTGGGGGTGTGGTTTGGTTGTGGAAGGTGGAAAGAGGTGGAAGAAGTGATTGATCTCATGGTGGTTTGGTGGTGTGCTTTGAAGCTTAGTTTGGTGTGTGTTTTTGGGAGAATGTAGAAGATGAAGTTCTTGAGATTTTGGGGGAAGAGGAGCTCGTTTTTTGGAGGCTGATTTGTGAGGAAATTAATTGATTTTTTTAAAATAAAGAAAAGGTGGTGAATAGTGTAAGGCATTGGCTTAGGTATGGGTGGGTATGGACATGTGTAAGAAATGTATGGTGATGGAAATTTAGAAGCTTGATTTAGGGGATATTTTTGACCCAAAATCCCTTCAAAAACATTGGTGAATCTTATGTGTCTTTGCCTGACGGATTGACAAATTTGACGAGGTTTTCCTATAATATGTTTTAAAACATGAACATTTTGATAATTTATTTGAATAACATGGGCATAATAGTAAAAAAAAACTCAATTCTTTTCCTTTCCACTAGGCTGAGGACAGTTGAATAATCGATACCCTTCTATTCCGTTTCAAGTTCACAACCATCCCATGTTCCGCAGAGCACAAAATCTTATACCACTTTCACAAATCTCAACCGTTGATCAAATCACATGACCTTTTCGTCAAGATATCGGTTTACAACAAGCAGTGTAACAGTGAACCTGCCCATACTTGATCACAGCCGAAGAGATTTTGGCACCACTCCTTCTCTCTCCTCAACATTTTTTCTCGCAGCACTGCAACATGCCATGGCCACCTCTGCACAAATCTGAGAAAGAAATGAAAGAGCTGGCACAGAACCCAAGACTTTCATTAGAAAACAGTGACAGAGCTGAGAATATAAGACGAGAGAAACTTGTCTAAAATTCCCCCCCCTTCCTTCACTGGCACCCCCCCCCCCACAACATCTTTTAAAAAAGTGAAAAAATAATAAATAGTCCATACTTTAGACGTAATAATTTAAAGATATTAATTTCGCTATAGAAAATTATTTAATATTAAGTTATTCCTAATATTTTAATTGTTAATATTAATTTAGTCTTTTATTAGTAATTTAATGTAAACTTAGCAGTGTATAACTAAATTAATGTTAAATTTAAAATATTAAAAATTTAAATTGATGTTAAAATTTTATTTAAAACCAAGGTGATGCCACCCAAAATCTAATGAAAGAAATATTTCTTAAAAAAAAATTAGAAAAATTCGTGCTAGCTATTTTAACAATGAGTAGTAGTGCATGTTTGTCAATTTTGGTGTAAATACAAAGTCTCTTCCCTCACACATTATGGATGTGAGTGTAGATCTCATAATATGTGTGAGATGAGAGATTTGGTGTCTACACCAAGATTGGTATGATTTGAGTTGAGCCTTATGATATGTGTGAGACAAAGGATTTGATTTCTACACCAAGGTTGATGTACAAATAGCATTTTGATTAACAATTTATTCTCTTTTTTAGCTATTAGAGTGTGTCTTGATTTCGTCAAACTAAACACCCTAGGCCCACTTAAATATAGTCTGTAAAACCTAACAGAATAAAATAGTGACACTGTGTATCTAAATCAATTAGTATACTTCATTTCACAGGCACAGACTGTATGGTTATGTGCTCCTACACTCTATCTTAACAAAAATGTTATTTTTACACCTAAAAAATAGTCACTTAACCTAGAAAAATGTCACTTGAACTACTAGCTCTAGACTTTTAACAATTTATTCTTACCTGAAAAATGATATGTGTACTTATTATTCACTGACTCACAATATCGGATAAGATTATATTAAAGTGTGTACACAATTAAAATTACATTTAATGCTAAATAAAGTGTGAGTTAACATGATATCCTATGATAAATGAGTTCAAATAACTCAACTCTTTTTATCCACATACAAAATATCAATGAGACTCATTTTTTTCTTCAAAAATAAATATATTTTTTGTTTGGACACATTGTATATCTACCAATAAGACTCAAGTATGGTTCCTTTTAAATTACCCATTGTCACTAGACCAATAAAGATGTCACTTGAGCTACTAACTCTCGACAAATATGCTATGAGACTCACACCCATGAATAATCTCGAATAAATTCGTGAAACCCACATATATTTTAAGAGTATTGCTACACGTACACTAAAAAATATATATCATACGTACACCCTATACTTATATACATAAAGTTTGTGTTTTAATTCTTGTAATGTTTGTGCACTTAATTAAGTATAATTGAAAATATCATCTATAAATTTGTAATGTTTGTGCACTCATGAGAATAAAGTTTGTGCATTATTAATGGTGTATGTATGAATGTATTAAATTGAGTGTACATGTAATATTTTTTATATTCTAATGCAACATAAATTCTTCTCAACATTTTATTTTACCGGTGTAATGCACGGATTTAAAAGTAGTTAGAATTAAGCCTATCCCAAATTAAGCCGATATGATTATATGACAATGATACCCTCAAAACATAGAGAAAATAAATGTATATAAATAGGAAAAAAATTTCAACCCCATCCGAACCATTACCAGCTTTGAAGTTTGAGCTCAAAGTCCAACATTCCCAACTTACATAGAGAAACCCACAAGGCCTTTAGATTTTTTTGAAAGAGAGAGAGAGAGAGAGAAAAAGCTCTGTGGGGGAGGGTGGGGTGTGAGCGTAACTGTGTAAGTCTGTGCTGTTGTGTGGTGGCTGTCTTCTTTAGAAAAGCAAGTGTGCTAATATCATGAGCAACTGGTTGGGGTTCTCTCTGACTCCACACTTGAGGATCGATGAAGATTTCGGGAGAGAAAACCAAGAGCGCGGAGGTGGGGGAGGCTACCCTCCTCCTCCTCATCCCCATCACTTGTCTGTGATGCCTTTGCGCTCCGATGGTTCCCTCTGCGTTGCTGATGACTCCTTCCGCCACTCTGCTGCACCTCAAGGTATATATATATAAATATAATGTTGCATGCCACATTTTTTTCTTTAGGTTGTCTGCTTAGTATCCAGGACTTAGTCTTGACTAATCTTGGTCGACTCGAGTAATGCGTAACTCGAGACATACTAAGTCGCTTACTCCTTGAATCAACCATAGTTGGTATTGCATGCCACATTTGAGTTATGTTTCTAGAACGCATCAAAACACAATCATCATCTAAAATTTTTCTAATAGCCCCTTCATCTTTTTCTCTTTTCTTTTTTTTTTTTTTTCCTTTTTCCATGAGAACCTGTCCCTCCTCCTGGTTTTAAAGTTTACTTTTATGAAATAAATCCGTCTTGCATGTTGGCCAGAACAGTAGTTTCTTCTGTGCCTTCCCTTTTGATTCTTCTCTCACTCAAGTTTGTCTATTCCGCGTTAGAATGGAGATACGAGGACGCGATGGCCGGAGGAGGGAATTCAGGCGGAGAAGGTCCGAAGCTCGAAGACTTCCTGGGCTGTTACTCAAGCTCCCCGCTCGCGGAAACCAAGGCCTTCTGCCAGGGCACAACCCACCACAGCGGCGGCAACATCCCCAACATCAACGTGAACGTGGCCCCAAGCTTCGGCTCCGCCAACGCCGAGATCGAAGCCGGGGAGAATCTCGCGAACCCCGCACCTTCCTTGCTCCAACAATCTTTCCACGCGTATAGCAACGACGACGACAACAACCAGCATGCCCTCATCTACAAGTCGTCGTCGTCGTCGTCGTGGTTGGCCCAAACTCATCGCCAGTTCCCCGACGGGAAGGCTTCTTCGGCAGGGGCAAATGATGGGTGCGGCTTCCAATCCCTGTCGTTGACCATGAGCCCCGCCGTGCAGGGTGGTGGTGGGGTGGGTGCGGTTTCCTCCGTTCAGGCGGATGATGACGACGACACCAGGAAACGCTCCCTGGTGAAATCTCAAGCCAGAGAGCCCGTGCCTCGCAAGTCTATTGACACTTTTGGGCAAAGAACTTCTCAATACCGCGGTGTAACGAGGTATTTTAAGTCTTGTTTTATTATACGTATTAATCCTGCGGTAAAAAAAAAAAAATATACACTATACATACACCATATATTTATATATATATATATATATAAAGTTTGTGTTTTAATATCTGTAAAACTTGTGCACTTAATTAAGTATAATTAAGAATATCATTTATAAGTTTGTAATGTTTGTGTACTCATAAAAATGAATTTGTGCATTATTAATGGTGTATGTATGAGTGTATAAAATTAGGTGTACATGTAACATTTTTATATACCTATATGGCTCAATCTTTTGGGTTTCTCAGCTCACGTTTTTTTTTTTTTTGCTGAATTTTGCTCGTTCCTTCGTTTTGGAATTCATGGATTTTTGTTAGGCATAGGTGGACGGGGAGATATGAGGCCCACTTATGGGATAATAGTTGCAGAAAGGAAGGGCAAACAAGGAAAGGAAGGCAAGGTAAGGAAAAACGTTTTTTTTTTTTTTAAATCATTTATTCTAAGAAGAAATGGCTAGTTTTGGTTTGTTGTCATTGACCAAGGAAGCAAGGCGTGGGTGCGTTTTCTAGGACCAAACATGTCCTTTTAACATTTTTGTGTCTTTTCTTATTTTTTTTGCATTTAAATTTTCGATTTTATTTTTTTTTCTTTCTTTCTTTCTTTCCTATATTGTTTTGAGAATATACTAACGGTCTGCTTCGTTGCACTGCTTGGATTCTTCCTCCTTTTCACGGCCTCTTCAAATCTTTCACAGTTTACCTTGGTAAGTGTCATCCCCACATGCATTGGGCATATATCTCTCTTTACTTCCATGCCATCTTTGTGAATCTCACTGTTCACCCTAGCCACGTTAACCGGGTTAGATACGGTACTCAATGTGAAATATTGGCATTGGGAGGTGTGCTCGGTTCCTGCAAAAATAATTGATTCCCTCTGGCAAATAATATCTATCTATAAATCTATTGTCTATTGTTGTTGTTATTATTATTAGGTGGTTATGATAAGGAAGAAAAAGCAGCGAGGGCTTACGACTTAGCTGCACTCAAGTATTGGGGTCCAACGACTCACATAAATTTCCCTGTAAGGCTTCTGCTTGCACAGTCTCTTTTTTCTCTCCTTTGGAAAAAGTCGTGACTAAAAAAGAAAAATAAAATAGGGGAAGCTAAGGGTGTGTTTGACGCTAGTTTTTTTTTTTTTTCATTTTTTCAGTTATTGTTTCTAGAATTATTTGTATTCGGAATTTTATGAATGAATTAGTGGAAATAAGAAATTAAAATAGAAAAGTGAATTTTATAGTTTTCACCGTTTCCTTCACAAAATTCTAATATAAACAAGAAATTATTATGAGAATGAAAGCCGAAACCAAACTCGAAATTAATTATTTATGAAAAGGCAAATGTTTGCTTGTGGATTTAAGTTATGTAGGTTGAACCTATTGCATTTTACCTGTGATGTGTATTTAATTTTATGTCGCTTTGCGTTGAACCTATGTTCACTCTACATGGTCTACTGCTTCTTAAATGCTCAGTTAAGCACTTATGAGAAGGAACTCGAAGACATGAAGCACATGACCAGACAAGAATTTGTCGCCAATTTAAGAAGGTGTTATTTAATTTCTTTTCCATGTGATCTTAGTAACTCTATCCTTTTTTTTTTCTTTTTTCTTTTTTCTTTTTTGAATTTCCTTAGCCCCTCTATCAAATATTTTGAACTAATTGTCCTTATTGTTTCCCTTGGGCAGAAAGAGCAGTGGGTTTTCAAGAGGGGCGTCTGTGTATAGAGGGGTGACAAGGTATGGCAAAAAGTGACATGTGCTTTATCATTAATATGATAAAGTTCTCCCAATAAATTATTTACCGCAATTTCCAGCATTTTTATTAAACACTGTCAATTATTTGGCAAAGATCTTTTTTACCTTTAGCCCCTTGCATTGTTTTAGACACCATCAACATGGGAGGTGGCAGGCTCGCATAGGAAGGGTAGCAGGAAACAAGGACTTGTATCTTGGTACATTTAGTAAGTTCCCCCACCTTCCCTCTCTCTGTATTGCCTCTATTTCAAGCTCCCTCTTTTCCCCTTTATATTGAGTATCTCCTCCTTTTGTCGCGTATATCATCATTGTGTAACAGTGATATATAACAAGATTTAATTGCGATCCAAACAATTTTACTTAAAGTCATTTAATTGTACACTATCACATTATTAAAAGCTCATGACATGTGCATGATGATACGTCTAATATTCATTTGATCGTATCTTGATTTACACACGTGTAAAATTTGTTTCACCTTTACATAATGAGTCATGTTATACGCACAAAAAAAAATATACACCATACATATACCCTATACTTATATACATAAAGTTTGTGTTTTAATGCCTGTAATGTTTGTGTACTTAATTGAGTGTAATTGAAAATATCATCTATAAGTCTGTAATGTTTGTACACTCATGAGAATAAAGTCTGTGCATTATTAATGGTGTGTGTATGGGTGTACACGTAGCATTTTCGTTACATGATTATGCAATTCTAATGGATTAACTTCAAAACAATGCTCCTAGGCACACAAGAAGAAGCTGCTGAAGCATATGACATAGCTGCGATCAAGTTCAGGGGAACAAGTGCTGTGACCAACTTCGACATAAGCAGGTATGACGTGAAGAGGATTTGCTCGAGTTCCACTCTCATCGCCGGCGATCTCGCGAAACGGTCTCCCAAAGACCCCGCTCCTGCCACCGCTGAAGACCTCAATTTGGCCGGTTCATTGACGCCTCAACCGTCTCCTTTAGCCATTACCGAAGGCCAACACTCCGACGAGTTGTCCCACATGGTGTGGAATGCCAACAGCGATGAGCAGCAGCAGCAGCAACAACAACAGAATGAGAGTGGAAACATCAACAACAATGTCGCGCCGCCGCAGCAGGTTGCATCTAGCAACAAGAATGCTGCCTTGATCAGCCCTCAAAGCCCCAAGTGCTCTGTGGGGCTGCCGAATGAATTTGACAACGGGGCAGATTACAGGCATGGGTACTTCACCCTGCAGGGACCAAAATTTGATGATGGGGGCAATGAAAATGACCACATGAACCCGAACAGGCTTGGAAATTTGGGCTTGGTTAATCAAGTTCCCATGTTTGCTTTGTGGAATGAATGAATGAATGAATGGGATGAATGTTCGAGAGTCCAAGAATATTTAGCAATAGGGAAGCTTAAGATTAGATGGCAGAATCATTTTAAAAGTTAATTGTAGTTTGGTAATTGTAACTTTGTTTTTCGAGAGGAGGAGATGTCAGAATTTCAGTGCTGATTAGTGATTACTTTGGTTTAGTAGCTACTGCCGGGGTGCGTAATATGTCTCCTTGCTTGGCAAAGATTATCTATTTTAGGGAAACCGTGAAACGCAGCGTGTTAGTATGCCCTCTTGGCCCGCAACAATATTCATCGAAAATTGTCATTATGCGAGTTAACGTGACATGGGTACTTTTTTTCTTTTTACTACAAGGATATTATTGTTGTGTCTGAATCTTCATTGAAATCAACGTAGACATTAAATTAATGGAAAGGACAAGGGGGGAAGTGAAATCAGAGAGACATCTCTGTCTTTTACCATCAGGACAAACAAAAGAGACAAAGAATACGAGGCATTTCCTCGCGACGTTACTTTCAAGAACTTCCGTCGAACTTGTTTCGAATCAAACTACTTCCCCGTTCCGTCACAATAACGGTTTCCTTTGTCTTTTCTTTTCAAAATTTATTAATTGAAAAGAGATTGTTATTATTGTGAGCTTTTGGGGGGTGGGGCCGAGGTACAAATTATGTTGAATAAAATAATTATTGGTGTACAACTAATTACGTACCAACGTATTGTCTAACTCTGTATAATATACAACCGTTATTGTTATCCATATATAATACTATAACCCAATAAACGTAATCTCATGCGACCTCACACTCAATTCCAAGTGAGTTTTCACTCACTCCCATGCAGCCGCCAAATCCTCAGTTCACGTAGCCCTTGTTTCGTCTTTACCATCCATTAGTACTTCGTGATCTTCACCATCCATTGATTCTTTTGCTTCTGTTTCACAAATTAAATGTTTGATGGATTCTGCTGTTGATCACCTTATATGAGCTCCAAATTTGTTAATTAAGTTTGAGGATCAATTCGAGGGAACAAACGAGTTTGGTGATCAATTAAGTTGAGGTAAAATTTCATCAATGGATTATATGCTGATCAAATCGATGGGACGAACGGGGTTTAACTCCTTAAACAAACTCTTGATATAATTATGTGATATGTTTGTGCATTTATATTTGTCACGTTTGTGCAATATGTAGCAGAAGTTTGTCCATCATCCCACTTTCCTTTTGTTTTATTATATAACAATTTGTGCATTTAGTGTTAATTGGTTCATATGTTTGTGCATGTATGTTGTATATGTTTGTGCAATAGTGTGGCAAATGTTTGTACACTACTAATTACTTTGTTTTGTTCTTTAGTATTTAGTGTTAATTGCTTCATATGTTTGTGCACATATGTTGTACATGTTTGTGCGATAATGTGAAAAATGTTTGTGTACTACTCGTTTCCCTGTTTTGGTCATTTAGTATTTGGTGTTAATTGTTTCATATGTCTATGCACGTATGTTGTATATGTTTGTGCAATAGTGTGGCAAATGTTTGTGCACTACTCATTTTCCTATTTTGGTCCTTTAGTATTTAGTATTAATTGTTTCATTTGTTTGTGCAATAGTGTGTGAAATGTTTGTGCACTACTAATTCATTTGTTTTGTTCGTTTAATATTTACTGTTAATTGTTTCATATGTTTGTGCACTATTATTTTCCCTGTTTTTTGTTAATTGTTTGTGATGTACCAATTAAGACTTACGAAGGCGGCATTATTAATATGACGCATATTCTTACTATGTTACTAGTAATTCAATCATAAATGATGAGGAGATTCCAAAGATTTAGATGCAGTTAGGTACATTGGAAGTTGCCAAAGCATTTTATAGCAATTATGCCAAGAAAATTGAGTTTACATGACATATAAGTACCAGGAGATTATGCACCAAATACTTACATGTACCAGGGAAGGATATCATACATCCAGGATACTAAGCACCGAGAAGACTAATCCTACTTCGATTGCAAAATGCCAAGCAAAAATTTCTATATCCAAGGGAGTAACCAGAGTGTGGGTTGGAAGGAACGTTATCAGGAAGCACTCTCATGGTGTAAGTCCTGCCAAAGCAAGGTTATTTAAAGAAAATAGAAGCATCAATATGCAAGTTGAATGAATGATTGAGATATATGATAATGCTGATGTTAGGTTAAACAAGACATATCAAACACTTGTTCAACGAGGTGGTGGCCATGACAAATTGAATCTTGTTACGGACTAGGCCTTTTGGCCCATTCCGCGGCGTTACTAATCCCAGCCCAGCAAGGCATGGCCCTTCTGCAAACTGGCCACCCGAGCCCACCAGGTCCTGTCATCCTGAATCCGTAGAATCTCGTCAGGAGTCATCACCTCCGCGGAACCGCCTCCGTATTAAGAAGATTCCGTAACCACCAGCAAGCTTGACTCCGAGATCTTCGGAAACCGACAGGGAAGAATCATCGCAAACAGAGAGGAAATCAAGCGACCCACCACGAATATAAGCACGACCAGCCCGCTAAGTAAGAGGTCAGTCTCTAATCCGTCATTGACTTGATCCCCACCTCGAGCAACCACTAACTTAAGCATCGGAGTCTTTGCAGGTACCCAGCCAGCCCGACCACCGTCCGAGGAGCTCCAGGACCCGAAAGTACCCCTCTGGTACANATTAAAACGAAAGGAAGGAATAGAGGAACTTACCTAAAGCAGCAGCAAGAAGAAATGGCGAGAAGCAAAACAACACGAAGCCAACCAGCAGCACTCACGAAAACAGCGCCAAAGAACAACACCAAGCAGAGCACGAAAGAGATAACACCAGAAGCGAGCCGTCAAGAGTTTAAGAGCGCCACGTTCGAAAGAGAGATCAAAACGGCCACTCAAATCCCTCATTAATTACTCCTCGAGAAAGCAAAAAGGCAGAACACGTGGCGACCATCAAACGACGTAGAAGCCCCTGACGTGACCCACCACAGGGCGCGCTTTCCCAAACTCGCAACCAACTGTCACGACTCTACCCCCAACGTCTCTTTGAAAGCAATATAGCCCGGACCGCGGATTTGACACTCTCCCGCTCCGAGCTGGGGGGCTCCTGTTACGGACTAGGCCTTTTGGCCCATTCTGCGGCGTTACTAATCCCAGCCCAGCAAGGCATGGCCCTTCTGCAAACTGGCCACCCGAGCCCACCAGGTCCTGTCATCCTGAATCCGTAGAATCTCGTCAGGAGTCATCACCTCCGCGGAACCGCCTCCGTATTAAGAAGATTCCGTAACCACCAGCAAGCTTGACTCCGAGATCTTCGGAAACCGACAGGGAAGAATCATCGCAAACAGAGAGGAAATCAAGCGACCCACCACGAATATAAGCACGACCAGCCCGCTAAGTAAGAGGTCAGTCTCTAATCCGTCATTGACTTGATCCCCACCTCGAGCAACCACTAACTTAAGCATCGGAGTCTTTGCAGGTACCCAGCCAACCCGACCACCGTCCGAGGAGCTCCAGGACCCGAAAGTACCCCTCTGGTACAAATCTATTAAAAAAAGACGTTAGAAACTATGTCAACAATGAGGTTCGTGTTGTTTTGGAGGAAGGAGACGCCAAAGCGTTGATGCAATATTTCTCGAGATGGAAGAACAAAATTTAAACTTTTGGTATGATGTTGAGGTTGATGAACCGAATCTCATAAAAAATGTGTTATGGGTAGATGCTAGGAGCTGAGCAACATATGAATACTTTGGTGATGTGGTCTCCTTTTACAATACGTGTGAGATTAATAGATATCGTATGCCTTTTGCTTCTTTTGTTAGGGCCAACCATCATTGGATGACTGTGTTGCTTGGTTATGATTTATTATCAAGGGAAGATAGTGACACCTTTGCATGGTTATTTGAATATTGGGTTATGCAATTCGGGGAAGCTGCCAAGTGGTATCTTGACTAATCAGTGCAAGGCCATGCAGAGTGTCATTGAAATGGTCGTACCTGATACACGCCATTGATGGTGTATATGGCACATCATGAAAAAGATTTTGACAAAAATGAAAGTGTACAAGAAATAAATTGAGATCAACTCTAAATTGAAAATTCATTTGGGAAACATTATCTGTTGAATCATTTGAGACCAGGTGGTATGAATTCTTGAGAAAGTACATGTTGCGAGATAATGAATGGCTCGAAGGTATACCTATTTCCTGCACCATAATAATGAAATGTTTGTGCACAATTGTTATGTAAGTTTGTGTGTTTAACTATTAAAGTTTGTGCAGTTATGTGTGTGTGTTTTTTTATGTTGTAAATCAATGAATATCACCATTCTTAGTTGTTCAAGGCTTTATTTACATTGGTTTGTTTCTTAGGTCTCTATAATGAAAGGAGTAAATGGGTTTCCAATATTCATAAACAACGAATTTTGGGTCGGCATGAGAAGCACTTGAAGTAGCGAGAATACGCACACATTTTTTGATGGCTATTGTAACCCAGGGAACAATTTGGAATAGTTTGTTAAACAATATGATAATGGTATTGACACCAATGTTCAGAAGGAACTAGAATGTGATGTTGGAAACTTTAAGACCATATATATATATATATA
>QANU01099176.1:160259-272759 GCA_003254905.1 Nissolia schottii
TATATATATATATATATATATATATTCGCGTACTTATCCCTGCCAATCGTGGCAGGGGGATAAGCTTTACTTTGGTTGGTATTAATTTCGATCATGTTTGATTGTGTTTGGTCGTTAATCGTTCACGTACGGATGCCTTAAAAATATTCTGAGCATACCGTTGTGATCTACTAATTGTCCTGATCAGAATGGTATGTCAGGTTAAGGTATTCGTGAACTTATCTCCGTAAGAGTATATTTTACGGATACCTTTGGCACCTGACAAAATTCTGGTGTTGATCAGTAATCGCTCTGAATCCCGCGAAATCTCTGTGAGGTTACGAAACCATTGTTTTGACTGGTATTTTGGATAAGGAAACCTTTATAATTAAATTTTCAGTCTAAATAACCGTCTCGAATACACTTTAATTACGCGAAATTATTAACTACATGAAATCTTTGTAAGAAAAAAATCGGGATGTTACAATTTTCTTTTGCACTCTTGCTACTTTACACCAACAAAACCCTATTTTCACCACCTTCTAAACTCCCAACCAAATTTTCTCCTAAGTCCCCTCTTCCAAAACCGAAAACATCCTTTTTCTTATACAACTCTAAGCTCATGTTTTTCACATATAAACCTTACTCAAAGGCCTCATACACTCATATGCATACTCATATCCCTAAAACACAACGGTACAACTTAGTTTCTCAAGAGCACAAATAAACACACGAAGATTTATGGTTCTAGGAGTGCTCGAGCATAGCTCATAACGCTCTAGCGTACAGTGAGCACACCAATTCGGAGTCTTGAGATTTTAGAAGGGTCGCTTGAGCAACGTGTTTGTGCCGCTCGAGCGGGCGGACTTTGCTAAAGAAAAAAAAGGATTTCAAAATCGTCATTGCTCCTCTATGAATAGAAACACTGGTGCTTCGCACAAAAGGAATGATAGCAACAATTTGAGAGAGATGAAACCCTAAAAGAGCAAGAAGACACAAGGAAACTTCGTTGATCACTCCGATCAATCATGAAGTTCTCCAATTATCATTCTCCTATGTATCTCTTCCTTATCTCTTCTATGTTTGTATTCCCTTCTCCATCCATGAACTAAATTCTCTATAATTATGGCATAGACGAAAGTTCTCCATTGAGTATGTTGTAATATTGATTTTCTATCCAATTGAGTTTGTTCATTATATTAAAGTTTTCCTTTCTAATTTTGTTGCAATGTTTATGTGCTTGATCACCATGTAAATGATTAGTATCCTTGAATGAGACTCGAGAGAGAGATTTTGAGATAGGACTAGGTTAGGCAAACCATAGGTTGAGCAAATTACCAAGAGGAATTATTGCGATCTATGTGGTCGTGTGTGGGGATGGTAGATTAGGGAAATTAACCTTAGAATAGGTTTTGACCTCCTAAAAAATTAGTGTGGCAAACCTTGACTAAAAGGGTCGCTTGACCATCGAGAGAGGTTAGCAACCATTAACCCCAACCATTAATCATAAATGAGAAGCATAATTGGATAGGATATCAATTAGTAACATAGGCAAGACTATCGAAAATCGTGTGTCCTAACGCCTTCTTCCATCTTATTCTTTAAATACTTTTAATTTGTGTTTTTAAATTATTTTCTTTATTTTTTACAATTAATTCAAGGACCCAAAAAAAAAAACCTCTTAAACAACTAAGAGTACTTGCATTTGCAAAATAATATAGTTACTTAATCCTCGTGCGTACAACGACCCAAATCCTCGTGCGTACAATTATTTGTTGCAACTAATGCACTTGCTAGTATTAAGCGCATCTATTACCTCTCGTCCCATTTTTGGCATAGGATTTCTAGTGTAATCTCCATACTTTGTTTCTTCAATACAATTTCAAATTCAATTTCATTTTCTTTTCCATTATGTCTTTCTCATACATGTTGCGTGATTTAACAATCCTGAGACAGTAGACCCTTAGATTGTGTAAGGCAAACTCTAGGACCATGTGAACATTGTCGAGGTCCACACATCATTTCAAAAAGAAATTGGTTTCTAATTCTCCTTTTTCCAACTTTTCATATTTCTAGAGTTATTGATAAATGCTTCAAGAGTGTGTTAAGTTTAGAGAAAGTTAGACTAAGTCCCATGGGGAATTAGGGTGGTGGGTGTGAAAATGATAATCTCTTATCTATACTTACAATCATAAGTTTTAGACGAAAAAAACTTGATCAATCTGAAGGCAATTGCGACAGTGATTGCCAAGGATGGTTGCCTAATGATCAAAGTGATTGATTAATCATAACTATTGACAAATGAGCTTAGAAATGTTAGTTCCTAGCAACTTGTGACAAACACCAAACTCATACTACCCCTCCCCCCTATTCTTTTGCACTTTAGAAACAGTGTAATTCTTTGAACCATCCGAGTCAGCCATTATATACTGAATCTCATCCTCAGGACAGATAGGGCGATAGTTCTCCTCAGTAGCTTCCTTCCTCACCAAATCTAAGTCAGAAAATTTCGATGAACTCAATAGAGAGACAATACTCAAAAGAAAAAGAGAAAAAAAAACCAACAAACTAGGTGGTGGTTCCCTCAGCTCTTTCAAACACTCACTCCCCTAACATAGCAGCTTCTGTTTACTTGACCTCTTCGCCTTACCATCTCAGCACCCGCAAGCGGAGCAATGGCGACAACCGCCGCAACTTGAGCGCGCCACCCAAGACCCTTCCCATGACCCCTCTGCTCAGAGGAATGTTGCACGCTACCCAAACTCCCTCTCTCCGGAGAGCCTCAACTCGGACGCCACGCCACGCCACGGCTCAGCACTGTGGCTGCACGAACCCTCACTCTCCCCAGCACCCCAGCTTGGGCTCCGTGCCACAACTTAGATAGCAACTTGAGTGACTTAGCTCAGCCAAGGACCCGCCGGGTATGGCCAGCTCCCATAGTGTGACGGACGGTGTGTACAAGGCTCGGGAACGAATTCACCGCGGTATGG
The DNA here is from genome assembly GCA_003254905.1 of Nissolia schottii. NCBI lineage: Eukaryota > Viridiplantae > Streptophyta > Magnoliopsida > Fabales > Fabaceae > Nissolia > Nissolia schottii. The sequence continues at coordinate 163,229 of QANU01099176.1, forward strand.
CTGACCGGCGATTACTAGCGATTCCGACTTCATGCAGGCGAGTTGCAGCCTACAATCCGAACTGAGGACGGGTTTTTGGAGTTAGCTCACCCGCCAGCTATGGCAAGAGAAACAGCGACGATGTACCAACGCGGTGGAGAAAGAACCTCTACGTCCCCGCGGCAAATCCCCATGGCCATCTTCTCACTTGGTACAAAATAAAGAAGGGGATTCAACGCTCAATGCATATCAACCAAAACCCCCCCCCCCAGAAATCAAGGAAAATGCAACCTTGAGGGGAAAAAATGCAAGGAAAAGTGCTAGCTTGACAAACAAGAACAAAAAAGGAGAGATCTTGGATAGGTGAAAAGATGGAGTTTGAACATAGTCGACTTGAGAAAGGGAAACAACAAATACCCAGCAAAGACAAAAGTCAGAAATGGATAGAAGATCGACGACTGAAGAGATGTAGATGACGGGTGTGCAACGGCAAGTTCCCTCTTTCTTTCTCTCTACTTTCTAAAAGTATTTCAAATAGCTTCAAATGAGGAAGAAGAATTGTTAAAACAAAAGAGGGAAAGAAAGAGTCAACAAGAACATTTTTGTCACTTCTCCAATTCAAAGTGGGGGCAATGACGTCCATGCAACAAGAATGTGGCGGGGCACTACCTGATTTCCAAGCAGAGGGAGGATTCCGAGTTTCAAGTTCCACCTTTGTGCTCTCACGTCAGGTCCAAGTTCCATGCTTTCACTCTGCCAAAACATAGAGGTAGTTCTCAAACTAGACTAGGCTTCCAAGTCCAAGTGCCAAGAAACCAATGGGTTAAGTTCTCACTACCCGGATTACTCCCCCCTTAGGAGCCTAAAAACATGATTCCCAACAATTGACTTGGCGAACTTGTAATGGAGGCAATGTTACGAGCTAAGGTCACAAGCTTAAGAAACTAATTAGTCAATAACAAGGGGAAGCTGGGCGTCACCTTCTCGCGTGCACCTGCTTGTCTAGGAGTCAAGCTACAAGCGCTTGGCAAGAGGACATTAAGCAGGCCCAAAAGGAAGGCAGCCCACCAACCAAACCCGTGAGCACCCGATAGCACAACCAAATCCAAGATATACGAGGTGGTTAGCCTTAGAGATAAAGGGAACAACTATTTGAATTCCTCACAACTCTATCTCTAAGCTCAGTTATAAAAGCACATTGACCTAAGGTCATCAGATGTCACTTATTGCCAAACCTAGAATACTCACCAAATTCATATGCTTACTTGAGCATCAGAGTGTCTTTGCAGGTGCACCTTATTGCTTTTCACTCACATGAGCAACACAACGTTGGAGTTGTCATGACCCAAACAGAGTCATGACCGGCACATAGGGAACTAAGACCCCTAGCAACACTAATATACAAAATCTTAACCCAAATCACTAATATTCTCAAAAATGTAAACCTAGGGTTCCAAGTAATCTAATCATACACATGAATAATCAAACAACCAACTCAATCACAACCCTAACTAGAGTTTTAGGTTAAGAAATTACCCTTGAAGACCTAAGAGAAGAGAAATTCGAGTGGAGCCCTATGGTCACTACCAAAAGCTTTAAGAGACCTCCAATAGAGATTCTAGAGAGAGAACAAAGGATGATGATGATGATAATGAAGATGGAGTGATGAATTTAAAGAGATTTTTTAGTGATTAGGAAGGTTTAGGGAAGATTTGGTGTTAGGATTTTGGAGTTTCTAGAGAGAATAAGGGAGAGAAAATAGTGTTAGAAAGAGAAAGTTCGACAGAAATGAGCATCTCGTGCTTTTAAAATGCCCCTGGACACAAGTCATTCGAATGACGCAAACCTGCCCTGGAATCCAAAAATCGCAAAATTAATCAAGTTATTTGAATGACTTATTGAGTCATTTGAATTACTCAACATCTGCGGCCTTGAACATGAATTTTTCAATATTCATTCGAATGACAAGTTTTCATTCGGAGCCCTAGAACTTAATTCTAGCTGAAAATGGTCTCAAACTCGACAAAATAATAAAAACGAGTAACTAAGTAAATGGATAAGTAAATAACAATAAACCCAAATTGTACACATATAAAATAATTAATTAAGTTATTGGGATATCACAGGAGCTTTCGTTGAGCGCTTCCTCATCCATCCACAATGTTCAGGTAACTTCGTTAATCATTTGAATTACTCTAGAACACATCTACATGAGTGTGTATGCGTGCCTACACCTGTGTGTGTCATAATTGGTTAATTTATGTAGTTGTTTTATTAATAGATAAAAAGAAATAAAAATCCTCTTGCATGGGCATGTTGTGCCACGACACACACCTCCCCCCTTATTATCATGTATTTTCTAGTTTATCATTAATTGGTTAATAATGGCTTAAAATTATTTATTTGTTTAATTAAAAATATTTGGTTTTAGAAAGTCACAAATTTACTTTCCCTACAAGGAAAGGAAATTTGTGACTCACCTACATCCATAAGCACCAACTTTTATTTTCATGACAGGGATATTATGGGGTTTTCCAATATCAACAAAAGATATATTGAATAAAGCAAAAGGAAATCATGGGTTACTCCATATCAAACTAAATTCGCATTCCCTTATAAAGAAAGTCAAATATAAAAATATTAAGGTATGGATATCTGAATACTTTGTTATTTATTTATTTATTTGGTAATTTGATTTAACAATAAAACTTTGTGTACAACTAGAATATGTTCAACATACAATAAACGTATTTTAGTTGTACAAAATACAAAACATTTATTTCCTTTTTTATTTCTTCAAAAATATTTTATCGCTCACTCTCATGCTCCATTTTTCTTCGTTCTTCCTCTTCTTCCTCCTCTTCTTCTTCATTTTCCTCTTCTTCTTCTATTTATTCTACATAGTTATCCCACGCTCATTTTTCTTCATTCATCTTCTTCCTTTGTCATATTTCTTCTTCGTCATTTTCTTCTTCATTCACAGTATAGAGCATGGATGAGCTATGTGAGGTTAATTTGTTGGGTTTCAATGTCGCTTATATTCTTATATGATATATAACGATGATGATGTTTGCATTATTTTGTTTGAAAAGTTTTTGTATGTTGCTTTCAAACATTTGTGTATGATGTTGCCCAAGTTTGTGGATTGTGTTTGAAAAGTTTGTGTCTGTTATTTTCAAAAGTTTTTGTTTGATTGTTTCAAAAGTTTGTGTACGTTGCTTTCAAAAGTTTGTGTTTGATCGTTTGAAAAGTTTGTGTACTGTGTTTGAAAAGTTTATGTTTGTTGTTTTCAAAAGTTTTTGTCTAATTGTTTGAGAAGTTTGTGTATGTTGCATTCAAAAGTTTGTGTAATTGTGCCAGATATTGTGTATGTTGCTTTCAAAAAGATTGTGTCTAGTGTTGCCAATCTTTGTGTATGTTGTTTGAAAATTTTGTGTCTGTTATTTTCAAAAAATTTAACAATTTTTGTTTTGAATAGGAGTATCAGCAAGAGTTTAAGGATTCGAGAGCATGAGATAGGGAGCGCAAACGGTTTGGATTCGAAGGATGTGCACGTGTTGGATGAGGTGAGTGGGCATAATGGAGTGATGGAGAGCGAACATGGAAATAATCAATTAGTGAGTGGGACCCATTTTATATGTATTTTGTTGTTGGTTATACGTTGGCTACATTTTGGTTGGTCACCTAGCAGCACTATTGATACTCCCTTCCAACCAAACCTAGCAACACCGTTGATTTAATTTAGTTCCTACAATAATTAAAATAAGGGAAACACTTTGTGTACACCAAAAAATTACCCACCAAGTGTTTACTAACATTAAATATTGGTTTTCCCTCTCCTCCATTCACTCTCCCTTTCTCACGTTCTTCTCCTTCTCGTCTCCTTCCTCATTTTTTGGTTTTTCACTCCAACCACACACTCTCCTTTCATTGTTTTTCAATTATTTCACCTGCAATTGCTTTTTTTTTTTTCTTCAATATGTTGTTTTCTTCTTCTCCGTTTTCTCTTTTCTCGTTCCTTTTTTTTTCCTTTCTTATTTCCTTATTCATTTACGCCATTTTTTGGGGTTCATCTTTGTTTGTTTCTTCATAAGACGTTATGGATAGCATAAACGAAGACATTCTTCTCTGATCCATGTTGTTCTATAAATTTGGTAATGTTTTTGCGTGGTGTAATGTTTGTTTATTTGTGTTGTAATGTTTGTTTAGGAGTCTTGTAATATTTGTTTATTTACTTGTTTCTTTGTGGTGTGATGTTTGTGTATTTATTCATTTTTGTGTGATACAATGTTTGTTCATGTGTAGTGTAATGTTTGTTTATGTATGTTGTAATGTTTGATTATGAGTTTGTAAAGTTTATTTTATAGGGTTGTAATATTTGTTTATTTGTGGTGTAATGTTTGTTTATGACAGAGTGAGTGAGCGAGCAAGAGAGAGAGTGTCTTCACTATTTAGGTTGTGTGAGGTTTCATTTTATTTTATTTTTTGTGTTTTATAATGTTTGTTTATGTGTTCTTTAACGTTTGTTCATCTGTTTTGTAACGTTTGTTTACAAGAGAGCATGAATGCACGTGTTTTAGTGTGTGAGTGGGGGTACGAAATAGAGTGAGGTGGTTGTTGAAAGCTTTTCTATCTCTCTTTCTTTTTGTTTTTCCTATTTACTGTTTTGCTTTCAAATCCCCGACAGGATTCAATTACAATATAGTAGAAGGGTTATCGTCCTCTGGGAGTTGTGATATAAAATCATTCTTGAGTTAGTTAATTAAACAAGATGATTGGTTGATTTGTAAATTGAACAATTAAATTAAAACAAACGATAAAATGATAAAGAATGAAAAGCAGATAAGGAAGCTTGCTGGGAATTAACTCGTATTACAGGTTTCACATATCCATTAACTCAATGCATATGACTTATTAATTTCTTGATTCCTCGCCACCAATTCTTATCCTACTCATCTCTTTCAAGGATAAGAGAGTCACTCGGTTCCCGTTGTTATTTGTTGATGTCTCGCACAATTAGCAAAACAAACCAAGATAGCTCCGGGTGTTAAAACGACTAATAAACCTAACTCTATGTCTAGCAATCAGGCATATTAGATGAATTGATCTAGATCCAACTCAATGATGCCTCTCTCGCGTGCAAAATCAAATCTTAAATCAAGTTCTACTTGATCAGGCTAAAACAAGCATTAAGTATAAGATCAAATCATGCAAATCATAGAAATAAATAGCTTCATATATCAAAGAGTAAAAATGGATATAATCAAATCATAATACTCATCAAATCCCAACAATAAGAGGATTAAATATCCATCTTACAAGAAGAAATCAAAGGGGCAAGGTGATGGGTGCTCACCATGACACGTTCTCACGCCGCCATGGTGAGTATTGCTGTGCTCCTTGGCAACTATTGGCTCCTTCTCTGTCTTCTCCCTTCATTCTCTATTCTCTATATGGATATGAAAATTGAATGCCCTCCCTGAATGAATTCGTGCTCTTTTTATAGAGAAATTGAAGCACAGGTCGCTGAGCGGGTTCAGGGGTCCGCTGAGCAGATTGCAGGAGTTTAGGTTTCTTCACTTTGAAGTTACTTCGCCTTTAAGCAATCCACTTGGGATAAAGGTCGCTCAATGGCCTTGAGGAGGCGCTGAGCGGTCAGAAGCCTAATTATTCCTTTTATTCTTCTTGCCTTGTATTTCCTTTGATCAATGCCTCTTATCTTTATGGAAAATTGACAAGAAATGCATTATTTTACATATATGCATCCATTCTCTTGAACTATTCTTAATTTATACAAAAATGGAGAATTTGACTAGTGAATCCATATGAAACAATCCATACAAGTGTCATTCTAACCTAGGAAAATACTAAAATATGACACTTATTAGTAGTTACTTTTCGGCATTTAATGTGCCACAGGTCCTGTTTTATCTTGCTTGCGTACGTAAAAATATTTATTCATTGGTTTTGTAATGTTTGTTCATCTATGTATGACATGTTTGTTCACACATTTATAATATTTAATGAATAACTAGTGAATAATTTTTAGGGCACACGTAGCATTGCTCTTAAAATAAAAACAATATCTTCCTAAATGTACACATGCCACTTGAGTAGACGATATCATGGTGCAATAATTTTTTTTGTTTGATTTATTTAATTGGTAATTGTTATTATTTATATATTCGAGCTAATTGAATTATTTAAGTTATTAAAATTTGATGGATCTAGGATTTAATAGAATGGTGACTAGGTAATTACGTAAATAGAATCTACCAAGATTTGGAAAATATTGGTGATGCAAGTATAAGAATAAGCGTGCTCGTCCCTTAATTATTGGTGTTGAATTCAAATCAGAATGGAACAACTGTATTAAAACCAACGGGGGTTGGTCCAAGTGGTATGCGACTTGGTATCGCTTAAGTAAGGTCCCGAGTTCGAGACCTTGTGTATGCTAGTTTTAAAATTGGAGCACTCTAGACACTAACTTGAGTTTTAAAATAAAATAAATCTAACATGACTTATTAGAGCATAAGGCAGCGACCAATTAATGAAACTCTCTGTAACTGTGGCTTGCTGTTAGATTAATAGCCGTTGAGGCTGTTTGGAGTTGTTACGGGGTTTAGTTGTGTGTACACTGGTAAGTAGGGAATACGGTGGACCATCTTCCACCTATAAATACGTTGCTACAGTGTATTGGAATAATAACGAGAATTTCAGTTTCATTCTCTGAAACCATTGCCAAGTACTTTCCTCTAGATTGTTCATTATGGTATCAGAGCTCTGAGGATCAGAGCTCTGCTGCGCAACCGTTCATGGTGAGACCACAAGGAAACAGAGGTGGCGCCGCCGCAGGAGGCACGAATTTTGAAGCTCCTGGAGGAGGCGATCCAACCTTGAATCCAGCAAGTCCATACTACTTATATCCGAGCGAGAATCCGTCGCTCGTTATAGTTCCGGCGTTACTTACAAGCTCAAACTATCATAGATGGAGCAGATCTATGAGGCGTGCGATGATAGCTAAGAACAAGTTCAGGTTCTTAAGCGGAGAGATCGTGAAGCCTGATGAGTTTAGTCCACTCTATGAAGCTTGGGAGAGATGCAATATGATGATACTTTCCTGGATTATGAATTCTGTGACTCCAGCGATTGCTAGGAGCATAGAAGCAATTGAAGAAGCTGCAGTTGTTTGGAGAGATTTGAAGGAAAGGTTCGCACAGAGCGACTTTCTAAGAATTGCAAAGATTTAGCATGACTTGTACACAACTCAGCAAGGTAATTTGACTGTAATTGAGTATTTCACTGAGCTGAAGGCTCTGTAGGAGGAACTAGAAAACTATAGACCATGCCTTGAGTGCACTTGTGCTGTCCGTTGTTTAGCAACAAGAAATAATCGTGAATATAGAGAATAGGATTATGTTCTAAGGTTTCTTACAGGCATAGATGAACGATTTTCTGGTGTAAGGTCACAGATCTTGATGAAAGAGGTGCTTCCTCCACTTAATAGAGTGTTTACACTCATTGCACAACAAGAACGTGAGTTTGATGGAGATCTGGATGATGAAGGGAAGATCCAAGTTAATGCTGCTAACAGCAATAGATCAGGAACCAAGACTAAGAATAATGGCAAGAGTTGTACTAATTGTGGCAAAAATGGCCATACGTATGAAGAAGGCTTCAAAATTATTGGCTATCCGACCAATTGGAGATTTAAGAACTCATCCTCAAATCATTCTGCAGCAACTGTAGATGCAGAACAGAAAAAGTCAGGACAAGAACAGCAGCAGCAAGATGGAAAGTTTGGACTCACTCAGGAGCAGTATGCAAATTTGATGGCCTTACTGCAGCAGCAGAGCACTGCCTCAGTGGCCTCAACAGATAGTGTATCTCATGTATCTCAAGTGACCATTGCTCCCTTTGATAACTCACCACAAACAGGTATGAGACATGCCATGCCTGTAATGACAGCTTGGAATGCTTGGATTTTCGATTCTGGAGCAACAGATCATATCTGTTCAATGATCTCTTGCTTTAAAAGCTATGAGATGATTAAGCCAGTAGAAATAAGGTTGCCTAATGGCTCTACTTTGATTGCTGAAATTTCTAGTGAAGTGTTGTTCAATTCAGGATTGCACTTGCACAATGTGCTTTATGTTGCTGATTTCAAAGTGAACTTAATTTCTATTTCAAAATTAGCCACTGCAGGGCATTGTTCACTCACATTTTTCCATGATAAATGTGTGATACAAGATGTGAGCAACATGAGGAAGATTGGTACTGGTAGGCAGATTGGAGGGTTGTATCACTTGGTTGCAAGCAACACAAGTTCAGCATCAACATAAACACCTGCAGCTGCAGCAGTCTCCAATGCCTCAGCTGTTCATACAGTGATTAATGATGAATCTGTAATCTCTCAAAATGCATTGTGGCATTTTAGGCTAGGACATCCCTCACTAGCTAGAATGTCTCTTATAAATAGACAATTTCCCTTTGTTAATAAGGCAGCACATTCACCCTGTGACATATGCCATTATGCAAAACAAAAGTGTTTGCCATATTCTGTTAGTCATTCAAAAGCTAATTCCAAATTCGAACTAATCCACATGGATATTTGGGGACCTTTTTCTGTAAATGGATACCATGGACACAAGTATTTCCTTACAGCTGTTGATGACTTTAGTAGATTTACATGGACTTTTCTGTTAAAATCAAAATCTGAAGTAATGAGTAGCATCAGGAGGTTTATGACCTTCATTTCAACACAATTTGATGCCAAAATTAGAGCCATTCGAAGTGATAATGGCCCTGAATTTAATATGCCTAGCTTCTATCAATCCCTAGGAGTTATTCACCAAACCTCTTGTAGGGAAACCCCACAACAGAATGCAAGGGTTGAAAGAAAGCACCAACATGTTCTAAATGTAGCTAGAGCTCTCTTGTTTCAATCTAAATTGCCAAAGAGATTTTGGTCCTATGCTGTGATTCATGCTACCTATTTGATAAATAGAATAAATACCCCTTTGCTCAATAACCAATCACCATACCAGGCCCTGTACAATATCCTACCTGACATAAGCTCAGTTAAAACCTTTGGTGGTCTGTGTTATGTATCTACAATAAAGGCAGGGATAGGGAAGTTTGACCCAAGGGCAGATAAGTGTGCCTTTATAGGGTTTAAACCTGGAGTTAAAGTCTTTGTATTGTATAACCTCAAGACTATGACCATACAAGTTTCTAGAAATGTGAGGTTTTATGACCATGTGTTTCCTTACAAATCTTGCCACCAAACCCTTGACCCACACAACAGCCCCCTGTACTACACCAACCCTCTAGCCCTCCTGTACCTGAACCAGACTACCTCAGCTACACACAACTTCCCACATCTGACCCTCACACATCACCATAGCAAGCCGAACAGGTTCCACCCTTACCCCCACCTAGTCCTGTATCAGAACATATTATGACAGTGCAACAGGACCAGCCTCACAGTCTCAGACAATCAACAAGGCAAAAGAAGCCTCCACAGTTCCTGCAGGACTACTATTGTAACCAAGTGCATACTACTTCTCCACCTGTCCTACCATCACCTCTTCCATCATGCTGTAAGTATCCTATCTCAGCTTATGTTTCCTATGCAAATTTGGCTCCCTCATTTATGAAATTTCTTGCTGCCATTAATTAACACAAATGTTGAGCCAAAGTCCTATAGTGAGGTCAGTAAACATCACTGTTGGAGGGAAGCTATGAGAGCTGAGCTGGATGCTTTGGAGCTGAACAAGACTTGGGTAGTCGCTGCTTTTCCCTCAGGTTTCATTCCCATTGGCAATAAATGGGTCTATAAAATTAAAAGGAGGTCAGATGGGTCAATTGAAAGATACAAGGCCAGGCTTGTGGCAAAGGGCTATAACCAAGTGGAGGGAATCGACTACTTTGACACCTTTTCCCCAGTGGCAAAGATAACCACGATCTGTGTTCTCTTGGCTGTGGCCTCTTTCAAGAATTGGCATCTTCACCAACTAGATGTCAACAATGCATTTCTGCATGGTGACCTCAAGGAAGAAGTCTACATGACCCTGCCCCCGGGTTTGCATGATCCACAGCCAGGCAAGGTGTGTAGGTTGCTTAAGAGCCTGTATGGGCTCAAGCAAGCGAGCCGGCAATGGTTTGAGAAACTTTCTCAGGTCCTATTCAGTTGTGGTTACACTCGAGTAGCCTCTGATCACACTCTTTTCACCAAGGGGACTCCTACAGCTTTTACAGCTTTGTTGGTTTATGTAGATGACATCATCTTGGCTGGCACTTCCTTATCTGAGTTTCAACAGATTAAGGGTGTTTTGGACAGCAAATTTCGCATCAAGGATCTTGGCCAACTTCGCTATTTCCTTGGGATTGAGGTTTCACACTCCAAACAAGGGATCACAATGTGTCAAAGGAAGTACTGCTTGGACCTACTTGAAGATTCTGGCACAATGGGCTTCAAGCCAGTTTCCACTCCCTTGGACCCGGCAGTGAGACTACATCATGATGATTCCAAACCTTATGAAGATGTTCCAGGATATCGACGGCTGATTGGGCGCCTACTTTACCTCAACTCAACAAGGCCTGACATAGCTTTTGCCTGTCAACAGCTCAGTCAGTTCCTTGCCTCGCCAACCACGAATCACCATCAGGCTACCATGCGTGTTTTGAGGTACTTGAAGGGTGCGCCTGGACGTGGCGTGCTATTTCCACGGTCCACATCTCTGCAACTCGTTGTTTACAGTGATGCGGACTGGGAGGGTGTTTGGATACTCGAAAATCCGTCTCGGGTTACTGTTATTTCATTGGCAACTCCCTTGTTTCCTGGAAAGCCAAGAAGCAGAGCACAGTCTCCAAGTCTTCATCAGAGGCTAAGTATCGGGCCCTGGCAAATGCGACCTGTGAGCTGCAGTGGTTACAATACCTGTTACGGGACTTACAAAGCTCGCCGTCCAAACAAGCATTTCTCTCCTGCGACAACCAAAGCGCCCTTCACATAGCGGCCAACCCAGTGTTCCATGAAAGGACCAAGCATTTGGACATCGATTGCCACATAGTCCACGAAAAATCCCAAGCCGGGCTGATGCGCTTACTGCCTGTTAACACTGCTGATCAGTGCGCCGACCTGCTCACCAAAGCTCTGCCACTACGGGTCTTTGCTCACCTTTTGTCCAAGCTTGGCATGGTTGATGTCTATCACCCATCGCGCGCTTGCGGGGGGGGGTATTAGAGCATAAGGCAGCGACCAATTAATGAAACTCTCTGTAACTGTGGCTTGCTGTTAGATTAATAGCCGTTGAGGCTGTTAGGAGTTGTTACGGGGTTTAGTTGTGTGTACACTGGTAAGTAGGGAATACGGTGGACCATCTTCCACCTATAAATACGTTGCTACAGTGTATTGGAATAATAACGAGAATTTCAGTTTCATTCTCTGAAACCATTGCCAAGTACTTTCCTTTAGATTGTTCATTATGACTCTTGACTCAAGATTCTTGATGTCAGCTACAACTAACCTTTATCTTCATGCATTGTTGCTCTAAATCCTAACTTACAAATGAAGAAAGAGAGGGAGAGCCTCAGTGAGCGAGTGATCACTCGGCATCTGGGGTGAGAACTACAATTTTATTATTATTGATGCTCGAATGAGAACATCAATAATAATAAAATCGTAATCTGACTGTCATGGACACAATCATGACTTATCCCATTCGAGTGATCACCCACAGCACTTGGAATGAGAACTACAATTTTTTTATTACTGATGCTCGAATGAGAACATTGGCTACTTTTTCTATGAGCTTTTATTAAATTATGTCACTGATGAAAGTATGAGTTATTGAAAGGAGTCTTTGTCTAATCACGTAATGATTGTCTTCTGAAAATTAACGTCGATGATTTGCATGAATGACTTAGATGTGTAAAAGGATAATTTTGGTTCTTAATTTGTGTTGAGATTTCGGCTTCTACGTGTAGAACGTGTGATATTTTATTTTCCTGTGATGTTATGGTATGATATATCGTGCTATATTATGACATGTAAGGATGCTATGATACGCTTTATGTTACGTTATGATGCTATATTATGTGTATGCCTGTATATGCATATGTCATGCAAGAGCTTGTCTCTACACCGTGGTAAGTATGTGATGGTAAGTACTTTTTGGAAGGGGTGAACATGAGTCCAGTAAGGTAGGACTCATCCACGTCATCGATCCGACCTGCCTTCCAGCGGGTGGGTCGGGTGGAGTAAAATTGTCATTTTTTTATTGGTACCCACCAGACACGCCACTCGTCTGGGTTGGGTTGGGTTAGGCGAGTCGATGGGTGACCCGCCCTCCCTTTTTAAAAAAAAAAATCCATTTTTTAAATAGAAAAAAAAAGCTATTAATTTTTAAAAAAATACACCTATTTTTTAAATTCAAAAATCTATTTTTTTAATTTAAAACAACCATATTTTAACAATTCAAAATTAAAAGTAATATCAATGTAATTGTCAATGAATAACAATAAGTTTTTTTTAAAAAAAATACAACATATATAAGCGGGTCGCAGGTCGAGTCGGGTTGAGAAGTAAGAACTCAAGACCTGACCCATATCATATGGTAGATTTGTTGGGTTCGACCTACCTCAACTAGACCCAAGCGGGTTGGGTCGGGTCAAATTGACGGGTCGGACTCAACCCATGTGTCACCCCTACTTTTTGGATCATTCCCATGTTGATGTTCATTGTTAATAAGCAAAGACTAAAAGTCAGAGAACACTATGCTAGATGATCTGAACGGCAAGCAAGGGACCCATCCTATACCTTCGATGGGCATGGTATGTTTTCGAAAGACAAAAAGGTTATATCACATGTTTGTTGGGATATGAGCTCAAATTCCCACAGGTAAAGGTATAGGTTATGTTTGACTCTTGAGTGAGATAAGCCAAGGGTTATTATGAAAGTCCACGTTATGAAAGATATACATCAGTAAGGACGGTTACCGAAATTTCATGTCACAAAAGCTAAGTCATGATTAAGCATGTTCATCGCATACTTCTGTTGTGATGTGTCAAGATTTGTTATGACTACGTTATGATCCTATGTTACGTTATGTGTGTTATGATATGTGTTAACTTGTGAACGTTATATTATGTCATGTGTTATGTATGACGTGTATGAATGCTATGCAATGCTATGATAGGTAGATTATGATAAGGCAGGAAGTAAGAACGTAAGAGTTCATAACAATGACCATGACATTATTTGTCAAAATATAAAGCTTTTGTTGTGTGTGACCTTGACATTGCATAACAATAATAAGAATGGTGCAAAACAAGAATGACACAAACAGACATAGAACCAAAAGGACAATCGTTAACGAAGAACAATATACTAATGATAAACTAGTTATTATACTCCTAATACCATTCCCGAATATTGGTAAGTAAAGAAAATCAAATAACTAAGCATTCATCAGCTTTAAACATCTATCAATGCGAGGCGTGTGATTCAATATGAAGCAAGAGGCAGAGGAAGGTGTAACATTTTACGCCAAAGGGGAAAAGATTGACTCTAGGCCTCTAGGATAGAATCAATTAATCATAGTCAATATAGAACATAAAGATGAGAGAAATTAAGATAAGAAGTTAACTAGTTTAAAAAAATCTTGAAAATATTTACTCTCCAACTGTAGTAATCATTTGTTTTTCAAGAACAACATATATGTATATATAAATATATACACACACACACAAAGTTTGAGAGGGGCAACTACTCTTACTCCCATTTGTAAAGAGATATAATATAAAATCATTAAAATTGGTTTCTCCTATCAGCTTAAACTTTTGGGAGAGATGGTTCTTGAGATGGTATTAAAACCACTATGACCAAGAAGTCAAGGGTTTGATTAAGTTTTTGGGAGAGATGATTCTTAAGACCATTAAGTTATGAGTGGAGAGACACGTCATGTTTTTAAGCCTTGATTTGATTCTTGAAAAAGATGCAAGCAGAGAAAATAAAAGCTTATTTATGCCTTAGAGACTAGTCTCCATTTCTCACACTTAGGAATTAATTCAAATTGTTTATAAATTTTAAGAACTAATTTATTCTATTTTATTTTCATTGGTGTCAATTTAAACGGCTTATTAATTGATGGTATAATATGTTGCAAGGTTTAGATTTGGCATGAACTAGTTTAGGGATGAGTTTGAATATGTTGCAAACGTTTTTTCTCATTGAAAATTTGGATCAAAAGTACTTTTTAAAATTAAAAAAAAAAAGAGGTGCCAATATCTGGATTTTTTACCTTTTTATGGGTGGAAAAATAAATTATTCCAGATGTATGGTTGAGGGAAAAAATTACGGATCTGTAGTTTTCAATTCTAAATTTACCACCCCTTTTAATAAATTCAGAAGTGTAATTTTTTTTTCTGACGGGTCTGAACTTGCCTAGGCTCATGGCAAATTCAGACCTTGCCTTTTTTNTTTTTTTTTTTTTTTTAGTTTAGGATTTTCTGAGTTTGCATGATAGTATGGCAAATTCAAAAAACAGCACCATACACCCGTAATTAACAATTGTGGTCCATATTTTGGGATCCTAATGCCCCTGAGACCACATACATGTTAAAACCCAAATATCCATACTTCAAACCTGAGCCAGCATGTCGTTTAGGGAAAAAAAAAGAACTTCTGCTCTAAGGGATTTCCAATTCATTTTAGTTGGATCCTATGTTAAGAGGGTTGATTAATTAATCATGGCTAGCTTGAACGACAGAGAGGAAAAGAGGCAAATTATGATCCCCTGCAACAAGTTGTACGGGCTTAAGGGTGGGGGGGCCCCCTTGGGAGAAGTGGCATTGTTGCAGAGAGAGGAAAATTTAGAGATTCATGCATATGGTGGCAGAGAGGGCCATGAGACGCAAAAGGAGCCACAGAAAAGGACAGAACATGTAAAAAAACAGGCCGAAGATGCCTTAAAAGATCCAGAGACACATCTCCATCATTACGCACCCTATTTTCCCCCCACCACTCACAAGTCCCAACCTGCCCCCATGTACAGTGTGCGTATGACGCAATCGGCAAATCCAATTAATAGATACAACAACAGCAGCCTCGTGCCTTCCCTTCTGTTACCACACTTCAGCTTTCTACCGAGTTTTCTCTATGCTACCTACCTAGCTTGTACTGTTGCTATTATATGCTGCGTGGTCTTAACTCTTTAAATTTTTAACATACGGTAGTTTTTAGGGCTCTGTCAAAGGAACTAAGGGATAAATTCTTTTATATATATATATATATATATATGTATGTATATATTTATTTATTTATTGTGCTGTAAAAGATTTATGTACTCCAATAAATTTTTCTTAGAATAAAATAAATCATTAGAAATATTAAACATCTTGATTAAAACTAGTAAATGGGCACGGCAAAGACTACAGTGAAAATACAGAGAACAAGAAATAACGATATTATGAGAGAAAACCTAACGACCAAAAGATAAATTACAATCAATCAAATATTTAAAAGATTATAATTAAATAAAATCAATCAAATCAAATTATTTACAATCATTAACATAAATTATTGTTAACACCCTCCCTCAAGCTAAAACTCCTCGAGCTTTAAGCTTGTCATAGTTCAACGGAGTGCTAAGTGGGGCGAAACCAACAAAACGGAGGCAACAAGGGCTAGGCGGAACCAGCAAAGACAACAATCGAGACTACGAGGAGGCAGATTAAGTTAACATCAAGACTATGCGGAGGCGATTAACAGAAAAATTGGCGGAAGCAGGAATATGGATTCAAGGTGGAGGCCATGACTCTGATACCATGTTAAACATCTTGATTAAAACTAGTAAATGGGCACAACAAAGATTATAGAGAACAAGAAATAACGGTATTACGAGAGTCGTGCATTACAATGGAGGGTGAGCCTATTTATAGGATAAAAATCTAACGACCAAAAGACAAATAACAATTAATCAAATATTTAAAAGATTGTAATTAAATCAAATTACATTATTTATCATCATTAATATAACTTATTCTTAACAAGAAAAATAATTAAAAAATAAAGATTATACTTATGGTGGATGAATTATTTATATGAGAGTTTCTAAGAGGAATAGGATAAGAGCTGAGTTTCAGAGATAGCATGGCTTGGATGCTGCTGGCGTGACAGTATCGGGCATGTTTTCTTTTTAAATCTACAGGGTCAAGGGCGCCTCTCCTCTGTTTGTCTTTAATACGAAGGGTTGCGATTGGTTTACAAGGCGCGGACAGAGACAGGACATGGGCTCTACTCTGCAAAAACAACAGCCTATGGATGCGTCCCGAACTTAGCACTTCCACCAACTTTGACTAATTATTATTCTAGATTGCCCTTCCTGCATTTGGGTTCATTTCAAATCTAGCCAAAGTCAAGTTTCATGGTGATTAGAGTCAACGAATCTAATTTATTACTCTAGCTATTTACAAATATTATAAAATTGATTTATAAAGACATATTCCTTTTTTTTTTTCTCTTTTAAAATTCACAGGGGGAAGCCCCTATGAATTATAGTATCTACAAAGATTAATTCTCGTATGATTACAGGCAATACAAAATTGCGTAAGCCCTTCAGAAAAATTGCTTTTTAAAATTCGAACTCGGTCTAATTTTAACGATCAGAATCGCTTATTACCTTCAATCTTCTGTTGTTCGAACACTATTATTACTATCAATATGTAACTAAAGAAAATTAGTTTAGCTATACCTGCATTTTACTATTCAAAAATCTTGCGCAACAATTAATTCTATTCCCTTGGTTCATAAATAATTGCGACTTTGATAAAATTATACTTAAATCAATGTACATTGTATCCGATACAATCATTTAAAAATATATCAATCTAATTCGTCAAGTGATAATTATTTGTGAACTGGAAGTAATATTAAAAATGTGAATAGTTTGTAATGGAATTAACTAATTTTTTAGGTCATAATTAAGACAATGTAAAATTATGTACAAATTAGTAGTAGTGTAATAGTGATTTTCAAACTCATTTTTTCAACAATTTTTTTTTTTTACCAATTTGGCTTATTCCTTAGTTTGTTTACAAAAATATTACTTGAACGTATTAAAAAGTATAGACATCTTGCCACAATCTCTCATACGCATCATTGGTCTCACCATGTAACAGTTGGGTTTTATTATGTTTGTGAGAGCGACGACAATGTGTTTACGCATTTTGATATGTTCAAATAACGCAAGTCATTTGTTTGTAATGTCCCACTTACAAAAGAAATTAAGTTGAAGTAATTATAGTAAGAAAATATCAAATTGCAAAAAAATTATAAGATTTTTTGTTCCCCAAATGATAAGGCATGTTCTAATCTTTAGATGAATGATTACCCTATTTTAACCACCTTCATCTTCCCCATATGAAAATCAGATGAATCATATTCATAGTTTAGATGCCATGACTCTGTGTGAATTGCCATATGTTATGGTGGTATAGAAACATCCCCATTCCACGGATTTTTACATATGTATTGCTTTGGAAGAAATATTTTTTCAGAACGTGGCCAGTATAAATAAATTACGATTATGCAGATTTTTGGGGCTGAAATCGCCACCCCAGAAATCGCCATAGGGGGTGGCGATTTCAGCCCCCGAATTTTTTTTTAAATGATGATTTCAACTACTAAATTTTTTTTAAAAGGACTGAAATCGCTATAAGGAGTGACGATTTCAACCATCTTTTTCGTTTTTTTTTATTTTTATTATTTCCAAAATTGCCCCTCAATTTTGGCGATTTCAAAAGACTCCTTCACACTTTTGTAAATTTTTCCCTTCCCCCATATATACGGAAAACCCCTCTCCCAAACCCATATATATGTATTTACCCCCATTCCTCCAAATGGCCACCTGGGGTGCCCTGTAGCAAGCAGCTGAATTTTAACCACTGTAAGCAATGTAGCCTCAATTTCCAAGGCTGGCACCTCTTCTTCAGTTCAGTGTCGTCAAACTCAAACCCTTTGCCCTTTCTTCATGAATTTTTTTTTTTCTCTTCTAAAAGAACACAAAATGATAACGAAGTAAACAAAATAAAATTTTAAAAAAAAAAACCAATGGGACCAGGGTGCAATAAACGATGAAGAGCCCCCTTTTTTCCCACAATGGGACGAAGGTCGCTTTTTTTTTTCTTTTGGCCTATGCATTCACCACTCCCTTTTACCTTTCATTCATTTCACAACCGCACTGTGTCTCAACAATTCCAACATACGACCTTCTGTTCCCGCATCAGTGTCAAAGTTACCACAATTTCATTGGCAGAGGATCTCTCTCTCTCTGGTCCCCCCCCTCCCCCTCCCCCTCCCTCTCCCTTTTCTCTTAACAAGATACCTCTATCAAATTCTGTATGTAAGGACACGTTTAAAACGATTAAATATGTTTTGCACATCACTAATGTCACATGAATAAAATAAATTTACCTAACTCATAATTCAACCACTAATAACTTGGTATTTGATCTGATTTTGGGGTGATGGGCAGATTGGTTTGGAGACAAAATTTTTCATAAATTAGGGTTATAAGTTTGGGTATGAATCAGACGAATTTATTTTGGCCACGTGACACAATTAGCATAACAATTCGTTAGACATGTCAACAATTAATAGAATCTCACTAATGACAATAATTAAAAAAACATACAATTTATGATATGTTTAGACCATAATTAAAAAACAATTTTATAAAAAACCTAAACTAAATCTCAAAATTTATTTTTATCAACCACTTAAATCATATTGAAGCCAATTTAAAAATATACACTGATCTTTAAAATAAAAATATTCACATATTATTATTTAATTATAATTGGATGTAATAAAATTTAATTAAAGTTTTTTCCTTGTTACTTTTTTCACTCTAGTGACTTGTTAATGGGACAAAAAATTGATGAAGAGGGGACGAGAGATCCTGCAGTTTTGCGGCGATGCTGTAAAAGAGACTGCGTTGCTGCGGCTAAGGACCTGGATCCAGCCAATATCCTTCTTGCTCTTTATTAGATACTAGAAGATAGGCATGTGCTAATGCATGAGATTACTTAATTGAATATAATTTATATTAATTTAATGAATAATATATATGATTTTAAAATAAAATTTAATTGTGTTGTCAAATTATAAAATTAAACAAATAAAATCAGTTTGTTATAGTTTTGTAATTTATTGTAACGATATAAATTTTTTAAACATAAAAATTATCTATTTTTCTTGACGTGTAATTAGTATGCACTTTCTATGTTTCTCAATATTATTTCATTTTACATTTTTATGTTTATCCATAATTTAATGTATTTGGACATAAGTTTATCTAAATACATTAAACTATGAACGAATTTAAAAATGAGAAATGGACTAATATTGAAGAATGGATGGAGTATAAAAAATTATCATTCTCATTCGAAATTACATTGCTTAAATTAAAGACACTTGTTCGCTAAGTAGTAAATACATAACTCTGCTAAGAACATGTATCTTTTTTCTCTTGATATCTTAAAAATAATTTATTAGAAAAACACTATAATTAAAAAAATAAAATAAAGATATTGATTTTTGTGCACTAATGATGTAAAAAGGGTTTACATTATCATTTAATGATTTGCTATCACATAAATAAAAGTGGTTGAGTTTTATCTCACTACTTCAAAAGTCTTTTGTATAATAACATACACTTAGCCAACAAGTATAGCAATTAATCTTAGTAAGAAATTTAATTTATCTATTATACAAACAATATTTTTTAAGAAATGAAAAATATAATTAATATATTGTGATTTTTGTTTTTTATTCATGTTTATACTTTATAATTCTCAATAGATAAACATTGCATTACCAAAAAAAAAAAAAAAAGACCATTGCTTAAAAAAGTCCACTTTCACATTTATCTACAATAAATACTTCTCAAACCTTCTATATCCCTATCTCACTCTTCGTTCTCTTCATTCATTCTCATTCCATCACACCCGCTGGTTGTCGATCCCCCTTACTTGCTATCATCGCCGTCCAACTCCACGTACCATCGCCACTTGGACTGTCCTTCAATGCAAGGCTCATGCATTGCTGCCTAGCTCTTCGTCGCCGCCTTGAATGTTCGTTGCTTCAAAGCTTGACGTCATCACATAACTCATATGATGTCCCCTCAAATCCCTCACCATCGCCTGTGAGTCTTTCTTATTTGCCTTTTTTCTTTGTGATCTTCAGTTATTATATTCCGAAATGCTTCCCTTTTGTGCTAGTTTGCTTTTTTTCTATTCATGCTCTTCAAATATGAAAAAGGCTTCTTCATGTTCTTGAAGTTCAACAACTCAAATTCTAGGGATTTCACAGGTCTACCACTACTGGTGTTGATTTCTAATTTTCCTGCTACTTTGTGTTCATAGATGATGTTGTACACACTCCCGGTGCTGTTATTCATTGCTGAGAAGCACTACACTCTTGTGATACTGCGTCAAACGTATGTACCATTATCCTTCATTTTCATTGGACCAAGTCAACCAAACAACATTGATTTTTTAGCTTGTAACTGCTTTGTTGACTTTGTCGATGTGGTTTTGATTTCTTTGTGGTTTAGGGTTTATTTTTTGTAGATGACACTCGGTTGGGATGTACCACGCAAGTTTGAACACTGGTGGTCTATTCGAAATCATGAAGCATCCAACTGAGCTTAAAAACCTTAGGGTTGTGATTCTCCACAGCTTGATCTTATCCGACATTCAAGTCATCTATTCAGTGAAATGAGCAGATTTGTTTGACATTTATAAGGTCTTTTTTTTTTAATCTCTATCAATGCTAAATTGGTGAATTACTATTCAATTATGCCTGTAGCTTGTCTTTTACATAACTTCAAAATATGATGTTTGCTTGCTTTGGTTCAGAACATTGATAAAATTTCCTTGGTAGGTGTTTTAGGGAGTTGTACTCTTGTGCATTTTCTTGTGAATCCTTTTTTCCAATTCTTAAATCACCCACCAAATAGACATAGATTCCTCCTATATAGATAATTAAATGGGTTTGAGATTAAGTATGGGTAATGGCATGTGTGTTCAATGATTAAAGCAACTCACTTTGAATTTTGAATGTACATGGTTTTAGATTCTCTTCCTAATGAGATTTTTGCCCATATCTTGAACTTTTCCCCATGTTATTTTTCCAGAAACTTTGACATTGAGTGTTGTATGCTTGTTGTCTACAATCTAGTCAAAGAAATGCAGAATCAATAACATGATCGCCAACTTTACAAAGGTTTTTTTTTGCTTAGATGTATAACTATTTATTGGAAGGTCTTTTTGCTTAAATGGGTACAGTAAATATGCATTCGAGCTCTAGCACTGACCCCGCCATGGGGGTCATCACGGTAACTGTTGCATTCACGCCCGCTGACACACAGGGTATTCTGCTGCCAACATCTACTACCCCTCCAGTTTACTGCCAAGGCACAAGCTCGCACCCTGACACTCTAATTATCATCGAGGGCGCTGAGTTTGGCGCATACAAAAAGGACTTTGAGATGGATCTGCGCTCTTTTCCTACTATGGAGCCCCCACCCGAGTTCTTAGGTCGACGCACTCGCCAGATAGCGAGGAAGAGGGTCACCCCCATGATGGGACGCCTATTCGCACGTGCCCATGATGCAGAGGCAGGGCCCTCAGGTCTTAACTGTGGACAGTTCGAATTATATGGCATAGTTAAGGCAGGGTGGCAATCCGAGGAGGGGATCCCGACAAAGATGACCCCAAAGAGGAGGAAGACCCTGAGAAAGGTTCAGAGGAGGATTGAACGACGAATTTCTCTGTGACGTAACGCTGTTATATTTTTACCGTGTCGATTGTATATATACTTTTTGTATTGACTCAATGGACTAGTATACCATTAGTCTTTATCATTTATGTGTTGTAAATGTAATAGTATTTACATAATGTAATGTGCAATGTACCTTGGACCCTTGTATTGAATATATGTTAAGTTTGCCATGATTGCCTTACTTATCTATACATATGATGACTATTAGACATTTGAGCTCAGGCTATATAGCTTGCAATACATGTTTTTATCATACTCATGGCTCATATTTAATGTGTCATAAACTAAGCAAAAAGTTTTAAATTGGTCCTTATTTTCAAATAAAGAATATTTTCAAAGACAATATAGGACTACAAGAATGCTCATGTGAGTTTGAATACAAGAAGGAATACAAGAATGCTCATGTGAGATTAACCATGGGCTAGCATAAGATTACAGATTATTTATGCAGGTTGCACGGTTGTGTGGGGAAAATCACAAATCGATCAAACTTTGAATAGGCTAGTTTACACTAAGAGATTAGGTATTTAGTCTGGGAGAAGAGAATTGCTTGACCTTGAGAAAGGCTAGTAATCAAGAAAGGAATCTCAACTGTTAATTGAATCAAACAGGAACTGAATAAATGACAATTAGATTAGCAAGGTCATAGTAGGTAAAATTGAGTGTCCTAGTTCATCCATCTCATTGAATTAAATCACAAATTTGTCACATTTTGATTCATTAAATTTCATGAATATTTTCTTCATCTTATAATTCAGTTCTCAAACAAATAATCACATTCCTTCCAATTTGTTTACCTATCAATTATCTAAGTATTTAATTTGTATTGGTGGGATCGATAAGTCGAGTATATTATACTTGGTGGTATTACTTATACGACGCGGTATACTTGCTGTGAATTTTCGTATCACTCGCAATAATGACTAAGGAAGTTTGTCTTAGTTTTTTTTTATGACATCTTAATTTACAATACTAATTGACAAAAGCATTTAGAACATTCGACATTGCTTCTAGACAAATGCAAACTCTCTTTGCCATGCAGTTTCTATACAGGGAGTCTCCATGGACAAGAACAAGGTTCAAACTATTTTAGACTGGCCACCGTTAACCTTAATCAAACAATTGAGAGTTTCTAGTCCTCACAGGGTATTATTGGAAGTTAATCAAGGTTATGAGTCTATTGCTATACCCCTAACTTCGCTGCTCAAGAAAGACAACGTTCGTTAGGACCAAGCTACCATTGAAGCCTTTGAAGCACTAAGGACAGCAATCACTATTGCTCCTGTCCTGGCTCTCCTGAACTTTTCAGAACCCTTTATCTTGGAAACTGATGCTTCAGGGTATGGAATTAGGGTTGTACTTAGCCAAAGCAATCACCCCATAGTTTTTTTCTCCAAGATGTTATCTTCGAGTATGCAAAAACAATCAACTTATGCTCAAGTTATTTTCCATCTCTGAGGTAGTAGCTAAATTTCACCATTATTTACATGGGCACCGATTTACTATAAGAATAGATCAGAAGAGCATTAGGAGTCTCATGGAACAAGGAGTTCAAACTCTAGAACAACAGAAGTGGTTGCCAAAACTATTAGGTTTTGATTTCTCTAATCAGTAGAAGCAGGGAGTAAATAACAAAGCAGCAAATTCTCTGTCTCAATGTCTTTTGATGGCTTGGTCTGAACCAAGAGTAAATGTCATTGGAGACTTAAAAGAGGCCATGCAACAAGACACCAAACTGCAGCAAATCCTGAAGGAGTTCATCATAGGAAACCATATAGGTGGTGAGTATAAAGTCCAAGAAAGATTGCTTCTACATAAAGGTAGAATTTGTGCGCCTGAAAAGCTTTAGTTGATTAATTATATTTTGCATGAATTCCATTTTTCGCCATTGGGTGGCCATTCTAGCTCTCTCCAAACCATAGCCAGAATTATCAAGAAATTTGTGTGGCCCAATATGAGAGAAACCATTAAGGAATTTGTGGCACAATGTCATATTTGTCAACAAGCAAAGGCGACAAATCACCTACCAACAAGACTGCTACAACCCTTGACAATTCCTCAACAAATTTGGGAAGAGGTGGCAATGGATTTCATTACTGGTTTACCTCCTTCTCAGTCTTACTCAATCAACATGGTTTATGATTGACAGACTCTCCAAGTACACTCACTTCTTCCTGTTAAAGGCAGGGTTTACTAGTTCGCAAGTTGCAAAAGCTTTCATGAGGAACATGATCAAATTCCATGGGATTCCCAAGTCCATAGTTTCGGATCGTGACAAGGTATTTACAAATAACTTTTTGCAGAATTTGTTTTGCCTTCAAGAGACTAAATTGCAATGAGCACAACATATCATCCTCAAACGGATAGCCGATTGGAGGCATTGAACAAATGTCGTGAGTTCTATTTGAGGTGTTATTGCTATGATAATCCAAAAGCTTGTAGTAAGCAATTAGACTTTGTTGAATTCTTGTACAATACAGCCTACCAAACTAGCATCCAAATGACTCCTTTTGAAGTTGTTTATGGTTGGTCACCACCTCAGCTAATCAAATACACACCAGACCTCATAGACCCTGCTAAAGGGCACAAGCTTCTATTAGCTAAGGATTCCTTACTGCAAAAACTAAAGGGTAACTTGCAACATGCCCAAAGAGAAATTAAGAAATTTGTTGACATACACATATCTTTGATGGAATTTCATATTGGAGAGTTAGTTTATGTGAAACTACAACCATGTAGGTAGAATTCTGTGGCACTGCAGAAAAATCAGAATCCTAATATGAGATATTTTAGGTCATTCCCAATAGTAGAGAAGGTTGGCACTGTGGCCTACAAACTGTAGCTTCCGCCCCCCCCCCCAAATGCTCGTATTCACCCTGTATTCAACATTTTTGTCCTAATGAAATGCCTTAGAACACCACAACAATATGTTCTTCTTTCACTAATTACGACAAAGGAAGGCCATATCCTACAACCTGTGAAGGTGCTAGGCAGTCGACAGGTGCTTAAGAATAGTGCATGGGTGAAACCAATTCTAGATCAATGTGAAACTACTGGCAATGTTAACATACATGGGAAGATTTGAAAACTATTTAGCAACAATTCCCTCAGCTTGACCTTGAGGACAAGGTCAATTTGAATAGGGCTATTATAATAAATGAAGAGGGTAGTATGGTAAATGAAGAGAGCGTGTGGCCACAACACACCTCAACCCTCGTTGGCAAAGGAAATGGAAAGTTAGTTGTAGCTACACCTCGTCAGTCCACTAATGAAGACAACATGAATCAGGTGCTGAGGAGAGGCCAAAGAAAGAGAATTCCAAATAGAATGCTCGTAGACTATGTGAGTGGAAATGCAATGCGCATAAAAGGGGCTGTAAAGGAGAACTATGGCAGGGAATTGAATAATAAACCCTCCATTTCTCTCTAATAATTTCTTTTTCTCTTCTGAACTTCCTTCTGAAATTCTAACTAAATGTCATCATCTCACTCAGTTCATTTCACAAACCTACCATTCCTCTCATCATCCTAGTAGGATTAGAAAAAGAAAGAAAGAAAGAAAGAAAGAAAAAAAAGCTTTTGCAACTTCTAGGAGGAGGAGGATTTATGTCTCATATTTATTATCAATAGGTTTTAGAAAATAATGGATAAATTACTATGACCTTTTCTAAGGTTAGCAAAATTACAATGACATCCCTGCTATTTGAGAAAATTGCACTCATTTTTTATCTGACAAAAACTAACTTCCTCTAATAATAATAGAATTAGATGCAATTTGTTATTAAAGCATTCCTTTAAATATGTTCCTCACATTTTCATAACCAAGAGACAGAGAAGTCAATATTCATCAAGAAAAATAAACGTAATTTTCTCAAATAGAGGGAATAATAGGGTAGTTTCACTAAAATGTCAATGGAATTTGCCCAAAAACAATTAACACCGTTTTGTCAAAAATAATTGCTGGAGTGAACTACTACTCCAATATGTTGCCACTCAGCAAGAACAAACAAAGAATGATTAAATCCACAAATCAAATAGTGTCGAGAAACGTTTGTGCATATACCAAAATTTAAAACTAAATTAGAAGCCCAACCTACCGTTAATTTTTCACGCCTATGTTTATTCTTTATTTATTTTTTAATCAGAACCCCTAGTTAGGGGAAGTGAAAAGCAAAGACGAGCAACAATCAAACCCAGCCTCCCATTGAAACAAGTAAGGGAAGGAAAAAGTAAGCACAAACAACGATCGAACTCCTAGCCTAAACCTCACCACCCCTAATCATTTAGCACCAAAGAAAATGCCACTCAAGCTATAACTTGATCAAGCGTTTGCTATCACGAGAACACGTCTAATACTAAAAGGCAACTATTAATGTGGAGGCATGTAAAAATAAAGGGACTAAATAGTTCTGTCAAACTAGTAAGCAGTTTGGTATCGCTTAAGCAAGGTCTCAAATTCGAGACCTTGTGTATGCAGTTATCCCTGCTGGAAGATTCACCCGCCATAGCCGGGCCGGGTGCGCAACTCGAGTCAACCCGGATTAGTCAAGGCTACGCCTTGGATACTGGACAGACAACCTAAAAAAAAAAAAAATACTACACATGAAAGAACTGTCCGGACACCTTATCCAGGTTATCATGCAAAACCAACGAATGAATTGTTTCTGACGATACATGCACATTGCTAAAGAAAGATACTAAGTGTAAATCATCAAACTCCAATCAGATATTATCATCAATAATGACTGATATTACCAGTGAAAAAAATAACGTCACCATGGACAGAATTCGAACGAATATGAATACAACTCTCTGATGACCACAAAACAGATTTCTACCCAGAACCTAACTTATCTTCCGACATTTAAGAAAGTACTTGTGTCTTAAAGTAAGATTTACAGCAAGAGACACAGCAGAATGATGATGTTTCTCTAGAAAAGGGGCAAATATAAGAATGCTTCCACTAAAAACTTTTACAAATTTATGCATTTCAAAAGCATAATTTAGTATAAAGATTATGAAAAAAATATGCAATCCTTTTATAATCCAGGGAATAGAATTATATGAAAAAAATAAAAATAAACAAGCAAAACAATCTGTTTCGAGTATGCTCCATTTGGGAACTAGTCATCATCCTCACCCTTCTTGCCCGGCTTGCGGTATGTTCCCTCGATGACCTTTGCCATGAACAAGGCAGTGTCTGCTAGCTTCGCGATGTTAGGTAGGTTATAATTCTGAGCCAAGTAAACCCCACAAACTGTCCCTGATATGAAGGAGAAGCAGCTCCTGATTATACCCATCCTCACTTGAGTCCTTGATGTGAAATTTCTGCTATTGAGAGAGAGGTCGTTTTCACAAGAATCACTGTCAGAAAATAAGAAAATCATCATGTGGTCAAAATCATATGAAGAAGTGCTTGTAGATATTCTGCATGGTTGGCTATTGACCGCAGAACACAGGAACAATAGATATAAAAAATACCAATAGATTTACTTTCGAGTTTGTTTCTTCCCATCAATAGTATTTGGATGTGAAAAGTTCCTCTAACCTTTAATCTTGTGGGTGCTTGACCAACAGGAAAACTGGCTCAGAGCTGGACAAATTTAAGCTACATGAATCTAAGCAAGGAGTGACCCCTTCAGTTTAAATTTAAACCAATTCTTATTTCTGGTTTCCTTCAATTTATTTGACTCAACAGTTATTTAAAATAAAAGGGTAAACTAAATTGACCTTGAGACTTAATGAAATTACATTCAGCAACACCCCCTCCATTTATAAAACATTACCTTGACCCCTGAGTTTTACAAAACAATACACTGACCTGCTTAAGCCCCTAAATTCTAAATTTTAAAAAATTAATAAAACACATAAAATGGATATTTTTTCCTTAACTTTGGGATAAATGTAGAAGATTGTGCATTAAAGAATTTTTATATTTAATGATAACTTTAAAATTTTGAAAATTAGTTTGAGATAAGGGAGGTTAGGGTAGGGTGGACACAGAGGGCTACTAAATGTAATTTCATTAAACCTCAAGGAGGTTAATGTAATTTACCCTAAATAAAAACCAGTATTGAATTTATTTATTTTTTATCACCTAACAAATTAGAATTTAATATTAACCCCCATCACCCTTAGCTTTTGATAGTTTGTGAGCACGCCTAGTGTATCAAATTATACTTCCAAATATAAGAATTCTGCATATTTTTAGAATTGTATCACTATAGTAACAAGACTAAAATTGTACAAGTACCTCATAGAACAAGACAATAAACCTCAAACCAGTTGCAGTCGAAGCTATGTATCTTCGTGTGTCAGTCTAAAATACGAAAACTGTTCATAAAGGTCTTTGATCATATAAACAAATAAGGAAGCATATCACTGAATCAAGGAAATAAATTACTACTTGCATGTACTTCATCTTCTCCAGAATCCTCATTTCAAAGGAAAACAAATAAACATATACTAATGCAGTAGAATTTTAAAGCATGTCTACAAGTAGATAATGAATGGTACCTGAATACCTTATCAGAGTTCTTGCATTTCCCACAACTTGAAATAAAAAATTTGTACTCAGTAACCTATATTTGTCATCAAAGCGAGACATATAACACCCTAGCTAGCTGCTTACGCTTAAGTCGCAAACAATGCTCACTAGATTGTTATTTGCTTTGGTTGGAATACTTATAGCCCTTTATTATTTGTGAAATACTTGTTACGTCAAAATTATGAACCGATTTAAAACTTTTTCCCTTCTTGGAATATGGTATAAAATATGAGCAGCGCTTAATATAAATCATATAATGCAAACGATAGAGCTTCGGGCTTAGTGAATTTCAAACATAACAATCAGACAAGTAAACACACATATGGTCCATCACATATATTTATAATAATTTACATAAGTTATACAATATCCAGTACACATATATTAAGTCAATTTGATCACAACACTTAACTAAAAAACTTTAGGGCTAACTAGAACACCACTCATTTAGCCCTTCCAAAACTTCTTCATGATTGACCTCCTTGGGTATAACTGCTCCATGTGACGGTCCCTCACTGCTCATCTCTTTGGTAGGTGTCAGTTCCTGGAGTCATAAGCGAATGGGGGTGAGAACGTTGCGTTTTCGATGGGAAACCTTTGACATTGGGGATTTCTTGTTATTTCGGTTATGATCTAGGTCACTCAAGAGATCTCTAGGTATCAAAGTATACTAAAATCCCTACTTATTATTATTGTCTATGTTAGTCTTGAGTAGCTTTATTTACTTTACGAGGTGACCGAGTTCTTCTAATCTTTACCCTAATTATTAGGGGAACATCTTCATATCGTCATATCGTTTCTTAAGAACCTTGTATTCATAGACGTACTTTAGCATTCTCTTATACATAACATAAACATAGATCACATATGCATGAGGGGATATGGGGTTCTCTTACGTGCCCTGGGGCTGCGTCCTTCTTGGTCTCGTATGTCCTCCTCCTTTGTAGCTATGGCCGTTCAGCTTCAACCTACTTCTATTTCCGTATCGCGACGACCAGACAACATTATAACCTGAGTGGTAGCTAACCATGAGTGCACGATGGCATAATTCTTCAATCAACGATAGGGAATAACCATCCGAATTGGGGGATGGCGAGGGTTCTACCCTATCAACGCAAACAGGAGTTGGAATCATTCATTCTTTCTCGTTGGCATGCCCTATCGACGCGACCACGAGTGTACATCCACTTTCTGGCCCGCCCTCTCGACGCGACCAGAAGTGTTCTTTCTTAACTTTCTTTGGGACTTTGTGACGCCATGTCCTTGAATCATTCATCTATTTATCTCTCCATTCTTTCCATCATAAACCAATCCATCTTACCGGACTGGTGAGGGGCTTGTCCTGTGAACATGCCTTCCCTAGTCATATAACTAAGTTCATCATTAAGGTGTTCCAGGCTACTTGTGACCAGTACCTCCATATAATCTTCACTTATTTCCTATGTTCACTTATGTGCTTGTCATAGTTAGGTGATCATTCATCTAATTATCTAAGGTTGTCCTAACACTCTAATGACAACCTGTTCCTCATGATGCATTAATAATAACATATAACATTCGTACAGTTAATCACATATATCTTTTATGCCTAATTGATGGTGTCATAGTGCTTGTTGGGATCTTTGTACACTTAAGGTTTTCTTCAGTGGCTCAGCAGTCCTTGAGGTTCGCTCAGCGGCTAGAGCTTTCAGGTCGCTAAGCGGTTTTTCAACGTTGCTCAGCGGTGCACTGAAACACGCAGGCCGCTTAGCGAGTTTCTTCAGTCGCTCAGCGGACTGACGCGAATTTCGTGCCCTAGCTTGTCCTCTTAAACATGCTTCTTGATTCTTTCAAAACCTAACCTTTCCCTCAACATTTTCCATCAAAAACTTATCCTTTTATCTTTTAAAAACCTTTTCAAAAACCATTGTTTCACCATCAAAACTCTAAGCATGGATAAGTATACTCATATCCCAGTCAATTCATAGATATGCACTAACGGTTTCCAAGCAATTGTCCATAATTTCAACTTCATAAACATAACATAAATCATACATAAGAGCATCATAACAAGCCACAAAGACTGGGAAATTGGTTTACCCACTTGTGGAAACGACTCCAAATGATTATCGGAAACGGCGCAGAAACCATAAGTGCTCGAGTGCTCCGAGGTTCCGTGTACCTTGTTATTGAACGAGTCCTAGAGTATGTGTATTAGGGTTTTTCTTAGGGAAATAAGGGAAATATAAAGGAACAGGGTTATGGGAAATTTGTGATTAGGTTTGTGTAGTGAGTTTCTGTATTTGTATTTCAACAGAGTAATGACTGAGCGTGTAAACGGAACGTGTTTATGCAAGCTCTTGTATATGACAATGGCAAGAGCCATGGGAGGCTTTATATAGGCCTTGGGGTCGTGGGCTTCTTCAAATTCTCCCTTGAAAGTTTAATGACAATGAATTGTTTATGACATCATCCATGACATCATGTGATGAGTCACCTACATGACTCATCCTATGTCATGATTTCATTTGACTATTTGACTAGCAAGGCGGCCAAATTTTGGCCGTGTACTCTCTAGAGCATGGCCGTGTGTGGCCATGAATTTTACGCCCACTTCTGCTCGTGTTTGGTCGTTAGTTGTTCGTGTACTTCGTGTACGGATGTCCTAAAAATATTTCAATCCCAAGATTATGATCTACTAATTTTTCTTATGACGAATTTACCTCAATCCAAGGTATTTGTAAATTTATCTTCATAAAAGTGTTCTTTACGAATACCTCTGATACACAATTAAATTCTGGCGACGAAAGGTAATTAGTCTGTGGAATTTAACGAAATCGCGAATTATTACCTTTACGGACGTTTTTGAAGTAGGAGTTTATGTTTCTAAATTTTTAACCTAGATAGAGAGCTTGCATATGTATTTATTTGGCGAGATTTTCACAAAAGGAAAAAAAACGAGATGTTACAAGACACGTCATTGATCTAGAAACATTTAAACTAGAAAGTGGAATTTAATACACATTACATACCATGTTCTATTGGGCTTATGACATGTGCCCTGTATGAGAAAACATTAGAACAATGATTTGCCCCTATACTTGTAAGACAGGATTGAATGATCTGACTCTTCTCTACAATTAGAGGTGGAAGTAGGCCAAGTTGGGCTTTGGCTTAGGTAGGCTTGGCCTGTATCACAAATATATGACCTAAGCCTAAGCTAGAGCATATTACCTAACATAGGATATTTTTTAAGGTCTAGTCTAGCCTAAAAGCCTACTTAGAGGCCTACTTCAAACAAAACCCTTAAATAGGCCAAAAAGCATACTCTAAAACAGGCCAAAATGCATTTAAATAGGCCAAAGCTTATTTCTAAATAGGTTAAAGCATCTAAATTGATTTGAACCTATTTTTAAATTTTTTTTTCATAAAAGATGGATACCATTAATTAAGACAAAGAAGAAAATAATACAAGGATGTTAGAGGACAAGAAATCCTCTAAAAAGTAACAAAATAAAAGAATTTAAACAAAAATACAAAGGACTCCAATCTCTCAACATATTTGAGAGAAGACCATGATCTTTACACTAAGTGGGAGCTAAACATCTCATCCAAAGGACCTGCTTGTCCAAAATTGTCATTAAAAATTCAAAAACTACGCTCTAACCCGATACACTAAATAATGTCAAAAATAGCACAATGCCACAAGAATTTGGCTTCCTTCCTTTTCTTACAGCCAGCAAAGTGAGCCAACAAGAAATGTTCAAGGACAAACCCAACATTCACCAACAATATCAAAAAGAGAAATCCAAAATGATTCAGTCGAAGAACAATGCAAAAACATAAGATGAACAGATTGAGAAGCACCACAAATTACACAAATCTAAGGGGAATTAGCCTTATGGAACAAGGATACTCTAAACTAAGCATATCACTTTAGAAGGTAAAGTGAGAAATTTCATACTTGGATCAATAAAGTGAATTTTTTACTAAAATACCCCTGATACACAAACAAATTATCAAAAATACTCCTATTTCCAAACATTTAACAAAACTACCCCTGTTTTGGTTGACGTGGCATTCGCGCTCTACGTGGCAATCCACGTCAGATTGGCCTACATGTTTGGCAAATAGTGCTGAGATTCGCCAACAAGGTTGCCGAATTCCTATTAAATTTGGCAACCCTATTGGCGAATTGGACTAACCCTAACCCTAATCAAACCCTAGCCCTAAACCCTAATCAACCGATTTGGTGAATTAGGAATTTGCCATTCGAGTTGGCAAATTTGAACCCAGCCCATATAACCCCAACCCTAACTAAATCCTAATAAACTCTAATCAAACCCCAACCCTAAATCCTAATAAACCCTAATCAAATCCTAACCCTAAACCCTAATCAACCGGTTTGGCGAATCATCTAAGTTGGCGAATTTGAACCTGACCCATAACCCTAACCCTAATCAACCAGCTTGGTGAATTCAATAGGAATTCGCCATTCGGGTTGACGAATTTGAACCCAACCCATATTACCCCAACCCTAATCAAACCCTAGTCCTAAACCCTAATCAACCCTAACCCTAAACCCTAATGACCCTAACCCTATAAACCTAACCATACCCACAACCTTAACTCTAATTAAACCCTAACTCCAATCAAACCTTAACCCTAAACCATAAAAACAAACCCTAATAAAATCATAGCCCTAAACCATAAAAACAAACCATAACCATTACCGTAGACCCTATATAATTCATCACAGTGCGCTCCCATATTATTTTCCATTCCCAAAGACCAACATCAATTTAATGGCACCAAGAGCAAAAATCGTTATCTTTTGTCACTTATAATCTTAAATGGTTATCTTTTGTCACTTATAATCTTGATTATGATAATAAATTCTTATATAAGGAAATTTGCAAATTCATATAAAATTTCATATAATAAAATACATGAGTTAAAATATCGTTACACAAGTTTTTATACAAAGTCAACAAAAATCCTAAATTAAAACTAACAAAGCCACTAATGCTGAGTATCAGACCGTGACGGTCTAGGATTAGGATCAGACGGTCTAGGATAAGGATTAACTGACGTGCCAGCAGGTGATGGATAAATATATGGGAGCGGGTAAGGATACACTGATGAGGGATAAGAATGTCGTGGTGGTGGTGATAGGTAAGGATATGATGGCGGTGGGTAAAGGTGAGGGTATGGTGGTGGGTAAGCGTGAGGGTATGGATATGGAGCAACTGATGGCTGAGATGGTGGGTTGGCAACGTCAACAGTAGGTGTCGCAATGGCCTCATGTGGAGTACTAGGGTGTGTTGAAGACTCAGATGCTTCAGCATTACGAACTCGTCTTCGTTCATCTGCTAATCCAGTTCTTCTTCTACGACGTGTCCTTCGATCACCCTGGTCATCGACATCAGTCGGCAGTGGAACGTTAGTCATAGAAGGAGCTACCTGAAGTTGTTCCCTTGAAATCCGGTCATGCTCCCTTGAGCAATGTTGCATCGGGCCTTGCTCAACGCAATCCATCTCATTTCTAATTCTGCTTGCCTTAGGTCGTCCTTTTTCTCTGCGCAATCTAGGGTCAGGCACCAATGTCAGATCAGGAGCTGGTGGCCACCATGGTTCATCCTTGATGGGCTCCCACGGAGCCTCATAAGCTCGAAGAACACTTTCATTTTTATACACATGGTGCACATACTGATGGGGGTCAATCGTCTTGGAAGAACATGCCGCCAATGCATGGGAGCAAGGAAAGTGCAATGCTTGAAACATCCCACAGTCACACCAACCTTCTTGAAGGCTTAAAGTAAATTTTTTACCAATTTCTTGTGTTTGAGGGTTGAATGCCTCTTCAACAAGAAATTTAGTTGTCCGCCTATCAACTAAGGTGGCATGGTGGGAGCTTGCCTTATCGATGTTTGGCAACCAATGTTCATAAAAAGCATCAGTGTATTGTTGATTATCCACATAAAGCTTCTTTTCGCCATTGGCTTTTCTCTTTACAAAACATTCTACCAATTTAAAATAAGTCATCTGAACCAGTGCAGTTATTGGTAGACATTTGACCCCCTTTAAAACTTCATTGATACACTCTGGCAGGTTAGTTGTCATATGACCAAATCTTCGACCGCCATCATCATATGCTAAACTCCACTTTTCTTTAGGAATTTTATTAATCCAGTTGGATATTTCCTCTGTTTCAGTGAATTTATCCAACTTCGCATCAAATTTTGGTCGACAAGATTCACGTCCTACAAAATTACAGTCAAGTTATTATTTACCTAGACCACACAGTCATGGATATTTTAAATGAAAGAAACAAATTTATTACCTATGCGCTCTAGAGTGTTCTTCAATGATACGTTGTGAAACTTGCTGTTGAAATTATTAGCAATGTGACGTAGACAGTACATATGATACGCATGAGGTGGTTGCCATCCAAGATGCATATTATCCACTGCTGCTATGATGCTCTTGTGACAATCAGATATCAGACATATACCTTGCTCCCGTGTGACATGTTCACGAATACACGATAAAAACCAACTCCACACTTCCTTTGTTTCACCATCAACAATAGCAAATGCAAGAGGCAATGGCCTTCGGTTTCCATCTTGTGTAGTTGCAATTAACAGTTTTTGTTTATATTTCCCATACAAATGAATCCAATCAACCTGAATAAATGGCTTGCAAAACTGAAATCCAAGCACACATGGTTTGAAAGTCCAAAACAATCGAACAAACATTTGCTTTGAGGAATCAACTCGATTATGCACCACATAGTTATCAGTTTCCAACAAGACAACAGTGCCTGGCATAAAATGCTTCATGGCCTCTAACAATCTAGGCAACTTCTTGTAAGATTCTTCCCAATCACCAAAAATCTCAATGCATGCTCTTTGTTTTGCCAACCAAGCTTTTCGATAGGACAAATTGTAACCAAATATATTTTTAATCCTTTCAAGTATCATGCATATCTCAACATCAGGTCTTGTTCTAACCATGCCCTGTATATACTTCCAAACCAACACAGATCGCAACTTCTTATGATCTTGTGTCATAGAGATGTTTACACAAGTGTGAGGTCCATTATATTGAGAGATTTTCCATTGATTACATCTCTTACTGTTAATAGCTCTGACTCTCCAATTGCAAGAAGCCCCAAATTGAGAACACTTAGCGGTTAGCCTTTGCGTATCAGAGTGATCAATCTTATAATCTCGATGTCTTCTGATAGAATAATGATCTAAAGCTGATTTCACCGCATCTTTTGTTGAAAATTGCAATCCAACAAACAGTTCTTCTTGTGGGCTCCATGTGTCATACTCAGCAAATCCAGTGCTCTCGGACGGTCTAGCAAATGCATCCCAATTAATTTCTGAAAATTGAGGACAAGGAGGCTTAAACACATTTTCATGAGTAACACTAGCTGGATGAACATTGCTAGCAAAAACACCAATTGGAGGGTCAGGGTTAGGAACAGAGCGAATTGGAGAAACTTGATGCACATTAACAAATGCATCAACCTCATCTTCCAAATCCACACTTAAATCATCATCATCATCATCATCAGCAGCAACAGTAGGGAAATACTCTTCATCATCACTTGTGTCAGATAGCACTTCTTTCATATTGGCTGAAGTTGTAAGTGGCTCAAAATGTCTTATTGACGATTGCGTGTTAATAGGATTTGAAGGACCACTCTCAATATGCACATGACTCTCTCCCTCCCTTGTGTCTACCTCGACAAACACCTCCATAGTAGACACATTTGAATTTTGCTCAAAAGCATCTATCATGCATGTAACATCTTCATCATCAAGCATATCAACACCAACAAATTTCGAGCCCGCACCCGACCCTTGTAATAGTCGAAAAACAATTCTTGATAGAAATTGATTCTCTTGTAACTTTAATTTCAAACAAATTTTTCTCTTCAAATCTTCTAGACGCATACCCTTCTTAATTATCATAGATGTTGGGATTGGACCATCATGCATAAACCCACGTTCACCTTCATACATTCTCCCATTCGAATGAACGAGCACAATAAGAGATTTCCTCATTTTCTAATTCTGTTTAAAACACATTTTATGTCAAACATACATACAACATTTACATTATACTACACTACACTATGCATCAATTTATCATAAATTGGTACTGATACAGACAACGTACAATACTATACTACTCTATACATCAATTTATCATAAATAGCTAAGCAAACTAATATAACTAACAGTTAGATAATCAATTTAAAAAAAAATTAATTCATACATACTAACTGAACTATAAATTTTAATAAATTAAAACTTACAAGTCTATCGCACAAATTGAATTCAAGAGCAGTTCGCACAACTAGCTTTGAGAAAAATTTTAGAGAGATAAGTGAAATTTGTTTTGAAACGGGGTATTTTGGTAATTTGTTTGTGTATAAGGGATATTTTAGTAAAAAACTCTCAATAAAGTTGAAATGGGTCCCACTCACCACTTTATTGATCTAATGGTGAAATCCCTCCACTTTACCCTTTAAAGTGAGGATGTCTCTATAGAGGATCCAAATCCAGCCCCTTATGAGGCCTCAAAACTTACAACATATCATTGGTATTAATTCTATTAAGCACAGTTGTCCAAATAAAATATTTAACTTTAAGGGAGCTTTGGACTTCCAGTTTGATTAACCAAGGAGGAAGGAAATGTTGTTTGAACAATGAGTTAGGAATTGAAAGTAGAACTTACACGAGAACATTCTTGTAGACTCTAGAGACCAAGACCTAATATTCGGCTAGAAGACAAATGGGCTGACTGAAGAAGACCCAAAAGGATGACTAATTTTGAACGGAAATCCCAAGAATATGTGGAATCCTGCAAGACTAAAAAAAGTCTCCTAAAGACTAAAAAAAGAGTCTCCTATCTAATGATCCTCCCGAAAAATTGATTAGCATGGTGATATACAAAATATATATTTCCCAACATTCACAATATATCATGCAGCAACTTGTGCCCCAAAACTTGGAAACTATGACATTCACTGACTCAGAAATAGATAGTACTGAGTCCATTATATATATATATATATATAGAGGCTCATAGCCAAAACCATGTGGTTTTGGAGCCAAGGAAGACAAAAAGTTCAAATCAGGATTACAATGAGCACACCACAAAAAAGACAAAACGCAGCCTAACAACAAAAATAAGGCAAAACAACAGCTAATAGACCATTATAGATGCTTCCACCAGAGAACCCCAAAAACAAAAGCGTCAAGATACTAAGTCACACACAAGAAAGATAAAATAAAAGACAACAGCAGCCAGGGGAGCTAGGTAGCAGCTTTTGTAGAGAAAAACCATATCAGTTAAGAGCAAACTTCAGCGAAGGCCAAATGAGATAAAGATTTAATTTTGAGCCCAAAAGGGAGGGATTAATTAAACCTCAATTACTACTATAACTTCATATATGCAAACATAAGCATAACACTATTGCCTACAGTTCAGTTCAAAACATATGAAAGCAAGAATGTTGAAGCTCGCAAGGATTAATTACCAATTACATTCCACAACAAAACATCAGACCCAGACCTTATTGAAGCTGTCAATGAAAGCAAGCACCTACACTATAATTTATGAAAACAAAACAAATGGAAAAACTAAAATGCTCAGTGTCAAAACCAAAAGCTTTTCATCACATGATACTTTCTTGGGCGAATTTGAAGGAAGAAATGTCAGTTGTAAGAAAAACCCATCGACAAAGAATAGAGAAAACTCAGTAAAACTGACTAACAGAGAGAAAAACTTACAAGAAGGGAGCCAACTTAGGTTCTGATCGCAGATCCGCCGTACAGAAGACGGGGGTCGCACTCGCGCGGAGGACGCGGGTGGTCGCACGGAGGAAGTAGGCGGTCGTGCGGATGAGGCCGACGGTTGCGGTTTCTGAGAGGCGCCGGCGGACAGGTTTGAGTGATGAGATGTGAGACGGCACTTTTTTTAATTGTGCCTTAGGTTTTGAGTGGTTACTCTTAGGTGTGGGTGCCTTAGGTTTTGGGTGTCTTAGGTTTTGGGTGGTTTACACTGGCTTGTTAGTGGCATAGGTTACATACATGCAAGGGGATTTGATTTAGGATCATCTCCTTTAAGAAGGAGTGCGTTGAATATATGGATTTTTATTTAAATATTAGAATGTTGCAGTTCAGTTTTCATTTATTTAACAACTTGAAGGCCTATTTGGTAAATAAGATAGAAAAATAGTTTTTTTTTTGGTTAAAAGAAATGGCAGGCAGGCTTCAAGCTAAGGCCAAATTTTGGTTGAAAATTAATGATACAAGTTTGACCTATTAAGGATTTGATCTGACATGTTTCCACTCCTACTCTTAGGTTTGATTTGGTTAAGAGCTTGGCCTGATTTACTCTCACCCCTACTTTTAGGTTTGGTTTGGTCAAGAGCACCTTAGAACCAGGGAGCTCAACATCTCTAGAGAGCCACAACACTACCAAATTAAATCTAAGTCTCTAGACAAAAAAATAATAATAATAGTAATAGTAACTTGTTAGTCTCTGAAATTAACAATCGTTAGACTCGTTAATACCTGAAAATGACTAATGAGCTTCTCTTCTTTTTTTTTTCAAGTTCATGAATGCAGGAATTAACTGATCTAACGATTGTTAAATTCAAGGATTAACAAGTCATTTTTTTTGACCAAGGATTAGATTGAGGATGCATTAAAGTTGAGGGATGAAGTAGCACATTAACCCTAAGTTAATAATAATAATAATAATAATAATTAAAAAATCAATAGTAAGTTAATAAAATAAAAAACAAGTAAATAGGTTAGCTTATTGGGGCTAATATCCTTCTTTTATTGCATGTACTTAAACAGATTTTTCAAAAAAGATTGGCATAACTTATTTGTTTTACACGTCCATCCAAATCAGGTTTTATCTGGGCGACTTAGCCTATTTTCACCCTTATCTACAATGAGATGAGAGGGGTGGTTTATTGTGCAATTAAGTGATCATGTTTTTTAGCTCATCAAGCAATTGCAAAAGTTTTAACAAATAATGATATTTATTTTCTCTAAATTTGATTCATGTCTCATCATGACTCAAAGGCAACATTTTTCTTTTATGTGGGTATTTTGGTTTGATAAGCACAATAGTTTCTAGCAAAATGCAAATTCACTTGACTAGTTGCCCTACCTTGTTGAATTTCTAGGGTTATCAAACATTCATTTTCCCATTACATAATACAGATGGGTGGTATTAGGTGTACACCAAAATTGGTTACATTATATAGCCACCAAGCCATAATATATAGGGTGGCCCCACCTAATCTCATTAAACCACTCACCCTATCTCAACCGCCCACTCTCACCAACCAGTACTAAAGAACTGCATTTCACACACGTGTCTCAAATTACCCAACGCCTTTTTTAGTATAATTCAAACACAAATTCTTGCATTAAGAGAAGGCGATAAACTAGAAGAAGCGGCGAACCGAGGTCAAGCAACCACAGGGAGAAGAAAGAAAGCAAGGGGGAGAAGGCAAACAACAAACAAACTTCCCAATCAAACTCTCTTGCATGATAGGTAAGATCACTCTATTTTATGATTTGTTTGATCTTTAACCAAGTTTTTATTTTAGAGTTATTGTTTGTTTGAATTGGAAATCTTGTTTGTTCATTTTTTTTTAACTATTGCCATTTTTTCAAAATGTTTTGGGGAAAGTTTGTTCAGGGTTTAATTTCATTATGCATGTGAAAATAGGGTTTGTTTATTTTGGGGAAAGTCTGTAATTTGGGTTTGTGCTCCAATTAGTGTTTGCTTGATTATCAATGTTTGCTCATATATGTGGATATGTTTGTTTAACATGCTTCAATATGTTTGTTTATTTCTATTATCAAGTTTGTTTAATGGCTATGTAGTATTTGTATCAATTTATTTCAGTGTGATTGGTGTTTATTATTTTCTCGATGTTTGTTTATTTGTTTTTATAAGTTTGTTTACTTTTGTTACTTTGTTTGTTTATGTATTTGTATAAGTTTGTTTACTACATTCAAAAAATTTGTCTACAGTGTTCGTTCAAATGTTTCTTATTATTTATTCAAATGTTTATATATTTTTGTTTTTCCTTGGTTATAGTGTTTGTTTATCATATTATGTTTGTTTAAGAACTTGTAATTATTTGTTTATTTCTAGTTAATTGTTTTTTTTGTTGTGGTTATATAGTTTGTTCATGATTTCAATTGTTGTAATCAATGTTAAGTACAAGGATTTTTTTCTTATTAGTGTTTGTCTGTCCTTCATGTTTCAATTGTTTATTGGTATAGAAATTAAATGGCACCAGGGAAAAGGACCCCGACACGATTGTTCCTCATGTTAACAACTATCTTGACTACTAATAACCTCTAAAAAGTTGTCATTCCAAAAGTTGCTCCTATATAGTTGACTCATGTTCAAATCTATCGATCTCTGTACAACACATTTAACATCGATATGAACATGGTGACAAACAAACATTTAAACACATTCAAGCAAACATTTACAAACGGATAAACAAACACTTGGTGTGACCG
Source organism: Nissolia schottii (assembly GCA_003254905.1). NCBI lineage: Eukaryota > Viridiplantae > Streptophyta > Magnoliopsida > Fabales > Fabaceae > Nissolia > Nissolia schottii. The sequence goes on from QANU01099176.1 coordinate 204,167, forward strand.
ATAAATGGAGCAGTTTCATAAAGATAACAATAAACAAACATTTAAGCACACACAAGTAAACATTTACAAACTGATAAACAAACACTAGATGTGACTGAGAAATGAAGCAGCTTCATAAAAATAACAATAAAAAACATTTACAAACGAATAAACAAGCATTTGATGAGACTAAGAAATGGAGCAATTTCATAAAAATAACAATAAACAAACATTTACACACAAACAAACATTTACAAATAAATAAACAAATACTAAGTGTAACTAAAAATAAGAAGTCCTTTAAAATTGAACAACCATTTACCTCAGGGGTTGTTTTCTTTTTTTGTTTCTTCATTTGCTTCTTGAATAAGAATAAACATACATTATTATAGTACATAAACAATTTGTTGAACATCTACAAAAACATTCAAGGGCACGTAAACAAACTTTTGAGCAAGAGTAAACAAATATTATGATAGTATATAAACAAACTTTCAAATATTATTAAATTTTTTTTGAGTAATCCCATACAAATGATGTTTTAACCCACAGATTCATTGCATCATCAAATCAACCTTGCAACCACCATTGAACAAGATCTAAATACCTCATCCATGTCTTTGTTTCATTCTGGAGTGGGTTCTATTGTCTACAGATCGAGGGATGAATAATGACGAGGGATGAATAATGATGAGGGACGAATAACGATGATGATGTAGAATGATGAGAGATGAAGAATGATTACGATGAATAAGGAAGAAGGATGACAAAGAAGAAGGAACGAAGCAAATTGAGTGAATTGAAATCCACAAACGTGAACTGAGGGTTTATGATTGTGGCATGAGTGTGTGGGAGTGTTGAAATAGACATGCGTGAATGCAAAAAATTGATGGCAGTAAGACATGCAATATTTTGTGTGTTGGTTGTATGATGTATGTAACTAAAATTGGTGTACACACAACATTTTCCATTATAGATGCATGTTTACAACAACATTCAAGATAACACGTTGAGTATTTGTTATGTTCTCATTCAAAATACGAGGCAAAATTTGCGATACTAGATATAAAGAATCTTTGGTACATTGGTGATATTAAGCTTTGAACTGCTAACTTCATGCATACCATCCAAGCTCTTCACCACTAGATCATTTCTAGTGGCTTATATATAAGGAATCTCAACTTCAAATAACTTGTATCAACAATTAATTGAAAGTTCAAGCAACAACATTGGTTTATACTAGTTATGAACAAAATTAACAAGTCAAACAGTAACAAAATGATTACCCAAAAAAACCTAAAACTTGCATAAGATACATCAAATGATGAAAGTGTTAAAATTATCCTTTGTTATGTCAGTGTATCTATATATATATATATATATATCCTTTGTAGGCTACACCAATTGTGGCTTTTCGTTTTAATAAAAACAAACAAATGCATGGTTCAGTAGGTTGTGCTTGTAACCTAATTATTTAGTTATCCTTTTGTAGGATAGACAGGTGTAATTTGTTTGGTGTGAGTCTATAGTTTATGCTTGACCCAAAGGCCCATTATGGAGGGCATTATGGCTATTTATATGTTGGTTAGATCCCTTCTATATTCACTAAAGCATACATACTCCACAACTTGTCCCATTGAGAACTGTGTGAGAGATATTGTGAAATACAGAGGAAGATCTAGACTTTTTTTCTCTCAAATTAAACCAATGAATACAAAGGGTGTTCATGGGCCGGGCCGGGCCGGGTTTGCTTGTGCCAGAACCCGGCCCTACATTTAGACCGGGTCAATTTTTAGGACCCGGACCCGACTCTAGACCAGATAAGCCCGATCATCTTCGGGCCGAGTAAAAACCCGGGTTTAGACCGGGCCAAAGCGGGCCAAAATAAATTTGAACAAAAATCAGAAACAGCAGAAACAAAAACAGAACATGAGATGCATAGAGGTTATATTTGACACCAAGCCTTCTTCAACTGTTAACAAATAGTGTATAGATGTTATATTATATCCTTGGTTACTTCGTGCATTACATGAGATGCAAAATAAAACACCACCACCACCCGAAATGGAGTGATCTTAAAGTTCTAGCAAAATTATTCGGAAATGGTAAGTCTAGTATAAACCACAGCAAACCTCATAATCATATCCAAGCAATCATTGATCATCACTCATCAGAATGTTCATCCAAAAATGACGAAGAAAAAAGGGAAACAAAAAAAAAAAGCAATCAAATTACACTGAAACAGTGGCTTACCAAGGGACGACGAGTGCGAGGCGAGGGAGGCGAGACGAGGCGAGGGAGGCGAGGCGCGGCGAGGGGAGGCGAGGCGCGGGAGGCGCGGCGCGGGGAGGGAGGCGCGGCGAGGCGAGGGTTTAGGGTCTGAACTATTGAGTCTCTGAAGATGAACTCTGAATTTCAGAAATGAAAATTGAGAAAAGTGAGATGAGGGCTACTGGGCTAGTGAGTGGCCTAGTGTGATGAGGGCTAATTGAGACAAGCCACTGAAGACATTTGGGCTGGTTAATAAAACTGGGCTGAGAAAAAAGAAATTGGGCTGAAAGACATGGAAAAAAAATTGGAAAATGGTAGACCAGAAGTGCAGAACCTGTAGAAATAAATTGTAATTATGAAGGAAAAAAATAAAAAATATATAATAATATAGTATACGGGCTGCCGGGCCAGGCCGGGTGGCCCGAGGCAAGGCCCGAACCCGATATGTATTAGGACCAGATCTTTTTTTTTTAGTCTTTTAAGAAATCGGGCCCGATTCGGCCCGAACCCTTTGGGCCGAGCCGGGTCGGCGGGCCGGTCCGGGTTTTGAACACCCCTATTATACAACAATTTCAAAGTGTCTCATAGCATGTTACGATCTAATAAGTGTTCTTATATCATATAGTTACTAACTATTTCCGCTTACAGAAACATGATGAATGAAAAGCATCCAGAGCATAACTTGAATAATAGACAATGAAAGAACCAAAATTGGTGGAGTCCAACCTAGCTTCACTTCCAATGAGAATTTTGCTTCACATGAAGTTGAAATTTGTTGCTGGTAATACCCAAAAACCCTAACCCTTAAATGAATAACTCATATTTCTCTGCTCATAGATGTTCATCTACCTTATATACTTGTGTATGATGTCCCAACATTCATTATCTCCTCACATTGGTCACAAAAGATGACAAACACTAGACTAGTGGTCGTTTGTGGAAGCCATGATTGCTCCCCTGGGCATGTATGTGTGTGTGTTATTCGCTTCTACATCCCACAAGTGTTTATATTTTGGTTTAATATAATTTGTCAATGGGATTCATCTTTTCCATAATTAATTTGAAGGCGGACATTGGCATCCGCTGCATATTACCTTCTTCTTTTTCTTCAAAGAGTAGTGGAAGCATGTAGTGTATCTTACTTAGCTATTTTTTTAATATTCTTGCAACAATTTCCTTTGAAAAATTATTATCAGTGAACATGGTTGTTAAACTCTTGCGTTAACTCATAAACTCTTATGAGTTTACGATTCTACAATCCAAAATGAGTTAACACTCATATAAAGTCTCTTTTAATAAACTTGTACGAGTTTAAGTAAACTCTCAATTTTACTAGTGAAATTATAAGTTATAATATACGTACGAGTTTATGAGTTTACCTAAAAATATACAAATTTGGCAACTTTGTCAGAGACTTTGTTTATGCAAGATGATATCTATTAAGTTTATTAAGCTAATTTTATATATTTATGATAATTGAGTTATGTTTTATCGAATTATAAAGTAATACCCATACAAAATAAAATGCTAAGGTATATTTTATATTTTTTCATTTATTTTATTTTAAAGTAAACATTATTAAAATTTAATTATAAATAAAACATTTAATCATGTTTGGTTTCTAATTATATTGCGTATAACATATTATTTTTTATGTATTTAAACTCTTATAAATTTACGAGTCAAGTATACAATTCGAGTTTGTTGATGATTCACGAGTTTACTTAAACACTCGAGTTGGACAACTTTGTCGAGATATATATTAGTTGATAATAGTATAAACTCTAACCCTAAATCCTAAATAACGTTTTAACATGTACCAGCTGAAAAGTTCGTCAAAAATATTGGACCCAAAAACTATTGTTGTCGCTTAGCGCGACGACATACCAATATATTTTCGACAAATAAGTAATTTTCCAATAATTGTGGTATACTCTAAACAAAGATCATAAAAACGCGATTTCTAGTAAATTCTTCACATGAGATCCACTGGTGATTGTAGTGGATAATGTCTACCGCAAATATCTGCCGATATTTGACGTTTTCTAGTAGTGTAAAATTTGTAGGTTTATGAGTTGGTCTGACTCAGTGAACACCCTAACATTTACCTATTTCCTCTTTCTTTTCTCGTTCATCTTTCTACAAGGTTTCCCAAATACAGAAGAACAATAAAAAATAAAAGTAAATAGAGTAATCCTCAAATTGGTCCCTTTTAAATTTTGCATTGGCCAACAATTGGTTCCTCTAGAAAACATTAATAGGAAAATAAGTCCATGTCAAATCCAGGTGTAAGACACATTAGTCTCTCTATTAATAAATAGTTCAAATTGATTCCTAATGAAAATGAAAATAGGACAAATAGGTCCATGAAAATTTATAAACGGTTCAAATTTGTTCTTGATGAAAAGTAGAGACCAATTTGCATTACATTTCTTTTTTTTTATCAAGAACCAATTTGAATTATTTATTGATAAATGGTCTAGTGCTACATTTTTAATTGTGAGAAACTAACGTTTATGAGGATTGCAATTGACAGAGACTACTCTGGAGTTTAATTTCTAGAGAGATCAATTTGTTTAGCACATAATTTGAAAGTAACCAATGTTTTTTTAGGCTTTCTACTAGGGATGGCAAAAGTGATAGGGTGGGGCAAGTCAACCAGTGTAAAAAGGGGTAGAATAGGCCATCTATTTTTTTTTTTTGTTTTTTCGTCTCTCTATGATGACAAGCAATCCAAATTTTGAGATTACCTCAAGCGAAATCCCAAAGTGCAGATTAGGAGATTACCTAAAGAAGCTGAAAAGTGAATCTGTCTTCAATACTTTTGCATGCGGGAAGTCAAGAACAACTGGCCACACCTCCTCATCCCTCGCTGTCACGGAGAGAGGTTAAGAGGAAAAAAGAAAGTCGAAGAGGGAACAAAGTGATAGTCGAGAAAGAGGTCGATAGAGAGGTTGAAAGAGCATCAAGAAATAGAAACAAAATGATAGAATCAAAGAGGCTTGAGGTCTGAGGGCAGAGCACAAAGTAGCAATGAGAGCTACATTTTGGCTTTTAAAGGATAGAGCTGTGGATTTTGGTTTTGGCTTTTGGGAGACTATATTTTAGACAAATGAAATGGTGGCGGTGGAGACTTAGATTGAGTAGCAGTAACTTGGGTAAGAGAGGGTTAGTGGACAATGATTACATACTTGGTGCAAAATACTTACCACTCCCCTCACTTCAACTCATGAGTTAAACGAATCCAACCCATTGGGTTAAAATTTTTCAATGGATTGAAAAATGATGAGTTAGCTATCGTGACCTGTCACTTTGGACCTGTTTTACCATCTTTACTTCCTACTGAGAAAGTTGCATTCAAGTGTTATGCAGGACTTAAATAAGAATAACTCTATCTTACTTAAGATTTACCCTTTGCTTGGATTGAGAGAAAAAGATTGGAAAGAAAATGAGAGAATGGAAAATGAGTAGAAAATGATGTTTTCTCTTGCTTGGATAACAAGAGAAAATAGAGAAGAAAGAAAAAAAAATGTTTGGGTCTCATATCAAAAAGTTTTCTTTCATAACATAGAGAGAAAATGAAAGGGAGTGTGATTTTTTTACTAAAATTATAATTATATCCTTATAATAAGTTTTTTTTAAAAGACAATAACCATAAAAGTCATTTACACATATTTATATTTTCTTTCTTCTCACTTTTCTCTCCAACCAAATAATAGAAGAGATAACATTTTTTTTCTCTCCATTTTCTTTTCTCCTTATTTTCTTTTGTTTCATTTTATTTCTTCCAATTTTCTCTTTCACGTCCAAGCAAAGGATTTCTCCTTGATTGAACAATCTCACAAATATGGTCAAAGCCTAATGCACCGGTTTCCAATTTTCTAATAATGAAGCCAATCCTAATTTCGAGCTTGTGGGGTCACACAAATATTACTAATACTAATTTAATTTTGTGTGTTAGATCAAGGATATGATGAACACAAACTATAAGAGCCTTCTCTCTCAATCACACCCACCCATGTACCACCACGATACCAAAAACGGTCTCACATAATAAGCAGTCTCTCACAATGAAAATGATCCACCATTAATGACACGTCACAATTCCCCCCTCCCCCGTCTCTCTAATCTCTCTAACTTCCCCTTTGTTTTTGTGAGTTATGACAAGTCCAAAGATTTCATGTTGTTATAACCTCATCACTCACTTAAATTAGGTCAACCGTTAAGACGCGCTTATCCCACCCCCCTCTCTCTCTCTCCTCCTCTCTCTTGCAAGTGCAATTCCACCTCCCCATTTTTGAGAAGGTGGAAGAAAAAGACCCCATAGAAAACAAAATTCCCCATCTCTCCCTGGGTCCAAATCTTTGATTCCTTCCTCCCTTCACATTCTTCCACTCCTCTCTCTGTCATAAAGGACCCACATTTTAATTATTCTTTTTTCGGAGGGCTGAACCGCAAAAACCCTAGAAATCACAGATTTGGGGGCACTATCTTCGTTCTTTTGGGGAGGTCCAAGATTCGAAGGGATCCTTCGATTTCTCTTCTTTTATCTTCGGTTGAAAATCCTTCTGGATTCGTTGAGGGAAGTGGGGAAACACGAGGGGGTAGATGCGGAGAAAATACCCCTTGGAACTTGAATCCCTGCTAACAATCGTGCAAAGGAATCGCGCCTCATCGCAATCGGAGCCCTCCGATCTTCGGTCCATGGATTCACCGTTTTCAAGCTTAGGTTTTCTGATCTTTGGCGTTACTCTCAGTTTCTATGCCTTCGTTGTTAAATCACACATACAAGATGTGAACGATGCCCAATCGTCATTTCTAGTTTCGCCGCAGCTGCCACCGCCTCCTCCTCCGCCGCCGCCCCCGCCTCCACCTTCTCCTCCTCCAGCACCAGGCTCTCCCGAGTCGCCCAGATCTCCAAAGCCGCCTCGGCTGCACGGCGAGGCTCCCTCGAACCAGTTGATAAAATCACCGCCGCACCATCGTCGCCACCGCCGCCACGTCCACCATCCTCCGCCGCCCCCCAGGATGAACGCGGGGAAGAAAGTCGGGCTCTTGTTTGCGGGCATTGCGGGAGTCCTGCAGATTGGATTCATTAGTTTCTTGATATTCAAGAGAAGGCAGCTTATTAAGGCCAATGACAGATATGGGACTTGTTCCTAAACGAAAATGATTCAGGGGTGTCTTCTTATCAATTCATTATAATTTGGTGGGTTGAAATTTGTTTTTGCTGGCTGAATTATTAGTTGGGGGGTAGAGGGTGTTGTTGTTGGGTGATGATGAGATTCTGCAGAATGTGACAAATGACATGGGAAGAGAGAGAGGCAAGGATGGGAAGATAATGAATTTGTGGAATGGTTTCTGAAATATGATCAAATTTGTGCATTGAGGATGAGGCTCTCATTGGCGCGGTTCTCGGGGTTACTCTCTGTATATTGGTATTGTTAGTTTCACGTTTTTTCTTCCTTCTTGTTTCCATGTTTCTCCATTTCCCCTTTAGTTACATTTTTACGTTGGCTTATTATCAGAAGAAGCCACTCCTTGTTCTTTGCCTCTACTTCTCCCCCCCCCACCTTTTTCTTTCTATACTTTGTAATTTTTCCTCTAACAACTATGTACAATGCTGTTAGGAATCTTTGACGGATTAACAATGACAAAAATTTGACATTCTTTGTTTTCTTCTTTATCTTTTTATCCTTTTCCTCCTTTCCAATTGATGCGAAGAGCCGCTGCCTCGTTTTGTTCTGTTTTTCAATCTTGTTTTAAGTCCTTGTGCGTAGTGGTTTGATGCATCTGTTTAAAGAGTAATGATTGCTATGATTAATAATCCTGCTGTTGCTTCTAATGGAATCTGTTTGCTGATGTTTGGCTAACTATGAAAGACCACTTTTTCCTACTTTTTTGGGGTAATAGATATGATGTTCTTCTTTCCAATCTAAAATGAGTTGAGTGTCTGACTATAAACAGGAATGGCTCAATCTTAATGTAGTGGAAACCTCCACGTGAATTGTTATGAATGCCATGAGGTTGTTCACAAATTTGCATTTTTGAGTTGGGCTTGTATGTGCTCTTGGATACTACTATCTTTATGGATTTTTCTATCTCTAGATAGGGTTTTGAATTTAATAAAGGAACCTTGTTATTTGCTTCTATCACTATGTTTCATGTAAACTTTGATTAATGATTCAGAAGCGTAGTATCTATCACCATTTAGTTTTTATACTTTCTTAGAAGCAATAGGAAGTTAGCTGTATTCTGTCTATTTGATGTTCCTCCCAATTTTTCCTTCATATTTTAAGAATTCAGCCTCATTGATGGGGATATATGGATGATTTCAAAAGTTATTAAAATGTATTGGTTAGTCTTGCCTATATAAACGGGCTTACTGTATGACATTTGATAGCATCATTACGCATATTATCTGTGAGCTGACACTTAACATGGAGTAGTTATGCCTATTTAAGCCATTACTTATTTTTTTTGTTGTACGGATGGTGGATGCTGAAGAATGCATGTTTACGTAAATGTGCTTGTATGACTTCTTTATAAGCACTAATTTCTGTTTTCAGAAATCTGTTTGATGCTTTGCGTGTAGCTTGTAATCGGGACAAGTTCTTGCAAGAGTCATGGAGCACCGGATTGGTTACACTCTTGACAATTTATAAAATGACATTTCTCTTTTATATGCTACGAGTATATTAGCTTGACATGCCATAACTAGCGTTTCTTTATAGTTGGAGAGTAATTTATTTATGAGTAGTGTTATTTGTACATTAACTTTGAAGTAGACTTCTAGTTTCTCCTCGTACACATTTCATGGGGCCTACACTCACATCATGTGAAAGTAGTCATAACTCATTTATACCTTTCTTGCAGAGATAATATCTTCCTTTCAGACCTCAAACCATGCAAGGAAATAGCTATACCTTTATCCATACCTTCCCTGCAAATCTCAAACCATGCAGGAAAGTAGTCATAACTCATTTATACTTTTCTTGCAGACCTCAAACCATGCAAGAAAGTAGTCGTACATTCACTACAGGCCTCATACCATATGGGAAAGTAATCATCTCTTAATCATATCTTCCTTGCAGACCTCAACCATGCAAGAAAGTAATAGTACCTTCACTACAGGCCTCATACCATGTAAGAAAGTAACCATCCTTGTCATATTCTTGGAACATTACCTCATCTTGCTTTAAAAGTTTCCCTTATATGCCTTTGAAACGTTTATACACACTCTTGGGCTTCTACACCTTGACTTGCACTCTAATTCTCTAATATGCTTACTTTTATCTTAGGCTCATTTATTCTGTCCCCACTTACCTTTACCAAATTCATACTCTCCATACGCTATCCTTCTTAACTTTCTTATTATCCACATTTGTTAACTAATCCTTAGGCGTTCGCTTATACTTTCATAACCTGATTTCTCTAATTTTGACCCTCAAGACTGATTTGCCCTAATCCCACCTGCATACTCGTTTTTGGTTATCCTATTATTGCTTGCACCATCTAAATGTATCCCCTTAGGACTTCCACTGACATATTCTTCCTCCAGGAATTCTCAAAACCCTAGTCTTACCCATTTCCTCCTCAAAACCCTTTAAGCTTTCGCGCATCCCTACACTTGAGGACCTTCTTCAGTCGCTTAGCGGCCTCTGAGGTTCGCTCAACGGCTAGGGCTTTTAGGGCGCTCAGCGGCTTCTCCGTGGCCGCTCAGCAGAAACCCTAAAGCTCTTAACGGTCTGAAAGAGGAAAAATTAGAGACAGAAAGCTAAAAACTTGAGTCATTCGAATGACCATGCCCTAGTCATTCGAATGACCTTAGGTCTGAGAGGAAATTTGTAACACCCTAGCTAATTGCCTACGCTTAAGTCGCACACAATGTTCACTAGGTTGTTAATTACTTGGTGGGAATACTTATAGTCCTTTATTAATTTTAGAAATACTTGGTTAAGAAAATATGGACCGATTTTAAACTTTTTCTTCTCATTGTTTATTGCATAAAATATGAGTTGTGCTTAAACAAGGCATATACTATAAATGACAGAGACTTGGGCTTACGACTATCAACCAAGCATAACATAATTAGATAGATAAACAAGCATACGGTCCATCACATATATCTACAAGAATTTACATAAGTACTACAATAGTTAATACACACACATCATGTCTGTCAAAATACAATATCCAACTACAAAACATAAGGGTTAACTAGTACACAACTCTTTTAGCCCACCCCAAACTTCTTCATGACTCGTTCTCTCAGGTGTCTGCCTCATGTAACAACCCTTCTCTACTCCTCCTGCTGTTCGGTAGAGTCTTCGTCTGCCCCTGGAGTCATAAACGAGTGGAGGTGAGAATGATGCGTCCTCAATGGGATACCTTTAGCGTGTGGGATTTCTTATTACTTTTATTATGATCCAGGCCACTCAGGAGATCGCTAAGTGTTCATGCATACTAGAATTCATACTGGTTATTATCATCCATCTTAATCCTAAGTAGCTTTATCTAATTTACTAGGTGACTGAGGATCTCTAATCTTTGCATTACCTAGGGATCTCACGTAGTCTATAACTTCCATATACGCCGTCTCGAGAGTCTTAGTGACAGTAACTTACATGATATACATACTTACATACATAAATATATACATACATCACATATCTTATGCATGAGAGGATTTGGAATTCTCTTACGCTCCCTGCCAAGCTTGCGTATCGGGGTCGCGTCATTCTTAGTTCTTTATGTCCTTCCACCTTTGCAGTCGTGGTCGTCCGGCTACAACCTACTTGCGCTTATGTATTGTTGACGACCCAGCAGCGCTCTGACTGGTGTGGTAGCTAGCCATGTATGCTCTTTGGCGTAAGTCATCGAACAACGATAGGAACAACCATCCAGCTTGGGGATGGTGAGGGCTTGCCCTATTCGACGCGATCAGGCATGGACTCGTGATTTCCTCGGCCTTCCCTATTCGACGCTACTAGAAGTGTATTGTACACCGACTATGCTGGCATGCCCTGTTCGACGTTACCATAAGTGTACTTTCTTAATATTCTTTGGGACTTTATGACGTCACATCCTTGAATCATTCATTCTTTTCATCATAAAATCAGGTCTAAGCCTGCGTAAAATCATTAACCAATCTATCTCGCGGGACTGGCGAGTGACTTGTCAGTAGACGTGCCAAGAGAGGGGATAACCTTAATTATATAGCTATGTACATTCTTCAAGGTACATTAGACCCTCTGTGGCTGGAACCTTCTTAAGATACCACTTTTTTCCTAGGGTTCAATTATGATCTTTAAAACATTAGGTGATTACTTTCTAGTTATATACAGTCGTCCTAGAGCACTAATGACAACCGAGTCCTCATGATGCATGTTAACATAACACGTAGTTTCATAATCATTTTCAGTAGTAAATATAACTTCCAGAGGTCTAGTGCTTGTTGGAATGTGTGGGTAAGCTAAAAATTAAGTTTTTTTTTTCAGTGGTCATTCAAATGACCAAGGCAGTTCATTCGAATGACACTGAAATTTGACTTTCAGGTTAGTAAAATTCATGAGTCATTCGAATGACATAGCTCAGTCATTCAAATGACTTGAAAATTTGGCTCTCTATTGGTAAAAATTCATGAGTCATTCGAATGACTAGGGCTAGGTCATTCAAACGATCTGGCAAATTTGCTCCTGGATGAGTGAAATTTCAAGGTCATTTGAATGACCATTGTTTCTTGCCTGTTTCTCATATTTCCTCATTGAAACATCATTTAGGCTTCCTACAGGTTCCAATAATCACTATAACTCATTTTTCTAACTCAAAAACACAAAATCATTCTTGCATCATAATAAACATATTTCCTACATGATATCTACTACGTTATGTTTTCCTATACTATACATATAACACATAAAAATCACCAAGGAGGTGAGTAAGCTAGGGTTACGCACTTCCTAAGCGTGTTGGTTGTTAGTGAAAGTTATGAGAAAGTGTTTCCATGAACGTTAGTGTGATCCTGCTATTTTTCCTGAGTTCGGCAACGTAACCGCAGAATGCACGAACGGAAAATTTGTAAACTTAATAGATGAAAATGTGAAGCAATCAGTGGCATGGGGGTTGGCTATTTATAGGCCACCAAGTTGGTGGCCTTTGCCACCTCAGCTTTTTCTTAATTTCCCTTTAATTTTTATTGTAATTAACTAAGGATAATTATCCTTTAATTTCAATCATGAATAGTGACTCAATGTAGATGATCTTTGTTGACTTGGACTTGTGCTGTGGGTATGTGCCATGTGTGTGTGTTGAGGCCATTGGCCACTTGGCCAATTCCGGTCATGTTTGATCGTGTTTTGTCGTTAATCGTTCGGGTATGGATATCCTAAAAATATTTCGAACACACTGTCGTGATCTACTAATTTTTTTTATCAGGAATTTAAGTCTAATCAAGGTATTCGTAAATTGACTTTCATAATAGTATATTTTACGGATACCTTTGAGTCGTAATTAAATTCTAGTGATGATCGAAAATCGACCCGAATCTCGCAAAATTTCCTCAATATCGTGAAACCATTATTTTGACTGGTTTTTTGGAGAAATAAATTTTATAATTAAATTTCTAGTCTAAATAATCGACTTGAATGTATACTAATTACGCGAAATCTTTGTAAAGGGAAAAATCGGGATGTTACAAAATCTATGAGCAATCTTGCTCCAAAACTCTTTTTTGACTCATCCAAAGCCTTTCACTTAACCCTTCTCCTTAAGCTCATCAAAACCTAGCCTTTTCTCTTTTTGAAAATACTTCCTAAATCATTATGTTCATGCTAAGAACACTAATCTCCCATACATACTCCTATATCCCAAACCATCACAGATACACATTAGCAAACTTTCGGGCAATCAATAGCAACATAAACAACATATACATAATAATAATCACATATAAATCACTAAGGTAGTGATTTTACCAAGATTACCCACAAAGCACATAACATACCATAAATCACACATAAATTATCATAACAAGTCACATGGACAGTGGGAGATCTGTTTACCCATTTCTTAGGAGTTGTTGTTGATGGTGAGGGTGGTGAGAAGGAGTTCCCACGAGTGCTTGGCTTTTCTTACTACATCAGCGTAACGAAAAAGTGCACGAACAAAACGTATTTTGGCTAAAATTCACACAAAGGAAAAGTGAAGCCACGGGTGGCTATTTATCCTAAGCCAAGGCGGTTTGCCTTTGGCAGATGGCTAAGGCCATATATATATTATTTAAAAAGAAAAGAAAGAAACTCTGGCGATGGCTTTTTCTGGATAAATCCAAAGACCATTAATTAATTAATTTGGTGATAAATTAATATAATCTAACGGCTTGATATAATTTCGATCATATTTGATCGCGTTTGGTTGTTAACCGTTCATGTGCGGATATGTTAAAAATATTCCTAACACACAGCCGTGATCTACTAATTTTTCTTATCAGTAATTTAATTCTAATCAAGGTATTCTTGGATTTATTTTCATATTAGTCTATTTTACAGACTCCCTTGAGTCGTAATTAAATTCCAGTGATGATAAAAACCATCCTGAATCTCACGAAATCCTACGAGATCGCGAAATCACTATTTTGACTAGTATTTTTAGGAATTAAATTTAATAACTTAATTTTCCAGTCTTAATAATTGACTCGCATTTATTTATTACGCGAAATCTTTGTAAGGGGAAAAATCGAGATGTTACAGAAAGGCCTTAGACTGGGGAGCGCTGGCACTGGATGCTTTGAGCAGAGTAGCATTGGCAACTGGAAAGACCAATAAGCACCACATTATCAGTAACTAATAAAACATAACTAAAGGGCATCGTGGTAGCAAACTGGCATTGCTACGACGGTCCGACATCACCACGGCAGTCATGGATCGTCATAGTGCTACCATTACCAAAGAAGCAACGCCGGGGCCTACTACCCTTGGTCATCCCTAGAAGGACTGGCTACCTATCCTAGGTGAAGATGTTGCATCTTCACAAAATGAGAGAGAAAGAGGGAGAGAGAATTGAGAAAGAAACTCTATGCTTAGGGAAGAATTCGAAAGCTCTAAGAAAGTTGTAGAGCTCTGAAGGGAGCTTTATATATAGGCAAAAGACGAACCTCCTCTAGGGCTCAAGGCTGGCGGCTAAGGTTCTGATGCCACTTTTGTACCGCTGCAGCATGATGGGCACCTCACTTGCTCTGTGTTACTGCAGCGCTGTGGGAGTGCTGCAACGCGTCTCTGAAAGTATGGATCTTCACAGTGGCTCTCTTGTCTCCTAGAAATCTAAGAGAAGCAAGCCGCTATCATAGTCCTCTGCTGAAGCAGAGTATAGAGACTTAACAAGGGTGACAAGTGAGATTACTTGGTTCTCAGCATTGCTGAAGGACTTTGAGATTGCCATTGGCACTATATCTATCTTTTGTGGCATTGCATTTGAAGGCCATTGCACTCCAAGGCTTTACCACGACCTTTCTTTGATCATCTTCTTTCCAAGTTGGGAGTCCATAATCTCTACCTCCTAACTTGAAGGGGGATTACTAGGGATAAATAGATGTATTTTATTTACCATGCCATTACCTGTAAATTAACTACTTTAGTTAGGTTAGTTATTGTTGAGTTGGCAAGTTGGTTGAAGTGATAGTTAGTTGTTAGCTCTTTTATAGCTCCCTCTATGCTAACTAGATGATGTATATATACTTGTACATTACTTCACTCAATGATCAACTAATTCATTTTCACGCATTCCCTCGTCGTGTAATAATAAACTCATTTTAACTTGTGTACCCTGACGAGTTCTGTAACACCCTAGCTAGCTGCTTACGCTTAAGTTGCAAACAATGCTCACTAGGTTGTTATCTACTTTGGTTGAGATACTTATAGCCCTTTATTATTTATGAAATACTTATTATGTCAAAATTATGGACCGATTTAAAACTTTTTTTCTTCTTGCTATATGGTATAAACTGAGCCGCGCTTAATATACATCATATAATGCAAACGGTAAAGCTTCAGGCTTATCGAATCTTAATCAAACATAACAATCAAACAAGTAAACTAACATACGGTCAATCACATATAGTCACAATAATTTACATAAGTTATACAATATTCAGTACATATATTAAATAATTACGATTACAATAAAAAGCCTCAGGTCTAATTGAAACACTACTAATTTAGCCCACACAAAACTTCTTCATGAGTAACCTCATTGGGTATGACTGCTCCTTGTGAAGGTCCCGCATTGCTCCTCCCTTTGCTCGGTGTCAGTCCTGGAGTCATAAACGAATGGGAGTGAGAACGTCGCGTTCTCAGTAGGAAACTTTGGACATCGGGGATTTCTTATTACTTCGGTTATGATCCAGACCGCTCAGGGGATTTCTATGTGTCAAAACATACTATAATTCCTACTTGTTATTATTATTCATACTAGTCCTTAGCAGCTTTACCTCATTACTAGGTGACTGGGAATTCTCTAATCTTTACATTACCTAATCAAAGGATGGTCCATGTACTTTTATATCGTAATACTCGATAGAGGTCGTCATCATGAAACCTTTGTCACTCAACGTTGCCTTATAAAATCATCATATACGTCACATATAACATGCATGAGGGGATATGGGGTTCTCTTACGCGCCCTGTGGTTACGTCCTTCTTGTTACCTTAATCCTTCCACCCATGTAGTTGTGGCTGTTCGGCTACAACCTACTTCTGTTTCCATATCGTTGACGACCAGACAGCGCTATAACCTGAGTGGTAGCGAGCCACGAGTGCACAATGGCATATTTCATCGAACAACGATAAGGAATAACTATCCAACTTGTGGGATGGTGAGGGGTCAGCCCTTTGACTCGACCAGGGGTGGACTTGTTCATTCTTTATCATTCTTTGGGCCATTTACGTCACTACTTTGGGATGTATTGTGTTTTGACGTCACTACTTTGGGACGTATTGTCTGTAATCTTAAATCAGGTCTAAGCCTGCGTTCAAATCATTAACCAATCCATCTTGCTAGACTGGCGAGGGGCTTGTCCTTTGGACATGCCAAGAGAGGGGATTCCCTATTTATATTACTATGTTCATCTTCAAGGTATCATGAGCTACTTGTGGCCGATACCTTCATATAATCTTTACTTATTCCCTATGTCCAATTATGAACTTTCCTTGTTTATATGATCATCTGTCTAGTTATTTAAGGTTGTCCTAACATTCTAATGACAACCCGTTCCTTAATTATGCATCATGATAAACATCCATATCCTACACATAATCAATCACATATAAGTCTTTTTCATAGAGTATGGTGACATTGTGCTGGTTAGGATATTTGTGCAGACGAATAATTATTCAGTTGCTCAGCAGTTCCTCAAGGTTGCTCAGCGAGGCACTAAAACGTGCAGGCCGCTCAACGGGCTTCTTCACTCACTCAGCGGACTGACGAGAATTCCTAGCCTTAGCTTGTCCTCTTAGACATGCTTCTTGAGTTCTATTAAAACCTAACTTGTCCCTCTATATTTTTCATCAAAACTTAACCTTTAATCTTTTAAAAACCTTTCCAAAAATCATTGTTTCACCATTAAAACCCTAAGCATAGACAAGCATATTTATATCACAGTCAATTCACAGATATGCACCAACAGTTTCCAGACAATTGTCTATAACATCAACTTCATACAAATAACATAAATCATACATAGAGCATCATAACAAGCCACATAGACAATGGAAAATCGGTTTACCCACTTGTTAAAGTTACTCCAAGCAGTTCAAAAAACTTGTGCCAAGCCCTAGAGTGTTCTAGTGCTTTGAGCTTTCGCCTGCCTTGCTTAGGAACAAATCCTAGGGTACATGTACTAGGGTTTTTATCAAGGAAACAAGAAAGAGTCTAAAGGGATAAGGTTATGGGAAATTCATGATTAGGGTTGTGTAGCAAGGTTTGGTGTTTCTGCTTAGGCAGGGTAACGACAGAGTGTACGAACATAACGTGTTTGCTAGGAGCTTTTGCATGTATATTTTTTCAAGAGTCCAAGGGTTATTTATATGCCCTTGGCCATGTGGCTTCTTCCATAATTTTCCTTAAACTTTAAATGAAAATTTGCTAAATATGACCTAAGCAATGATGTCATCATAGTAAGTCACTATGCCTAATCACCATATGACTCATCTTGGTCATGATTGCTTTGAATTCTTGACTTGCAAGGTGGCCATAACTATGACCGTGAGTTTTCCCTTGGTGTGGCCCCGTGTGTGTATCCTACGGGTAATTTCAATCATGTTTGATCGTGTTTGGTCATTAACCATTTGTGTACAAATATCCTAAAAAGTATCCAAACACACAATCGTGATCTACTAATTATTCTAATGAGGAATTTAAGTCAATCCAAAGTATTCGTAAATTTATTTTCATAAAAATATTCTTTACGGATACCTTTGATACACAATTAAATTCCAGCGACAAAAGATAATTATTCCAATGTTTGCAAAATTTCGCGAAATTGTAAACTATTACCTTTATAGACGTTTTTGACGTGAGACTTTATGTAACAAATTTTTTATCAAAATAGAGGGCTTGTATAGGCATTCATTAGACGAGATTTTCACTTAAAAAAACGGAATGTTACAAACTCTTAACTCTGGAGGGCACTTGCACGGATGCAATGTTTAAAGAGGAATGTAATTTAACATCCATTTTCTAATACTTAAAACACATTCAAAAACTCTTAATTTCAATTATGTTTCTTACATTTCTTACCTTTGCGCTCACATCGTACCTACGAATGTCCACGCAGACGCAGGCACGTCCAAATTACACATTCTATCATTCGATGAATTCGAAGAATGAATAGATCAAAACCATGCCTTTCCCCGAAGAAGAAAAAAAATTGTATTTATACTCATTTTAACATTACAATTTATCATTCATCTACCACTGAATAAAATTATAATAAAGCTTAAGCTTATTAAAATTCCATCTATGGGTGAATGTACGGTGTCTCACGTTAAATGAATCTAAACAATAAACTCAGACTGCTAGATTATCCAGCCTCTACCCTAGTCCATGGGATGTGTTACGGAGAGTTTTTGTCGGGGTCAAGTGTTTTACTTTTTCCCCCCCTCATAGTCCAACTAGTGGGGTTTTAACATGTTTGTGGTTTTGGGAGTGAAAAATTCCCAAAATATGGGTTGGAATAAGAAATTACGAAAATATGGGGCAAATTTCTGAAATCGCCACGGGGAATGGCGATTTCAGAAAATCTGAAAATTAAAAAAATAAAAATTTTAGATGTCTGAAATCGCCACAGGGAGTGGCGATTTCAGAGTCTGAAATCGCCACCTCCTATGGCGATTTCAGACTAAAAAAAATAAAAAAATTCAAAAAGTCTGAAATTACCACAGGGGGTGGCGATTTCAGAGTCTGAAATCGCCACTCTCTACGGCGATTTCAGACTTTAAAAAAAAAAAAAAAAAAAAATTACAATCTCTGAAATCGACACAGTAAGTGGCGATTTCAGATAATAAAACCATACATCCGTAATTTTTTTCCTACCACCATACTTTGGGAATATTAAAGTTTTGAAACCATAAAAATGTAAAAAATCCCCAACTCGTTGGTAAGGATGCAAATATTGATTGCACATGTTCCCTGTCTGGGTCCAACACAAGTTGAGAACAAGCGCAGGCATCAGAAGCTAGTTTTGAATTGTCCTTTGTTACCACCACCCCATTAAAAAGCAGAGCCCCCAGGGCAAAACTATGCATGCTTTCCAGTCAAACAAAACACGGTTGTGCAAATCTGAGACATGTTTTCCACTTTTCTTCAAGGCAAAGAAAGAAAATGCAAATAATATAAAATAATAATCAAGGCAAAAAATAAAAATGCAAACACAGAAATCCTAACGTGGTCCCCCCCCAAACACCACACAATACGACCACACCTTTTGCCGAAAGAAAGACCACCCCAGCCACAAAAACATTGATCTTTATCAACAAGTTCCCTCTATCCTTTGGCCGTATCCACCAACTCATCATAATCATCAAAAACGTCATTCATCTGCCAAGGATATAAAGCAGAGTCCAAATTATATTAATGAATTTATTTTCATGTATAATAAGCAAGTAGTGTAATATTAAATATAAAACAGCCAAGATTGTTTGTGATCATCATCATCACCTGAGTGTATTCTAGAGTTGGAGGCAAGATCAAGCCAGGAATCGGTGTTCTTCGGCGGCCACTCCCCAAAGAAGTGGTGGAGGGGCCTCTGGGTCGTCACGCCCTCTTTCTCTTTGCTTGGCTTGTTTGACTTGAAGTCGGTTCCCAACACAAAGCAATGCTGCTGCTGCTGCTGCTGCTCCTCCTCCTCTTGCTGCCTCTGGTTATCGTTGATGCTTTGAAAGTGTTGGGGGTCTGAATAGGACTTGTAGGAGTTGATTGACAGTTGCTGATATGAGTGGTCGTGATGCGGAGGGTAGCTCCTAGCCGAACCCGAAGCTTCTGGGAAGAAAGCCCTCTCATCCACGCCCTCCCTCATTCCATGAATATGCCTGCTGCCAAAAATAATATCAAAGTAAACATATATTCATACATACAAAAATTTCACGTACACTCTATTTCATGCACTCGTACACACTCCATTAATAATGCACAAACGAGTACACAAACATTACAAACATATTTAATTAAATGCACAAACATTACAGACATTAAAACACAAATTTTATGTATACAAATATAGAGGGTATGTATGGTGTATATGGGCCGAACTCATTTATACCTGTAGTCCTTTTCATCACGAGAATAGGAGCCAGAGTCCATCAACAGCTGGTGAGTGATTGCATCATGGGGCGGGAAATCAGAGTCAGGGGGTTTACCAGAAGGGGTTAACTGTTGCTTGTAAAAGAAGGGACTCAGGGAAGAGGAGGAGGAGTTTTGGTAGGGTTGGGAGAAGTGCTGCTGGGGCTCGGAGACCAGGGAGGAGGGTAGCGGGGAGAAAGGGAAGGAAGACGCCGAAGGCATGTTGTTGATGGAAAGGTTCATGTTGTTGTTATAAGGAGGAGGTTGGATCAGTTGGTGGGAGGAGGAGGAGGAGGAGGTGTTGTTGTTATTGCTTGTGGCGGCGGCGGCGGCGGCCCTGTTGGCTACCACTGCCGCCGATGCCGACGAAGAAGAAGAGGAGACGACGACTTCCACAGGCTTTCTTGAACGGTTCCTGCCTCTGTGCATGTGCCTCTCGCAGTACTTGGAGTCCGGGTACGCCTCCTTCGAGCACCTCCACTTCTTGCCATCCGTTCTCCTGCACCTCCCTGGCTCAGGGTCTACTTTCCTGCCGAAGCCCATCTCAAAGCATCCCCACCCAACTGCACCCACAGTTATGACAACACAGCCAGGGCTCTAATTTTTATTATCTTGTCCCTCATTTGTTTAAATAAAAAAAGAAGTAGTAGATAATATAATAATAATAACAACATCCTGTTAAAAATAGTAAAAAGAAAAGGGGGAAAAAGAAAAAACATTTACTTGGATGATGTGGGAAGAGCCTTGTGGACATTGAGGAGTCGAGGCTTCTTTTAATCGAGTAGATGAGATCTGGCGGGATGGGAGCTCCTGTGACCATGTATTTAAAAACGAGAGCTTGCTGTTCAAGCTCTTGCCACTGAGTCGTTGTGAAAGGAGACCTGTTCCTTGCACTAGCACTCGCACTCGCACTCATCATGTTTCCTTTTTCTTTGTTCTTTTTTTTCCCCCTCCTTTTGAGACAAGAATGGGGAGCTTTGTGTGCAGTGTGGAATACTATTGATTCTGATGAACAGCGGCTAGCAGGAAAAACAAAGAGGGGATTTTTATTTCTTCTGTTTATTTTTTTTTTTTTCCTTTCTTTCTTTCTTTTCACTCAAGCTTGGGGGGTGGGTATGATGAGTTTTTTTTCTTTGAAGTGGGGGAGGAGGGGCCAACAATGTTTTGTTTGTTTTTTTATTCATATTCTTGTTCCTGTGCATGGATGATGCTAATGGCTCTGAGTGTCTGATGGTGCCTCTGGCTTTCTGCCACCTCCTCTCTCTCTCTATTTTTTCTCATCTCTTATGTGCTGGGATGGGTGAGTGAGTGACTCTGCTGTTATAATGACTGCACCTCTGTTGCTTCTGTTTTTTTCTCTGCAAGCTGCCTTTGTTGCTGCCCTTTGTATCTGCCATCTTTTACAGAAATCCATAAAAAAAAAAAAAAATTTGTACAAAGCAAAAAAAATAAATAAATAAATAAAGAAGAGAAGAGAAATTAAATTCAAATGCATGTTAGTTCCATGCACCTTTGGTTTTGCTGTCTCCACATCAGTCCTTGGAAAATAGTGTCATCTTCTCATTATTATTATTATTGTGAAGTGTAAGCCGCTGAGCAATAGTGTGAGTGGCCATAGCAAGTCTCTTTTTGCAATCCAAGGGTGCGGTGCGGTAACTTTTTGAATAAGAGGAGAAAAAGTCTCGTACGTGTCGTTTTTTTTAAAATCGTTTTTGGGGGCTTAAGCACGCGTGGCGTGATCTCATTGATAGGTATGGAGGCCATATCTAGAACTGAATCCTGCTCTTCCTTCCTTCTTTCTTTTTTGAGTACGGATTGATGCTTTACCTTTGTGTTGAGAAATGTGAGATGAACTGTATTTTTAGATAATGATAAGATAAATAATGATAAAAAATTATCATTGATGTGATTTATATAAAGGAAAAAATTAAAGGAAAAAATTAATGATCTTACATTATTTTTTATTTTTTTTATTATTATTTATAAAAGTATTATTCACTTAATATTTCAGTTATATTTTTTTAGAAGCTGTTGGGTTACGGTCAATTTGGCCTCTAGGTCTCTTTTGGGGTGCCGTCTTCATAACCCTTTGCATGTTTGTTGATATGAGTTTCTTTAGCGTTCTAGCACTATGTTCAACTTGTAATTAACATTTGATCATGATCCTTTTCTTTTTAAAATTAAAAAAAAAAGAGTTATGCCTTTCATCTCACTATTTATTTATATAATAATGTTATGTTAATATAATTACTCCTTTTAAATGAATAATGAGATGAGAAAAATGGAGTGTTTATTTTAACTTATTTGTCATAATAATTAATTTTTTTAAAAAAATAATCAATTTTGTATTTTTCATAAATTTTTAAAAATAATCAAAATCTCAAAAAAAAATCAATTTTCCAACTTTTTAGAGAAGCTAAATAGAGTAGCTTATCAAAATAATTTATTTTCAGTTTTTCGATCTCTATGTAAAAAATTAATTTTTTAATCATGTTTTTTAAAGTTGATGCAAACACACCTATAATTCCATCTTGTTCATTTTGAGAAGGAAAGAATCCCAATCCATCAACAATCACCCTGAAAAGATTGGTAGGCCTAATATTCATTTCAAATTTAAAATTAATATTTTAAAAATGAAAATCTTAGACTTTGATTACTGGACTTGACACATGTGCTTTAGTTGGTCCCTCAATTTAAAAAGTTTTAGTTCAATAATTAGATTTTGCAAACGTTGGACTCGTTAATCCATCCGCCAACCATCCACATGGAAATAGTTAGATTGTTTAGGAACTACTTAGGATAATAATATGAATGTTTAAGAACTACTTAGGGCAACGAGTCTAACATTTACAAAGTCTAGGGACTAATCTGTCACTTTTTTTAAGTTGAGAGACCAATTAGGATAAAGGTGTAAAGTCCAGGAATCAAATAGGATATTAACCAATTTTGTTATTATCCCATTGCGTCAATATTTTTGTTGCTTTATCAAAAGAAATTAAATATTAAAATCTCTTGATTCCTTTGCAAAATTATGACAAAATTTTGGTGGAGACAAAAACAACAAGAAAGGAAAAATGTCTTGGATTAGTGATAAGTGTCAAATTTACGCAATTGCAAACTGTTGAAAAGGCACCTGTCTGCTTAAGTTTAATGAATTATCTGATTAAATTCTCCACTTTTGTAGGATTTGTAAAATATTCTAAAGATGGATACAAGCACAATGGAAAAGAGAAATCCCATAGAGAAAGGAAACAGAGAGCAAAAGGGGCAAGAAGAAGCAGAAAAGCAAAGGCAAAAGCAGCTACCGCGCAGCGGTGACAATTAGCCGATCAGCGGCTCGCACGAAGGAACCGCTCAGCGGAAGGGACCTAACCACTCAGTGGACCTTGCTTCAAGGTGAAGAAACTTAGCCGCGAAGGAAGCTCTGCAGCCGCACCTGCAGCTGCAATGCCGCCCTGCTCTGACACCGCTCAGCGCACCGCACGCCGCTCAGCAGCTCTGACAGATAATGTCAGAGCAGAGCCACCATTCAGAGGAAACTTGGCGGTGAAGAAACCTCAAACCGCTGAGCGGTGCACCCATGCCGCTCAGCGGTGACCCCCAAACTCGGCCTATAAATAGAGGCCGAGGCTCACAACATGGAGGCATCATTTAGAGTTCAGAATTCGTTCTTTTCTCATTTCATTTCAATTTCAAATCTTAGTTTAGTTTAGCAACAAAGAGGAGGCTAGTGAAGGAGCCGGGAGAATCAAGGAAGCACGGCGGACGTCGTCATGATAGCATGAGAACGTGTCATGGTAAGCGTCCATCACCTTGCCTCCGAGATACTCTTGTAAGATGGATTCGTAATCCTCTTGTTGTTGGGATTTTGATGATTATTATAGACTGATTGTATCTATGTACTTTTACATTAATGAATCTATCATTTTCTATGATTTGCATGAAGCGATTTTAAACTTAATGCTTGTTTTAGCTTAGTTATCTAAAGCATGATTTCAAACTGCATGGTTGCGCGTGAGAACGGCATCATAAGTTGGAACTAAATCAATTCATCTAATAAACCTAATTGCTAGAGATAGAGTTAGGGATATTAGTCGCTTTTTAACATCTAAAATAATGCTGGTGTACTTTGTTAAGCTTGTGTGCGAGAGTGACAGCATAACAAGGGAAACCTGTGATTTTTTCATGCGCAAGAGCGATGAACAAGTTAAGAACTGATGGCGAGGAATCAAAGAAAGGATAATTCTAATGTTTGAGTTATGAATGCATGAAACTATAATAGGGTTCAAAACCCAACAAGCTTCCTGATCTGTCTCTACTTTGTTGCCTATTTATCTTTCTGTTATTTATTTATTTATCCAATTATCAAATCACCAATCCTTCACTTTATTGTTTAATTAACAAACTCAAGAACGGTATTTTTGCAACTCTCTGTGGATACGATTATACCTGACTGTACTGCAATTGGATTCCTTGTGAATCTGAAAGCTGTAAAGAAGCATGTATTATTTTGAACGACGAGAGCAAAAATGCTTTCAACAATTAGCATGAGAATAAACCATTAAACTAATCCTTAAAGTTTGCAACACCAATTAAATCTGTCTCTGTAGTTTTAAATTGGTCAAATTCTTTCCTTTTAGTTGGCAAATGTTAATCAAGTTAGTCCCTTTACATGTCTACTCGAATGACTAATTTGATTGACATTTGCTAACTACAAGGACAAATTTGATTGATGTTGTAAACTCTAGGGACTGATTTGATGTTTTATTCATTAGCACGAACACCCCAAGTTTCTCAGAGAAGGAAGTGGGAATAAGATGTAAAGATTTAAAGGCCTTCTACCTCGTCATGTTGGGCGAGCAGTGCTGACGATTAATAACCATGGAACATTCTCCACTCTACAAGATCTTTGGGGCATATGGTTCGCGGAATCTGTCAATATTTCCAAAAATTTGAGCTTGGGAATAACAAATTCTTGCGTTTGGTTCGTAGAATAAAAAAAATATTCTCAAAAAATTTATATTTCCAAGAATAAAAAAAACATTAACTTTCTTCAATTTTTAATCTCACTTTCTCCCATGAAAATGTTAGATTTCGATGGGAAGGGAATATCTCTAAAAAAATTAAATTAACAAATTTATCCTCATTAAAAATTAAGAAACCAATTTTGCACTTCCTAATTCAACAGAACCTTATTCATCATCATCTTCCTCCTCTTTTTAGATCTACAGGTTCAAGGTCTTCTCCCTCCAGCCACCATACTTGTTGCCAACCATCACACTTGCATCCACTGGTGTAACATCCCGATTTTTCTTAGAAAAATAATCATAACCGTAATTATTAAATTAATTTTTCTAATCATGATTAGAGAATTAAAATGGAAAATTTTTAAGTAGAATATTCCCAGGAAATAATACGTGTCACGATAGGAGGTTCGGCCGACAACCGAACGGCCGCTGTTCGCCGATGGAATTTTCTGACGCGAAAAAGGTGTCCCTGAGAATAGTCTCCCGGAGAAAAATTCACAAACACCTTAAAAAAAATTAATACCCGGAGGTAGGGGAGAATTAGAGGATCGGACGGTATAAACGGAATATTTTTCAGACGACCGTGCGCAACGCACCGACACTGCGAGCGATAAAACACGAGTGAACCGGAACCGAGAGAAAATGAAATTTCAGCAGTTGGAGCTGAAGGGCTGAACGGTGAAGAGAGGAGATTTTTGTTCAAAAATAATCCCCTAAATCATGCTTCCACACTTACACAACCTTACTTGTCTTACACTCTAAACCAAAATCCCATCACTTAGCCATACCCATGCCCATGCTTTCTACTATTCATCTAATTTATTCAATTAATTTCCCTCACCACCAGCCCCTCCCAAAATCGAGACTCCTCTTCCAAAACTCCAAGCAAAAATATCATTTCTCATCTTCTCCAAAACACACTAAGCCAAACCTCAAGAACACCACCAAACCCTCAAGAGCTCAAGCACATTTCCTTCTCCTTCCACCTTCCATCAAAACCGAAACCACAGCCCTCAAGTCTCCTCATCTTAGCTTCATTTTCTTACACCCACTACCAAGAGGAACAACATCATCCTCTTCATTGTGCAAGGTCCTCACCTTGGAGAAAAGAGGAGTTCAAGCTTTGGAAGACAACAAGGCTTGTAGGACTTCATTCAAAACTTCCCTCACCACCACCAAGTTTTCTACAGGTGGGTAGTACCATCACCCCTGTCTATGGGATGTTATTGTATGCTTATGTGTATCTTGAGTAGGAAAAATTAGAAATGCTATGAGGATAAATGTTACTGTTTCATGTTGAATATATTTACGTTGTTTCATGATTCTTGAACATTCATGTTGTTGCTCGGGTACTGCTGGAACATAGGGTGTGACCATGGATGAGTGTAAGAGAACGAGAGAAAATAAGCCAGGAGCTGGGCGCCGAGCTTTCCGCGGAGAGGGACATAGAGGAGTCTAGAGAGTTGAAGAACGGGCGTCAGTAGTGGTTCCCTGGAAGGTTTCTTAGTGGTTTCTGCGGAGGATGCCCTAGAGTGGTAGAGTGGATTCCCTAGAATCGTTAAATAGTTCCCTGGAAAGTGTGCTGAGTGAACACTGGGAAAGGTGTGGAAAGGGTTCCGCGGAGGATCCCTGAAGTACGCTGAGTGGGTTACCTGGAGAGTTGAGTGAGAACCAGAACTTTGTGTTGAGTGGGTCCGCGAAGGATCCCTGGAGAGCTGAGAAGGTTACGTGAAGAGTGTTGAGTGGGCACCAAGAGTGGTGCTGAGTGGGTTCCGCGGAGGTTCCCCGGAGTGATGAGTGGCTCTCTGGAGAGTAGACCGAGTGAGCACCAGTAGTGGTGACGGAGTAGGGTTCCGCAGAGGAACCCTAGGACGGATGAGCGAACTCCCGATGTTTCAGATTAGCGCCAGTAGAGGTGCCAAGTGGGTTCCGCGGAGATCCCCCGCAATGGTTGAGTAACCCCTAGATAATTGCTTAGTGGGTTCCGCGGAGGTTCCCTAGTGTTGATGGTGGTTTCCGAGCAAGGGGTTCCGAGGTCCATTATATTCCAAGAAGCACTTAGCAGCAGAAGTTCATGTGATAGGTTTATAATGCTATTTGTGTTACTATGAGCCACCTAAGGGTGCAGAGAACAAAGATATGAGCATCGAGTTGTGCATGCATCATGAGGATAGACCACTAGAGATTTCGCTATGCCCAAGGTCAATGAATGAAGATAATAATGAACGCAAGAACCAGAATAGTACCAAAAGATAAAGTGCATGTGATAATGAGATATGATGAATGAGAAAACGCTAACCCGGGTGAGCCGGTATGCGTAAGAAAAAGAAAGCATATGATACCGGTTAACTAAAATGTTAAAGTTCATGCATAGTGCGCAAGAGCAGGCTCGAAGGAAATGCAGGCCTTGTGTACGTCACCATGCTCATAAGGAACGCATGGGACACGATCACCTTGCATACATACCTATGTGATTAAAGCGTCGTTATGTCTCGACCATGTCACCATGCTCATAAGGAACGCATGGGGCAAGGTCACCAGGCATACATATATGAGTATTAGTGTCAGAACGGTCAAGGATAGAAAGCACGAGAACTTAGTAAGAAAGACTAGTTCCCTGTCACCTAGTAACTAGATAAAGCCGCCCAGGAACTTAGGCAAGAAATAACTGGCAGGATGTCTAGATGCATGAACACTTAGAGATCTCCTGGACGGCTGGAGCATAATTGAGTAACCAGTTTCCCCTATGCCATAGTCAACCACTGAGAACCACCGTTCTCACCCCCACTCACTTATGGCTTCAGGCGAGATAGATGACGTCCCCGCCGAGGAAGAGGCGGATCCTGCGCAACAGATTTAGGACAGTAGACCCTGAGACAGGGGAGGAGGCAGAGCTTTGGTCAGTCCTAGTAGTGAATCGTCCCACACCCCGCCGTGTTGCGCCACCGGTACTCCCCGAGCCAGAGACTTCCGCCAACGGCGAGCCCATTCCGTATGAGAAGGACGTGGAGGTCGACCCAGTTCCTGTGAGATTGCGACCACCCAAGACATACCAGCAGACTGCATGGATGAGGACGGCCAGAGACTATCGCCGTCAGTTCGCGCCTCGCACTCCCAGCCACGAGGCAGGTCCATCCTACGGCCCCCGAGACCCGCCAGATGTACCAGTGCCTTCCTCACCTCAGGAGGAGTATCCTCTGGTAGCCATGGAGGAGGATGACGAGGAGGACGAGCCGGAGCCGGAGTACGAGCCAGAGGGGTCAGAGCCGGAGGAGGATCCAGAGGAGGACCTCGAGGAGGATCCGGAGGAAGATTTCAACGAGGTCGAGCCAGAGACCTGACCAGCACTATATCCAAACCCTGTCATCAGATGCCACCCTTTTTGCTAGTGGCCCGCGCCTTATGTGTATTTTGATGTACTCTATTTCGTAGCCACTGATAGTATGTATGGGCTTAGAGTATGTCTAGCCCTTTTGATGTATTAATACAGTATTTATGATATGTACTCATGACTTCTTGACATGTATGATATTGGCTGTTGGACCCACTTGGTGCTATTTACTTTACTGTTCACGTATGTATGTGTATGACAGACGACGCACGTATTTATCTGTTATACGACTATTTGGGACTTATGATAGTTCACACGCATGGCTCTATTTTGACGCATGATAATAACTTATGTTCAAAAAAAAAAATGGGCCCTTATCTTCAGTTAACTTAGTTATTTTCCAAAAGCAAAGTAGGGACTACCAATATTCCCACACAGCAGATAACAACCTAGCAGACGCAGATTATGACTTAAGCATAAGCTGCTAACCTAGGGTGTTACAGCTGGCGCCTCTAGGTTGTGCAACTGTCGGCTCCTCCAGGTGGCATAGCCACCAACGCCTCAAGGTCGCGCAGCCGATGAGCCTCTAGCCAACGCCATTGCTCCAGATTCTATGATCGTTGCTTCAGATTGTGACCGTTGTGATCATCTACTTCAGCGACATTTGTTGTATCACTGCCTTATGCTTTTTGGAAGGGAGCCTTTTGTTACTCACGTCCATCGCCTTGACCATTTTTGGATTTGAATCGATGCATCATTTCTCCTTCTTTTTTTTTTTTGAAAATAGAATATTGAAGATTGAAGAACAATCTAGTAGTGGTTGATCCAAGTGGTAAGCGGCTTGGTATCGCTTAAGCAAGGTCTCGAGTTTGAGACTTTGTGTACGCAGTTATCCCCGCTAGGAGACTCACCCGCCATAGCCAGGTGCGTGACTCGAGTCGACCCGGATTGGTCAAGGCTAGGCCTTGGATACTGGGCAGGCAAGCTTAAAAAAAAATAGAACAACAATCTAGTATTTCTTTATATTTCTTTACAAATTAATTTATAACATGGATATAATTTTCATGATATTATGGCTACAATTATGTTTAAATATGAATTTAATGTTTGTAATAATTATTTTTTTAATTTAAATTGTTAAGGGTATTTTTAGAAAAATGAACAATGTTCTTAGAAATGTTTGTATCAACCAAAAGCAGAAATAGTTCATTTCCAGACATATTTTGTAAAATTATTGGGGGTTTAATATGTTAATCAAACATATTTAAATGTCATTCTTGAGAAAGCTATTTCTGAAAATGGCATTCATAAGAATCTAAAATGAATTTGCTAACCACACACCCCATTAAAGTTAAAGTATTTTTGTAATGGGCATTTTATGGAGGCCAAGGTAGAAAACAACCCTTCCTAGACTGGACGCAACCTCCTCGAAGGAATGAATGTCTTGAAAAGGGTATCAAATGGAAGATAACTAATTGATATAGAGTGAACATTCACAAAGATCCATGGATATTCTCTACCTTCCCTCATACTTTACCCCCTAAATCATGCTTCAACAATGATCTTATCTTGGTATGTCAACTAATGAACGAAGATGGATCTTAGAATGAGGATATGATCCGGGGTAGTTTCACCCAACCAATTACAAAAGAAATCCTCCACACATCCATCAAAGAAAGAAGGTCAAGACTAGATCTCATGACAAATGACAAAAGATGAGAACTATTTTATGAAGTCCTCATATGAAGTGCATTCAAATTATATCACCCTACAGTGGAAAATTGACATCCTTGATCTTCAGATAAAAATCTCTGGTCCTCTATTTGGTCACTCAAATTGCCTCCCAAAATAAAAGGCCTAGTTTGGAAGTTGAATCATGAAGGTCTTCTAGTGAGCCAAAATTAAAGCAAAGAATTCAACAGGTGAATAAAACTTGTCCTTGGTGCCCAACAACAAAGAATATGTTTATCACTATTTTGTCTTGTTTCCTCACTAGACTCAAGTGTGGGAAATCCTTGGTATAATGCAAAGTCAATTGATTGATAATGCAACATCATGTTTTTGCATAAATGAGAATACTGTCTTTCAGTACGGTAAGCAGAGATTAGTATTATATTGTTAACTAGACATATGTTTGAAATACACAGCAACATAATAAAATAAAATATTATAATAAGCTAATAAGACAAAAATTGTCCAATCAGCTAATAGAATGAAATAGTAGTTAGTGCGAAAAATCAGTCAGTCAATTTTTTTTACAGTCAATTATTAGTTCTACTGAGACAATGCTTGGGCCAAAAACCCAAAGAGGTGTCTCAGGTGTAACACTCCTGCTAACTGCTTTGTTATAGTCGTAAACAATGCTCATAAAGTTGTCAATTGCTTTGGTTGAAAGTATTCTCTTACCGAAAATATGGACCAATTTTAAAACTTTTTTCCTTTCTTTATTAAAACACAGTATGAGCCATTCGTAATTGAGAAGACATACATATATACACAAGTGATAGAGTCTAAAAAACTTAAGCGTTTAGTAGTAAAGTAGAGAAGCATCCACGACAATTCATGGAAAACATAACGTACATTTATTCATGTAGGTCCAGATATAGTTACACATTGATAGTACTAATACATAATACATTTAATTCACATAGAGCTAAGGGCATGTCTAATCCTTTTAGCTTATAATACAAAATACAATATGCTTATGAGCCGCGATGCGTAGATAGCACAATAGTCCCACTGCTCCTTTGTATCATCTCGCCTGCAAGGCTCCTCAGTTGTCCTGTGATACTCTCTCTGCTCCGACGTACTTGTCGTAATTGTCTAGAAACATAAATGAGTGGGGGGATGAGAACGTTGCATCCTCAGTGGGAAATCTTAGGGCATAACTATCTATTTTCGCTTCATTTATGATCCAGGCCACTCAGGAGATCTCTATGTGTCAAAGTATACTAACATCCCTACTTATTATTATTGTCCATGCTATTCCTGAGCAGTTTTATCTAAATTACTAGGTGATCAGGAATTCTAGTCTTTGCATTACTTAACATAAGAAAACCTACCGCGCTTACTAATTCTATTCACTTGGGTAACGTGACATCGAGTCACATTATTCTCGTATCGCATAACCTTATAGAGGCTGTCAGGTGACACCTTTGCCTCTCGACTTTGCCTTATTGTATGCATACATAGTCATATACATACATCACATATATCATGCATGAGAGGATCTAGGTAGTTCTCTTACGCGCCTTGAGGCAACGTCCTTCTTGTTCTATCATGTCCTTCCTCCTTTGTATACCATGGGACCGTCATCCCCTTCTGGTTACAACCTGGTTCTAACTTTTATATTGATGATGATCAGGCAGCACTGTTACCTAAGTGGTAGCAAACCACGGATGCATTTAACATACTTCATCAACCATCAATAGGGAATAACCATCCTACTTGTAGAATGGCGAGGGGTCGATCCTCTCGACGCAACCAGGAGTAGACTCATATATCCTTCACGTTTCTTTGGGTCCTTTATTCGGTCTTGGTGACTTAGACTTATTCGTGACGTCACTTCTCTATATACTCAGTTTTTCATCTTGACTTTGCTAGGAGATCAGGTCTAAGCCTGCGTTTGAATTGTTAACCAATCCATCTTGTTGGACTGGCAAGGGGCTTGTCCGTGGATGTGCCAAGAAAGAGGATTTCCCTATTCATACAACTAAGCACTTATCTTTAAGGTATTTCGAGCCCATTGTGGCTGAAACCTTCTTAAGATCTTTCTTGGTTCCCTATGTTCAATTATAATCTTTTCTTAGTTATGTGATTATCCGTCTAGTTATCTAAGGTTGTCCTAACATTATAATGACAACCCGTTCCTCATGATGCATCATAATGAATATGTACCACCTATACAGTTAATCACATACAGTTTCCATGTGTAACTTGCGGTGCCATAGTGCTTGCCGGGATCTTGGTACCCTTGGGAATTTCTTCAGTCACTCAGTGGCCTCTCTAGGGCAGCTTAGCAGCTAGGGTTTTCAGGTCGCTCAACGACCTCTTCAGGGCCGCTCAGTGGCCACTAGAACGTGGAGGTCGCTCAGCGGAACCCTAAGGCGCTTAGCGGATTGAATGAAAACCCTAGAGACAAGCTTACTCTCTTAATCTTTTCTTCCATTTTTCAAACCTTTTCCTTACTCCTTTTCCCAAGTCTATCAAAAGCTAGCCTTCCCTCCTTTTGAAAACACTTTCAAAATCATTATTTTCATATCAAAACCTTATTCACCCTTAGGTACGCATATATCCCAATCAAGCCACAGATACACACCAGCAGTTTTCCAGACAAATAACCACAATTCTAACAACATACACATAACAATAAACATACATAAATCACTAAGGTAGTGATCTTGCCAAGGTTACCCCCTTGGAAGGATTTCAAGGCGATGGAGGAAACTTTGCGCAGAAGTCCCCAGAAGCCCTAGGTGCTTCCAAAGCTTGCTTGATCACCTTTCTCCAAGAGAAAACTTGGCGAAAAAGTGATGATGAGGGCCACAGTTTGTGCTTGGTGATTTGAGAAAAGAAAATGAATTTGAGCTTAGAGAGTAAAGTATGTGTGTTTGGTTTGCAAAAGAACAAAGAAAGGAAATGAACTTAAGAAAGGGCAATGGAAGAGCTTCATCTTTTTCATAATTTGGGAAATGAAAATGAAGTGCTTAAATAGAGAAATGGGAAGAGAGGAAGCCGTGAAACATGGCTGAAAATAAAGAAAGAAAGTGAACCAAGATAGGAACAAAGAGTTGGCATAAGGTGATAAGTCATAAGATGACAAATTTGACTTTTGTTTGGCTTAAGGGTGTGTGGGGGGTGTGTGTACTGTGAGAAATTTATCTTGTGGCAGCCGTGTGTGTGTGTCTTACATAAATTGTGGTGTGTGAATTTGATCGTGTTTGGTCATGTTTGGTCGTTAACTGTTTGTGTATGGATGTTCTAAAAATTTTCTGAACATATAATCTTTATCTAGTAATTTTTCTAATAAGGAATTTAAGGTATTCCAAGAAATTCGTAAATTTACTTTTGTAAAAGTGTGTTTAACGGATACCTTTGGTACGTGATTAAATTTCGGCGACAACAAATAATTAATTCGGATCTCGCGAAATTTTACGAGATCGCGAACTATTACCTTAATTGGCATTTTTGGGAAATAAACTTGGGGATTTAAATTTCTAGTCTAATTAAATTACTCGTATATTTATTTATTATGCGAAATATTTACTAAGGAAAAAGCGAGATGTTACATCAGGTCCAGTTCCCATGTATTTAGGGAATCTAAGGTATTGTTGAAACACCCTAGCTAACTGCATACGCTTAAGTCATACACAAGCTCACTAGGTTGTTTACTACCTGGTGGGAATACCTTAGTCCATCGTTATCTTTCGTAAGTAGTTGCTTATGAAAATAGGGACCAATTTTTAAACTTTTCATTTGCATTAAATAATTACTAAAATAGATCCATGCGTCGGAATGAACAAGTATAACAAACGGTAAAGCCTTTGGGCTTAGCGGATAACAGTCGCATAATAATAAAGCATGAACTATACATTCAGTTGGTCCATCATACAAGTTGCATAGTTATAATTACAATAAGTAAGGTACAATTAATATATACATAATCCAGAAGTACCATATACATAATCCAAATACATAGTATCAAAATGCAAGGGCTACTGGAACACTACTCAGCATGCCCTTGATCAAAAAATCCCTGCATCCAGCTATCCCTGTCCATATCTTGTCACGACCGCTCACGGCTCCTCGGGCGCTTCGTCGGCATCCTCGAAATACGAGTCATCATAGGTCCCTGAAGTCATAAGGCAGTGGGAGTGAAAACGGTAGGTTCTCAGTGGAAATAACTTTAGTTCCTGTATCTCGTGTTACATTAGGTCGGACTTCAGGCCGCTCAGAGATTTCTAAGTGAACATGCATACTAAACATCTTACTGATTATTATCTAGCCTAAGGTTCTGAACGGCTTTATCTATCTTACTAAGTGATGGGGAACTACTCTTGCTTGCTAAGTTCTCGTGCTTATTAACATTACATATACATACATAGCCATCTCGAGCGTTCTCTTGACGGTAATTACAGAATATCAGATACATACATTTCATATACTCATGCACAGCAGAATGAACATGCTTTTGGAATATATGTTATCCCCACCGTAGTAGTGCGCTCTTTCGACAGTACTACGACGGGATAACCTCACACCATCCAGGTGGGCCCTTTTTCGACTTTCCTGCGGTGGGCTTCCACCTGCCGCGTGCCCTCTCTCGACCCTTCGGCAGTGGGAGGATATTGTACCCCCACCATAGTGGTGCCCTCTTTCGACAGTGCGAGGCGTGGTAACCGCACACCTCCAGGTATGCCATATCGACACCACCTGTGGCGGGCTTCCACCTTCAGGATGTCCCTCTGACCTCCTGAAGTGGGATCGTTTGGCTCTCGTGATCACGGCCTTTTTCAGCATTTCTTTTCATTCAACATTTTCAGCAGCATTTCAGCATTTATTTCCTTTCAGTACTTGCAGCATGACATGACTTGTTCCCTATGGTTCAATTCATAATCTTTACTTATTGCAGAATTACTTCTAGTCCTCTTAACATTATCTTATCATGATGCATGAAATGCTAACAAATTACTTAACATACTGCACGTACTGCACTTACATCAATTACCAATTACAGTCACATCATTGATTGTTAGACTATGTGCCTCAAGACAGTATCCATAACAAAGTTAGGTCTCAGACCGCTCTGCGGTACCCTAGGGTCGCTCAGCGGTTTGAGCCTGAGCGCTCAGCGGTGCATTGGGGCCGCTCAAGGGTACAAGCCGCTCAGCGGTACCAAGAGCCGCTCAGCGGTCACTGGGCGAAACTTAAAACCGAATTGCTTATTTTCTTTCCTTTCTCTTCCCCTTTGCTCATGGTTACTCCTTGAGGTTTCCACACATATTCTAACTATCAAAACCTATCTAATCCAGGTCACAGGACCCTTCAGAATCATCTCCCTATCCTAACCAAGCATCTAAACTAATTAAGCATGCACACAAACATCAAGACATACACACACATAAACACATAAACACATACATCCACCAAAGAGGTGAGTAAACTAGAGTTACCCACTTCTTGGAAGGCTGATTCGGTGAGGGAAGAGAGGCAGGGGAGTCGTCCTCCGAGCTTAGGGTGCGATCCAAGCTTTCCGGCAGAGTTTCTGCAGAGAGTCTCGGGGCAAACGGACAGAGTTTCCCCTAGGTTATGAATTTTTCCCAATTTTTCTGGTTATGGGGCTGGCTATTTATAGCCAAGAGGCTGCCCTTAAAATGATCTTTTTGCCCCTATGTTTATTTACAATTTTGCATTATTATTTTCTTTAAAAATTAATTAATTTCAATGATATTCTTTAGGTCAAATCATGAATAGTGTTTTTGATTTTAAAATAATTTTCCTTGAAATCTGATTCCTCACGTGGACTGCCCCATTTTCACTTTTCTCCCGGTTCCATTTCGCTCGTGTTTTATCGCTCGCAGTGTCAGTGCGTCGCGCACGGTCGTCTGAAAAATATTTCGCTTGTACCGTCGCGATCCTCTAATTTCCCCGGTCATGGGAATATCAATGCTTTAAAGCAATTTGTGAATTTTTCTCCGGAGGAGTATTTTTCACAGATACCTTTAACACGTCATCGAGCCCTGATGACTGTATACCGCTGTTCCGCTCGCGGTTTCGTTACTTCCCGACCGTCCCAATGGGATCGTGGGACTATCCTAAGGTGTTTAAAACCTTTCCCTGGTACCGGTTGGGTTTCCAGAGACTTAGGGCTCTCTGCTCCATTCTATAGGATAAACGGAGCCGTTTTACTGTTTGCAGAATCGTCCGAAACTCCGCAAAACTCCGTTTAATGGTTAGTTTAATCTCATCATCCGATTCTGAGGGTCAGTAGGAATCATTTGAGTGTCATCCAATTTGTCCAAAACTAAACAAAATAATTCCTACAGACTTCCACACATTTAGTCTTACCCAAGGTTCTATGAGCAGTTATTCGATGAAATTCTTACTAAGAAAAGTGCGGGATGTTACAATTGTCATCCTTGTTCTATACTAATACGAGAACTTTGTCAGTTCTTCAATCGGATTTACAATTTATAAGTTAGGTTCAGGCATGCTGGTCCATGGGGCTAACGTTGTCTGTTTTTGAGGTCTCCAAAGACTAGAGACTCATGTGGGACCTACTTTCTCTGTATTTTAAAAATAATTATCTATTATAGTCCTTGTACTACATAGAAGAGTAAAAAAAAGTTGTTTTTTTTTTTTTACTTTCTCTACTTACACAAGCCACCTTATCCCTCTCTTTCCCTACCCCATCAGTTGAAGCTCCTTATCTCCCCTATTTCTCTTTCATTTCAATCATTTTAACTTATAAAATTCAAGAGAAAAAATATGTCTTCTTCAAAAATCTCTTTTCTCTCTCTTCAAAGATTTCAAAAACTCCATCACCACCACCATTTCCAGTTGTAGGCCATGGCCTTCTCCAACCCCAAACAACTCCATAAAATTCTTAAATCATCATACACTCTTCACAAAAAATAAATCCATCTCCATCCTCTACAAGAGCATACCTTTGGTTTGTGATTTAGTTGAGTTTTTATGCACTTAAGTGCTTCTAATGCTTGCCTATTCTTGAGATGATTGTATATTTGGTTTCCCCTTGTCTTCCCCTTCAAGAAAATTTAATTTTCATGCCCCCCAAGATCTTGAAAAATTCAGCCAAGTTAGGGTTCCATAGGCTCTCCATGCTTGTTTTTTAATCTAGCTACATATTTGAGTTTCTTGCAAGATTCTAGAACTTTTTTATGAACATGTTTGATGTCGAAAATGAGTTTTTCTCCTAGACATAGTTTCTTCCCTTGTGTAGATCTCATGCCTCTCTTAGGTTGTTTTTCATTCCACTAGTAGTTTTGGCTTCCTTGTCACATTCTAAGCTTTTTTTTTTTGTGAAATAAGTTTTTGTCAAAAAATGAGTTTTGTGACTAGTTAAGCTTTTCCAAGAACATTTTGGTTTTGGCTTGGTGTTAGTGTCCTTGAGTTTTTTTTTTGATGTTTGATGATGGATTAGAGTGTCTTAGATACCTTAAGTGTGAACTAGAATATTGGTTTTGAAAGAAATTCAAAGTTGATAAACTTGTGTACTTTGTAGAGAAATTCGATTTTGGTGTGTGCCTAGTGTTAGAAATTGATTTTATGAAAAGTGTTAGTGCTTTTGGATTCTTTGAAATATTTGAGTAGGTGATTGTGTAGAGAATTTTGGTTTTAAAAACAATCCTATAATGCACAAAGGAACCATGTGGATTCGGCCATATAGGATTCTTAGTACTAGGATTACTTTTCATAAATTGTGTTGTATTTTCATGGTCTTAGAAAGATTTAATGATTGGTTTGTGAAGATGGTTTTGGTTGGAAATCAAGAGAAATAAAGTTAGGTTTTCATAAACATGGTTTCGGCCATGAGAGGTTCCTAGGGAAAAAATTGTTTTTCATGAAATAATAATAAAAATAAAATAATAATAATAATAATAATAATGTTTTCAAGTTACTAGTATCATAGGAAACAACTTTGATGTTCAAGAGTTTTCAAAGAGAATGAGTTTTAATTAAGTCTTTCATTGCGATTTGGCTACAATGATCTCTGGAGTGATTTGAGTTAGTTAAGTAGCTAAAATTCTCATAGAATTCCTTAGAGAGAATTCGACCATGAGCACTAAGATATCTTAAGGTTTGTTGTTGGAATTCCTTAGTGGATTAGTAACCCTTGTGGGGCCCTAGTGACGTACGAATAATATGTCACTAGAGACCCTTATAGGGTTTTAATCATTAAGTGTTCCATAAAAGTTAGCTTAAGTGATTGAAGGTAAATGGTTATGCGTATGCTTGCCTATGTAAGGAATGACCGAGGTATGATCCACGCAACACTTAGACTTAACTCAAGGCCAAAAAGTGACTTCGAGACCACTAGTTGAGTTTATGTTTAAGTCCTCCAAGTTTAGAGTTAGTATTATGTCGCATTGAAAAAGTAAAAAATGACTTAAAGAATCTATGTGTGACCATAAGGTCGTTAACAATATGTTGTAGAAGTATAATAAGTATGGTTCAACTATGCCTTTATGTTTTCAGTCAATGTCATGATTATTTATATGATGGGAATGTTTACATATGCCAATGTTATGCTTGCCTGTACCATGATCAAATGTCATATGCTATATGATGATGGTGATGCCTATGATTATGTTTAATGATATGCTATGCCATAATAATGAATGTTTTGTATGTTGCACCTATGCATACAGATATATCATAATCCATTATATAAGTGTGTTTTATGAATAAAAGAATTGATAAAGATTGTTAGTGACGCATGTGTCGTCGGGGAATTCTTCATTAGACTTTGAAAAAAATAACACAAACTATTTACAGTCCTTAATCGAGGCATCATCCATACAACACTTTTTTATAACACACTTATAAGGAATAAAGTTATGTATGACGCTTCTTTTCAAGAAGTGAATCCTTTAAGTCAGTGTAGTTAGCTAGTCACCTCGACTATCCTCTTTAATGGTTTAGAGGTTGTATATCCAGATCCACGGTCCCAGGTGTATTGGAAGGAGAACTAACAATTCACTTGGGCTAGTGCAATTAGCTAGTCAGGTCGACCATCGTAAATTGTTGGTTAATGCTGACACGTGTCATCGAAACTATATGTGTGGTCTGCTACCGCAGATTAAGCTCAACTTCAAATAAAAACAAAGTTTTATGCCCTAGGGTGGTAACCAATCCCCCAGGTATACTGAATGGAATTAATGTGAAGGATAAATGATTAAAGGAATATCATAGCATAATGCATATATACATGTTTCTAGTTTCATCATCTTGTTTGTTTACTGTTATGCCTCATTGTATTGATAAGTGTTAGGTTAAAGAAAAAACTAGGATTAACTTTTAATCATTCGGGATTAGGTCAAAATAATAATTGAACCTTATATGCATGATCACTTAGAGATGGTCAAAACGGCAGAACCCGATGCTATGGGACTTAGTCAGTGCATAGGAACCCACTGAGAAAACTTGTTTTCTCATTCCAATCAAATTTGGTTATAGGTTCTAATGAAGAGTATGAGGCACATGACGACCTTGGACGTGACCATGTCTTTAACTAACTTGGATCATCCAGAAGTCATCATTCTGAGCGATCAGTCCACAAGCTTAGGGATTTCTGAGGAGCATTGTTTCGACATTTTTTTGTCACACATTTTGTTTTGCTTGATGTAGTTGCTTGTCCTTTGTGTTTTAACCTATCCTTATTTGATATGCTTCCACTATTTTTCCTCTTGGATGTTGAGTTATATTATCATAATTGGTTGAACCCGTGATATCAATGATGTTTATGATAATTAACGTGTGAGGTCATTCAGTTATATACTTATGTATGTCGCGGTATATGCTTGTATGTCATTTTATACTCTTATGCATTCGTACGACTTATCTCTTATCAATGTTCTGGAATGTATGACTCATTTCTTTTGAAAATGATTTTCCACAAATGTTCTAAACTAAGCTATATTTTCCAAATAAGTATTTAATAAGCTAAGTCTATGAGTAAGATAAAGCTAAAACATGACAATTAGTGAGCATTAATTATAACTTAAGCGTAATTAGTTAACTAGGGTGTTACAGATTACCCAACTTCGTTCTGGGATTAGTGGAAGCTCATATCATCTCCCTAAGCACACAATGGTGATGGACCCACAAGTTTGACACCAATAGTTGCCAACCTCTAGAGAATATGGGGATGGCTTGAAATGAGAAGATATTTGAACATAAGTCTACAACTCCCAAAAAAATATGTTCTAAGGCTCTAAAGTTAGTAGATGAATTTCAGCATCATTATGACACCTCTTCCTCATAGTATGTTTGCTTATTAGTGTTTTGGGAATGGCTTTTCGACCCTTGTATTCTATCATTTAAAGGAAGAACAAATTTTTATCTTTGATAAAAAGAAAATACTGAAATGATATGAATAATTGTGGATCTTTTGGATTAATAAGCTAATTGATACTAATCTTATCGTTACATATAATTCAATTACTATTATATGTCCTTTGAAAAACATTAGTTATGTTGTTCAAGTTTTGTAGTATTGTGATATTATTTTGTCTAACTTCACCACAAAAGCTAGTTCAAAAATAGAGTTTTGCAAATTCATATCTATAACACCCAAAGCCTCTATGTCTAACCAATGTAAAACTTTTCACTATTGCATCATCCCCAACCCTATTATGTTGTAGCTCCACGTAGTAAGTAGTATGTTCTCGTATATAGAATTGTAAAGAGTTGATCTACCAAACCTTCTAGACTGTTTATATGAAATAGAGAACCAAAAAGATAGTCCATCGACCAATGTAAAAGTACATTTTAATTCTACATGATATGATTAATGCTAACACCCAAGACCTCTTTAGCTAATCGGTTTATTTTTATTTACTTTTAAATTTTTTGTTTAATTATATATTTAATCAACCAAAAGAATTTTTAATCATAAACTATAAATCATATTGGAAGCAATTACATCCTCCCTGAATTTTGGAGGACTCAAACTCACAAAAATAATTTAATTAAGACTATTGAACTCGGGAGCACAGACACTTCGTGAGACTGTCGTGTCCCTGTGTTCGACACACTGTAGATATCAACACATGAAGATACTCATCCAACACAAGTGTCGCACATTGCTGAAAGTGTCCAAATAAAATATTCATCATTAGCTGTGGTCAAGCATGTTCGAGCAATATCCGAAAGTTTTTTGAGCCATATTTGTACCGTGTC
The DNA here is from genome assembly GCA_003254905.1 of Nissolia schottii. Classification (NCBI taxonomy): domain Eukaryota; kingdom Viridiplantae; phylum Streptophyta; class Magnoliopsida; order Fabales; family Fabaceae; genus Nissolia; species Nissolia schottii. Next base: position 245,531 of record QANU01099176.1, read on the forward strand.
CAAGTAAAAAAATATTTTAAATACTAAATAATTTATGATAATATTGACACTTAGAAAATTAGCAAGTATTGACACATGAAAATATCTTGAATGCTCCATATATTTTGAAAGGGGTTTGGAAAGTATTAAAAATTAGTAATTTGGTATCAATGAAAATTATTAGGATATTATTATAAATATTTAATTAGGTTAAATATGTTTTTAGTCCCTGTTAAATTAAAAATTTTGTGTTTGGTCCTCAAAATTTATTTTGTTAGGAATTAGTCTTTGAAAATTGTTTTTGGTAGGTTTTAGTCCCTGCCGTTAGAAGTAGACGTTAAGTGCTGACATAGCCATTAAATGTGTCATGTGGCAACACATGTAACGTGCAACGTGACACATTTAATGGTGTCACATGTCACATTTAACAACCAAGTCAGTACTTAACGTCTCCTTCTAACGGCAAGGACTAAAACCAACAAATTTTTTTTCAGGATTAATTCCTAACGAAAACTTTTTCAGGGACCAAACACAAAATTTTTAATTTTACAGAGGTTAAAAACATATTTAACCCTATTTAATTTTATATCTATATATGTTGTGTCTGTGTTTTGTAAAATTTTAAAATTGGTGTATCGTTGTGTCACGTGTCATGTTGTGTCTCGTGTTCGTATCTGTGTCAATATTTCTTAGATATTGAACAATATAATGAGACTAATAAACAATTTTTGTAAGATTTTTAGTTAAAGAAAAAGAATGAAAGGAGATTGAACAGTTTTATTATCCCTTTGTTTGGATTGGAAGAGAAAATGAGAATAAATAAAATGGAAGGAGAGAAAATAAAGAGAAGAGAAAATAGAAATAAAATAATGGTTTTTCTCTATTAATTTGGATCAAGAAAAAATGGAGAGAAAATGAAAGAAAAAAGTGATTATTATATAAAAAATGTGAAAGAATATAATAATATTTTGTCTCTCTTACTTTTTTGGCTCATTATGACATACTTTCTTTCTTTATTTTCACATGTGTCTCTCCTACTTATGCAATTTTTTCCTTATTTTAAAAGAAATTTTTTTGAGTGAATCTCACATAAAATTTTTCTCTTAGTTTTCTCACAAACAAACAAGGGAAAATATCAAACTCTCTCCATTTTTTTCTCTTCTCATTTTCTTCCCTCCCTTTTTCCTCAAACCAAACAAATGGTATGTTTGTGAGATTTGATTTAAGAAGAAAAAGCTTTTGAAGGATTTCAAAAACCCTCAAACCCCCCCTTCCATACCTTCCATTTGGTGGTTAGTGAAATATAATTTTGAAAGTATTACTTTACCTTGTTTTTGGAATAATTTATTTTGTATAGAAGTTTAAATACAAAAAAATATATTTTAAACTAAAATAATTAATTAATTTACCAGAGTAAAATTTTTAGAGGGGAATGCATTTTTAGAAATATAATTATTTTAAACTTAAAATATATATTTTTAACTAAAATAATTAATTATTTTAGACAAGAATAAAAATACATTGTGAATACTCTATTTTCCTAAGATTTAAAAAAAATTGTATAATGTTAAATTTATATACACTCAAAAAAAGTCGATAAAATCATGTAACAAATCATATAAATGTAAGCTTATTATGTATAAATCTTATGAGACTCACAAGATTTATAATAATATTTGATATTTTCATTAGTGTTAAACTATCAATTTTTAACATCTATAATATTTAAGAAGCACTAACACGGACACGAAACACGACACGATAAGAGACATTAGAACAATATATATGTATACAATTTAAGGTTTATAATAATACTTGATATTTTCATTAGTGTTAAACTATTAACTTTTAATATTTTCTAAATCTCTTTTTTCATATATGAAATATTTTAAATAATTTTATGCATAAATATGTACTAATTTTTTAAGAATTCATATTATGATAAATAATTTAGTATTTAAAATATTTTTTTTCATGCATAACCTAAACATGGTTCAAAAAATGTTTAAATATAACTCGAACACAATAACTTATAAACTTTTTATGTGTACTATTCTAGACACATAAGACATGTGTTCTTGAGTATCGGTAACGTGTGAAACACACAAAAATGACAAATATAAAAAATTGTGTTTGTTTCCTGGTGAATATTATTTATTAAAAACTATAAGTAAAACTAAAATTTTCGAGTATTAAATGATTCAATATTTAGGAGGAAAATAGAAAAAAGTCATCCTTGCAGTCATACTGATACAATTTTAAGAGTATATTTTAGAAATATTACTGTAAACTCCCAACTTTGAGGTAACTAATTATGAAAAACGGGAGATGTGGCAATTTTCAGTCACTACCAAAATATCAACCGGCAGCACAGCAAGGAAAGATCTGTTATTATTATGAGTCCGACTATAACTGCGTCAAACAATACATATACTTTATATTTATATATATAAAATTTATGTGTTAATGTCTATAATATTTATATACTTAATTAAATATAATTAAAAATATTATTTATAAATTTATAATATTTATACGCTTATAAAAATAAAATTTATGTATTATTAATGATATATATATATAAATATATAAAATTAAATATACATATAATATTTTTGTACCGATTTTTCACTTTCATTTTTTCTTCCACGCCCCCTGTCTCAAAGTTATGTTTAGTCAACATTTTTCAAGTTCACTGAGGCTGGGTGGAGCAGTGCAAGTAAAAGACTATCGGGTAGAAAGAGGTTCGGACTTGTCTGTTTGCAATTGAAAGCACTTGTCTTTCTCTCCAGCACGCTGGCAGGTGGCGTCAGGAAAGTGCACTCTGAGGTTAACACTGTTCACTCCTCTGTTGCTCTGCCCCAAAACACATGCTCTCCTCCTTTATTGTGACACACCCAACTGAGCCTTTCATTCAATAACCCGAAGATTTCCTGAATTACATTTTCTTTCGATCTCATCTTTTTCCATATTTGTGATTCGTGAAAGTAGTTTTGCTGGCTGACTCGGTCCTGGTTCACAGCAGGCTTAAAAAGATCACTTGGCATGCTTTTTTTTTTTATTTTGAATGGAATCAGACTTGTTCATGTGCAGCATTCAGCACTTGACTTGTTTGACTTGTTTAGCGTCGTGTATTATGAAGTGAATTTGGGGATCACCTTCTGTTTTGAGCCCATCATTCCTTTCTTGGTTTTTGATTAGTAGTTTGTTTGGTGTTTGGTTTTCGCACCCAAAATTCCGTTTACTTACATTTTAAGTCCCAACACTAGGATTTTAGGCTCCAATTTCTATGGAAAGAAATTTCCGTATATATAAAAAAAACATTTATATTTATATTATAATGTATCTATTTAAAAAAAGATTATATGAAAATTTTATTTTACCTTAGTGAGAGTGTATCAAATTAATAAAATTCAATTAAAAAATATTTTTTTAAGTTGTTTGTCTAATATCTAAAGTTTAACTTCAACTAATTCGGGTCGACCAGATAAAGATCTCGAACTCAGGACGATATCAAACCGCTCACCGCTTGTTAATAATTAAGTACATGAGAGTAATATTAAATAAAATATATTAAAATTTTTAGAGTATATATATAAATTAAATAGCATTTATTNAAGGCAATGGGATATCGCACCTCCGTCGTTTCGTTTCTCTGATGAGGGGAAGGCGGCGCCGACGAAGCCTTATGCAAAAGCGTTAGCGGTGAAATCGTTGGCAAACACAAAACGCATTAGCTAATTTACCGCTTTGAAATTGAAGTTGAAAGATATGTTTGGATGCCCAGGGCAAAGGTTATGTTGTTATGGATGTTGTCCTCATTGCCATTGGTATATATGGGCATGCATACAGGGAGAGATTGCAAGGTTGGCTCTCCTCCGCCGCAGAAGACGGGTCCGCCGCTGGAAACGAGACGGCAGAGGGAAGTTCACAGCACGTGTAGGCACCCGTGCGGGCGGCCCTCCAGGGTTCAAATTTCGAAACCACAACCAATTCCAGCGCCAGTTGCGGACACGAGGAAAGGAAAGCAATCCTTCCGTACCGACTTCCAATGATTCTGTTGCGAGCGTAACCGCCAATCACATTATAACGGCTGCTGATGTGGAAGAGGGCTCTTGGAAGCAGTCATAGGCAACATGCATCTCGTTGGTAGCGCTATTGTGTTCGCAGGAGACGTGGTCCAACCTAGGGTCCCGGTGTGAGAGTGCCGTAAGTTCGGGCCCCTGCTTCGCCTAGACATCATAATGAGGGTGTTGAGGGGGTTAGATGGGTTGCTGGGAAAAGAGCAGCAAGGAGCTTGTTAGCAACTGCTGGCACTTCTGATGCTACCACAACGTAGCCTTGTGGGGTCGTGCTCCTCCATGCCAAATATTTGAAATGAATGCGGAGCCAAAAATATTTATGAAGGTGTGGGATACATTGAAATTTATGAAGGTGTTCAAGGCTCCGAGGCCAAATTAATGGTTTTCAACCATTCTTTTTTTTTTTTTAAAACAAATATTGGCATATTTTGGGTAATGTTGTGTGGCATTTGGTGCAGGATGCTTTTGCTGTAGGTTTTATCGATCCCATGCTTCTTGAAGTGTTGGTAGTTCTTATACCCAAGGAGGACAATCTTGTCTGTTTCTCACAATTCTGTCCATTTAGTCTTTGCAACTTGGTGTGCGAGATTGTGTCCAAGGTCTTGGTTAAAAGGCTATGTTTGATCCTTTTGAAATTGATTAAACCATTTCAGAGTAGCTTCCTTCTGGAGCGTGGTACCACAGATAATGTTATTATTACTCAGGAGGTCCTTCACCACGTGAACAAGTATAAAGAGAAAAAGGGTGACATGACTATCAACATGACTATCAAGATTGATCTTCATGAGGCTTATGATAGTGTGGAATAGGGCTTCCTAGCCTCTACTTTGAAGGAGTTTGGTTTTCCTCAACATTAGGTGAGATTGATTATGTTTTGTGTTTCTTTTACATATCTTTCCTTGCTTTGGAGTGGTTCAAAGTGGATTGCACCCACTGGGGTCTCTGCCATGGTGATCCTTTGTCGCTATATCTTTTTGTGATTTTCATGGAAAAAAAAATTATCTCGTTTGATCTTAGATAAGGTGCGTGAGGGAGGGGTGGCTATTTCTCATTTATTATTTTGTTGATGACACTTTTTGTTTGCCAAAGCAACAATGAAAACTTTTGAGAGTAATTATGCAGGTTCTAAATTCTTTTGGGGATGCATTTGGTCTTAGGGTGAATATTCAAATTCTTTCTCTTTGGTTGTTAAAGTTATCCCGCAGTGAAAGAGAGTTAAGCTCTCCTCTATTTCCAGCATTCCTTTCACAGGAACCTTAGGGAATTATTTAGGTTTTAATATGGTGCTAGGCGTGTGAAGGCGGCGAATTTCAATTTTATTGTTGATCAAGTTAGAAATAAGAGTTCTACTACACGTACACTAAAAATCATATACAATACATACACTTCGTACTTATATATATAAAGTTTGTGTTTTAACTCATGTAATATTTGTGCACTTAATTAAGTATAGTTGAGAGTATCATTTACAAGTTTGTAATGTTTGTGCACTCGTGAGAATAAAGTTTGTACATTATTAACGGTGTATGTATAAGTGTATGAAATTGAATGTACATATAACATTGGAGTAGAAATAAACTCTCGGCGTTGAAGAGGAACACTTTGAATAGAGCTAGTAGAGTCACTTTGGCAAAGTCGACTCTTAGTTTTATGCCCAACTAAGCTATGAGTGCTTCCTGGCTCCCTTAAGCAACACGTGACCAAATTGACAGGATTATTTGTAACTTTATTTGTATTAATCTTTTTAGCTGGGATAAGATTACTAGGCCTTGGGGATTCCCCAATCACGTCTCACTAATTCAGCGCTGCTTGGTAAACTTTCTTGGGATTTCATCCAATCTCATCAAAATCTATGGCCTAAGGTTATGGTGGAGATTTATGGGGGTGGAATACTTTGGGTCCTCGTTTCAGTGGTTCCACGCCACCCTTCATTTGGTGGTCAATTGTTAAAGCCAGTAATGTGCCGGTGGATGAATTTGCAATGCAACTCGGAAAATGGCGATGCTTCCTTTTGGTATGATGGTTAGATCCCAGATAGTGAGAGGCTCTATAATTGTGTCCCATTTTGGACGCGGATAAGAAAATTCATGATGTTTGGTCTAATGGGCAGTGGGATCTCAATGGCTTGAGCACTATGTTCATGCAGGAGTTGTTGCCTTCTTTTTACCACGGTTTGGTGGCTCTGGTGCTCCTAGAATACATTTGCTCTAAGCAACGAGGAGTGGAATTTCTTTAAGATTTGAGCTTGCATTCCTATGGACAGTTTTTATTTGGGAGGATTTGGGTCAGTACGTTGTTAATCCTTTGAAAAGGCTCATTCGTTGGGAGTGGCCTTCACCGGGCGCCATTAAAATTAAATGTTGATGGTAGCTCATTGGGGAATCTTGGTTGAGTTGGTTTTGGGGGCGTGTTTCGTGATGACGGTAGTCGTTGGCTTCTTGGTTTTAATGGGTCTATTTATGTGGTAGGGAAATTTAAAGGCAGGGATTTTGGTATCTGTCTTGGATTGAAGTTGGCTTAGGATAGAGGCTTTCGTCATGTTCATTATGAAAGTGGCTCCTTTGATGCGATGCATCTAATTAATATGGATAATACTATCACAATCTTTCATCCCCTAGAGGCTATCATCTTGGAGATTCGTGCATGGTTGTCTAGGGACTGGGAAGCTTCAATTTCTAATGTTCTCTGGGAAGCAAGTTTCTGTGCGGATTTTTGTTGGCTAAGAAGGGTGCTACTAACGATGACAGCTTCACTGTCTGTGAGCATCCTCCTATTGGGCTTGGAGACCTCATTCACAATGACTATATGGGTCTCGCCCATAGCCGTGTGTAGCTTTGTTTTGCTTGCTATTTAAATTTATTATGTACAAAAATGTAAGTAATTAATGATGTTTGTTATAGTACTTTCGTTAACTAATAAATATTGAAACACATCGCAACATGACATGACATGATCTTATTAGTATTAGTCTGCTTTGGAGTATAATTAATATTTATTTTAATATAAATCATAACCTTTGTAATTACCATATAATCTCAAAGGTATATTTAACAAATATATTAACTTATTGAAATTATTTATCTTAACTTTTAATTTGTCCAATAACTAGAATTATTCAACCCTAATCATAATTTCGAGTAAACAAATTGTGATTCCCCATTTACACAACTCGGATCCTTTTTTCTTTTTAGTGGTAGGTGCGAACCTCTATCACGGAACACCCTCTAATATTTAAAACAAACTTTTTTCAATCCAACTTTGTTTGTATCAACTTTTGTCTTTGTCAAAATACATAGATGTATGCCAATTCGGTGGATGTGTTTGAACTTTTTTTTCTCCTGATAATTTTGAGTTCCAAAGACCCATCACAAATCACAATGAGCAAGGATCAGTGATCCACCACCAGTTAGAGAAAAACTACCAAAAAGTATTTAATAAAAGTAAAAAAAATATGAGACAATCATTTCATCAATATCTTATATTCATTAGATTAGCCTCCCCCTTATGCATTTCCTTTCAAAAACGATTAGCCTCCCCTGACTTGATTCATTCACCACCATCAGCAAATCATCTTTACCACTGCCAACGCATAACAGAAATTAACCCCACACTGCAGGAGGCCGCCAGATGGGGCCTGAGGCAAGGGTTACAGGGGAATCACAATTTGTCAATTAAAAAAACAATAAGATTAAGGGCTGAGTAATTTCAGGTTTTGGACAAATTAGAAGTTATGATAAATTGGGAATTTCAATTAGTATATTTGATAAATAGAATTATACTGTAAATATAAAGGATGTGATCCTAACAACATAAATGTATTACGTACACGTGGATTGTATGTTGACGAAGACTAATGAGCTAATAAGATCGTGTCATGTCATGATAAGTTTCAATACTTATCAATTAACAAAAATACGGTAACAAATACCTTAATTAATTTTATTCTAGTTATGGTTTTCACTATTAAAAAATTGCTCATTACTACTGGATTTACTAACTGATTTACCGAAGACTTTTACCCACGTATTTACCAGCAGATTTGGGGGACAAAAATGCAAAGCTTATGGTCTCTGCTATGCAAGCAAGGGTTTCCGAATCTCACAGATGCAAAGCTTTTCAACAACCGTGACAACTATGGTCCTTAATTACCTCTGAGGAAGATTTCGTGTTCTCCATCATTTGATTCGCCTCTGAGCTCGCTTGGGCCGATGCTGGTCCTGAGCTATGTTGATGTTCTCTTCTTCAATTTTCTCTTCCAAGCTTTTGCTTTGGGTGTGGTTAAGACCTTCAATTAAGCTGAATGGTTGTTCTTTCATGTTGATCCTATTTGTTTTGGATGCTAGTTTATGACTTGCTTAATGTGTTTCAGTTACTGAGCATGTTAAGGTCAGCTACCATGCTTAGCTCTATTGTTCTTGAGCATGTTAAGGTCCGCTTTCGTACTTAGTTATATGACCTCAGTACTGCTTACAAAAATGCTACTTAGAACTTTTTTGCAGAGGGAGTTATTTGTAAATATATCTATTTATTTTTCACCAAAACGAAGGGAAGAAAATTACTGCTTAAAATTCTAAAGATTTACACTGAAAAATTTGTGTTTTACACCTAACAATATTTGTACAAATTGGGGATCTTTGAGTTTGACATGAAAGGGTAAATGTCTCCAATTATCTTTACTAATGCAAGTAATTGGTTTCTATTATTTTTTAGGGTCATCCTATGGTGGGAAAAGGAAAAGTTTCTCATGGGTGAGAATTTTGAAATGTCCAATAAAATTGTGACATGTGGCAGTGGGGGGGGGTTTAAAATGAAATTTTGTTAATTTGAGAGTAGTTTGGTGATTTGTAGTAGTTTAGACTTTTAATTGTTACAATTAAGTAATTTGTTATTAAGGAAAAAAAATTACTTAATCAAATAATGTGGCCATTGCAATTAGGGTTTAGTTTGCCTCTGCCATCACGAGCAATCGCCACCACCTCTCTTCCTCTCTATCATTCTCTCTTTCTCTCTCAAACTCTCTCTCTCTTGATCTATTTTTTCTCTCACAGGCTCTCTCTCTAGATCTATTTTCTCTTTCTTTCTTTCTCTGTGTGTGTGTGTGTTGTGTTTGGTGGTTAATGGTGATTGAGTGAGGATGATGGTGGTGAGAAGGAAGGGGATAACTAAGGAGGAAGACGGCGGTGTGAGGTGGTTGGTGGTGAGAGGTGGTTGATGGTGTGAGGTGGTTGTGGTTGGTCAGGAAGCCTTGGTACTTATCCTCAGGATAAAATACTTATATAATAATAATATAATAATAATAATAATAAAATATAATATAATAATAATAATAAATAAATAAATAAAAGAAAAAGAAGCCACCGACTGAAGGTGGCTATAAATACCTAACCTTGCAGCTTCGATTGGCATTTTCATTTCCCCAGTTTCCATAATTTTTGGTTCCGGTGGTACACCCTGCAATTACGCTGCCGGACTCAGGAAAAATAAGAGGAACACATCAACGTGAAGAGAATATTTTTCTCATCTCTTTCAACAATTCAGAACGTGCTTGGGAGGTGGGTAATCCTAGACCCACTGTCTATATGAATTTATATGTTATTTTATGTGTTTATATCTGAAAGAGTAATTAAGGAAATGTTATTTAGAAAATATAAAGATAATGATGTGATGAAGATTTTACGTAGTTGTAATGTTAGAAAAATATAATTGTGCTAATTGGAGCTGTGTGGAAGGTTCAGGACTCGGGAGAAAAACTTAACACTAGAGCTGGTTTGGCCTCAGGGCACTCAGCGGCCCGCTGAGCGGCCCTGCCTAGGTGCTGAGCGGCCTTGCCTAGGCGTTGAGCGGCTTGACTTGAAGACCCCTCGAGTTTATGTACCATGATTGGAGTAACTGTGTCATTATGTGTTGTGATTGTAATAGTATGCATCATGAGGACTTGGTCGTCAGTAAAGCTTTAGGACGACTGTAGATAACTAGACTATGAACACCTAATGTCTTAAAGATGATAACTGAATCCTAGGAAAAAGTGATATTCTTAAGGAGGCTTTGACCTCCGAGGGTTCGGTGTACCTTAAAGAAAGTGCATAGCTATATGACTAGGGTAATTCCCCTCTCTTGGCACGTCAAGCATGACAATGCCTCTTACTACTTCTAATAAGAACGACTGGTTCTATAAAGAAACACAGACTTAGACCTGGGTGCGGGCCTCAACCCGGTACGAGAGAAAAGAGAACAAGAAAGGAACAAGAGATAAAGAAAGATATGCCTCACAGTAATGGCATGAGAAAGGAACATCTCAAAGTAGTAATGTGGCACACCCCAGAGTAATGGTGTGATATACGCCCCAAAGTAGTGGCGAGTTAACACATAATACGCACCAAAGTAGTACTGAGTCTAAACAGAATATGCCCCAAAGTAGTGGTGAGTCTAAACATAACATGCCCCAAAGTAGTGGCGCCAAAACATAGTCTGTCCCAAAGTAATGACGTGAAGAATGACGTGAAGAATGAGTGATAGAGTCCATGCCTAGTCACGTCGACAGGGCAGACCCCTCGCCATCCTCAAGTTGGACGGATGTAGGTTGTAGTCGGTGGCCACGACTACAAAGATGGAAGGACATAATGAACTAAGAAGGACACAGCGGCAGAACGCATAAGAGAACCCTGAATCCCTCATGCATAAGATATGTGACGTATGTATGTATGTATGCATGTATGTATGTAAGTAAGTAAGCATATGCTATGAGTTACCGTTGGCGGAAGTTATGAACTATACGAGTATGTGATCGAAGATCACATCACTCAAGCGAATAAAGTTAACAAGCATGAATCCCTAGGTAATGTGAAGATTAGAAATCCCCAATCACCTAGTAAATTAGATAAAGCTACTCAGGACTAGGACGAATGATAATAACCAGTAGGGGTTTTAGTATACATGACACGTAGAGATCTCTTGAGTGGCTTGGATTATAACTGAGAAATGAAACGATAGATGGAGCTAAGGACTCCCACTGAGAGCAAAGCATTTTCACCCTCACTCCTTTATGGTTCCAAGTGGGCGTGACTAGTAAACCTAGGAGGATGAGACAACTGTAGGACGTAAGGTCAGGAAACTCCAGTGAAGTCGTAGAATTTCTAGCTCCGCTCCACTCATGACGACAATTACTATTTAGCAGCTTGTAATAGTTAAATGGTCTAGATATATAGACCATTAACAATGATGTGCATTACGTGTAATTATGGATTATTACTCAAATGTGAAATTGTATTATGGACCACGTGATCGTATATATTATGAAATATTTTGTATTATAATCTCCTTAGCTAATTATCGCTTGTCTATGCATATAACTCTTCACACACGCATGGCTCATAATTTCTAAATCCATAACGAAAAGGAAAAAGTTTCAAAGTGGTCCATATTTTTAGGTAAGACATATTTGCAACCTTAAAAGTAGGGGCTAGAAGTAATCTTACCAAAGCAGAAAACAACCTAGTGAGCATTGTTTGTGACTTAAGCGTAAACAGTTAGCTAGGGTGTTTCAAATTCCATGGTGTATGTTCTTTATCTATTGTTGCTAATATTGCTTATGCACAATGCATCAACTATGCTTTACTTCCTCGAATTTAAAGGCTTACATTTTTGAAAAGTTTTCCAAAAGTTCAAAATTTACCATTTGATCCAAATAAAGTATTTAATAAATTATAGGTCAAGGTAAATGTCATGACCCAACTGGAGTCATGATTGGAGCATACAGGACTACTGCTCCTAGCAAGCCTCGCATACCCAAAATTTTCAAAAAAATGGACATAGTTTCTCTTGCATATAGGCTTATCCCAACAAAGAAAACAAACACTTGATATCAATCCACAATTCAATAAATCCATTCACAAATCTAGGAGCTTTCTCAAACAAGAGAAAACATAGCAGTTTTCAAGTTCAAAATAATTCTTAAGTTACATATTTAAATCCCAACCAACATAAAACTACAGGACCACAAAAGCAATAATCGGCCGGATCTTGCTTGTGGGATTACTGTAGCCTTCTAAGACAAGATAATACAATAGATTATAAAACAAGTATGGCCCATCACAAGTGGGGCTCACCACAAGAAGAAAATCCTCCATAATCTAAGAGGCAGGAAGAATGGAACCCAAACTTGCACCTCTATCTGAAATAGGGAAAACAACAAAGAGTGAGTTTCGAAACTCAATGGTACGTAGATATAATTATAGAACACGAGAGACAGGCAAAAAAAAAGGTTATGACATTTGCAATATATGTATCAAACATAAAATATTCTCTTAGCTTCAACACAAACTTTCCATAAACCATATATTCAAAGAATTCCATTATGTCAGGATATAATACAATATCAACAACGTGTTAGAGTCGTTACTCTAGCATACACTTAACAAACCGAAGACATTGACTTCAATGTTTCAAGCTAGTATGATATGTCCCTTACTAGTGGGGGCATATAACCAAAATGTGGCCTACGTGTTTGGCTAGTATGATATGTCCTTTACTAGCGAGGGCATACGTCATGGTGCACCAAGTCCAACGCCTGCTATCGTTGGCTACAAATCCTGACAGGACTTCTTCCTAAACCATTTTTCTAACACTAAAAAAATATTCCTTTCAGACATAATCCGTTCATAAATCAAAACCAATCTAATCCTTGTTTTCTTGGCATCTTAATCAATTTTCTCAAAAGAACCCATTTTATTCTCACAACACTTTCAAAAACACATTTTCAATACACATGTATATACATTAATACTAATATAAAGGTAACTACAATTACAACTAACTACTCACAACATAAGCCTCAAGGAGGCTACCCCACACTTGAACAATTGCATGTCCTCATGCAAGAAACTAAGAACTTAAGCAAACAAAAATGAAAATCTTTTTGGTGCGGCGATACTATTTACATCTCCTACAAAGCCGCGAAACTCAGGGAGGCACTTAAGCCGACTTACTAATTACCAAACAACTGTGCAAAATACATGACAATTCAAAAATTAAAGTACATTTAGACAAAAGATGATATCATTGTGCATTAAAACTAATTTCCTTGGCACATCAATCATGAACAAAGAATAAGTCAAGGCATGTTAAAATCAATTGGGCCTTACAGGTTAGTGTGTTTCACTCGTCACTCAAAGTGTATAGGTTTATTCAATGTTCTCTCAAACACTGCACTAGAGTCGCCTCCATAAGCTTGACTTTCTTCTAAGCATCATGGATCACCATTATATACATGACATGCATCAAGAGGTCTTTTAAAGGTTGTAATGGGGTCAAGGTCAAGGTGGGATATCATATGGCCAGTGAGCTAAAGCCTAAGACTTAGTAGAATTCATGGCATATGTGCTTAAACAACGGTGCAAGGACCTTGATCTTCATTAGCTTCTCTTGTCATTGCTTGCTCATAGCTTAGGGGAGAGTTTCTATTGGTGCACCTAACTGGTTGTTTTTGAAAAAATTGCACCATTTTTTTTTTTTGAATGGGTATTTTTCCAACAAATAGGAGTAATTGTGGTTGCTCTCCCCCTACTTGAATGTTACATGGCCTCATGTAACCCCACACTTATTGCTCAGCACATATAAATAGATGGACCACAATTCTCCTAAGCCCTAAAGCTAGGTGCATCATGGTTTTGCTTGGTATAATGGCTCGTAATGGGCTAATTATACAATAAAAGGGTTCAAGGCTCAAAGGGGTTATCAAGGGTCAAATATTCATGGTAGGCTCATATAGATATGTAAGCTAAATGCACAAGAAATGCCTCAATCATGTCACATGTCACATACAAAGGTAAAAGTGTAATGCAGAGAATCAGGCAAGTTCTAAACTTGAACACTAGTGAGTATACACACAACAAAGAAAGGAATAGCATGTAAGGTTGCTATCCTAAAAATGGCTCAAAAGCTTACCAGGTAATATCTTCAATTAATCAAAACATGCCAAGATTTATAAAATGCTCAATCAAGCATAATGCCATAATTAAACACAACAATGCACATTGCACAAATCAATCATCAGCTAGTCTAAATTGCCCCTAATTTATGAAATTCACAAGTAATGCACAGTTAAAACTCTTAACTTCCCCACCCCACACTTGAAGAATTGTACTAACTTTGATGCACAAAGCAGGGCAAGAAAGAAAAGATAAAGATAAAAGAAATAAGAGAAAAAGATAGAAAAGCTCACAAACCTGGTGGGTTGTCTCTCATCCAGCACTTTTGTTTAACATCCTTAAGTTGGAAGTTGATAGCAACTTCCTTGGTCATGGTATGGCAAGAAATTGGACCTCCACTTCCGCTTGGAGACTTCCAGCTGTGTCGTGGTACGGCTTAAGGCGGTGTCCATTGACTGCGAACGTACTAGCAGTCTTTGGATCTTTAAGTTCAATTTTACCGTACGGGTGTACCTTAGTAATCATATAGGGACCATCCCACCGGGATCGGAGCTTTCCAGGCATGAGTTTGAGCCTAGAATTGTAAAGCAACACCAATTGTCCTTCTTGAAAAGATTTGCGTAGAATGTGCTTATCATGGAACAATTTGGTCTTCTCTTTGTAGAGCCGGGAATTCTCATATGCATCCAACTGTAGTTCTTCCAATTGTTGGAGTTGTAATTTCCAGTGGCCCCCAGCTTGCTCTAAATCCATGTTGCATTGTTTTACAGCCCAATATGCCCGGTGTTCCAATTCTACTGGCAAGTGGCAAGGCTTGCCAAATACCAGTCGGAATGGACTCATCCCTATGGGAGTCTTGTATGCGGTCCTATAGGCCCAAAGAGCATCATCCAATCGTAACGACCAGTCTTTTCTGTTTGGTTTGACCATTTTCTCCAAGATTCCCTTAATTTCCCGGTTAGACACTTCAGCTTGCCTGTTAGTTTGGGGATGGGAGGGAGTGGATACCCTATGAACAAACCCGTATTTACGGAGCAAAGCTTCCATGCGCCGGTTACAAAAATGTGTTCCCTGGTCACTAACAATTGCTCTTGGCATTCCGAACCTGCAAAAGATGTTGAACCGGACAAAAGACACAACTATGGCAGCATCGTTAGACCTGGTGGCAATTGCTTCTATCCACTTAGATACATAGTCAACAACCAAAAGGATATAAGTATAACCATGAGAAATAGGAAATGGGCCCCATGAAATCAATCCCCCATACATCAAAAATTTCACAGAATAGCAATGGTTATTGGGGCATTTCATTTCTCTAAGTGATGTTACCTGTTCTTTGACATTGTTCACATGATTTACAGAATTCATATGCATCTTTGAACAATGAAGGCCAATAAAATCCTGAATCTAAAACCTTTCTGGCTGTGCGTTGGGGTCCAAAGTGGCCACCACTTACAAATGTATGACAAGGATCCTCCCATAATTACTTAGTCACTGCCGATTTTCCAAAGATAAGGATCCTCCCATAAATAGTACTCAGCATCACTCTTAAGTTTGCTAATTGGGTTTTTGAAAAATGTCGGGGTCCTTTATTCGAGACCAAGTAATTTACGATATCCGCATACCAAGGTCTTTCAGATATCATTAATAAGGATTCATCGGGAAAGTCATCCCGAAGTGGATAGGGGTCGGCTGAGATATGCGTCAGGCGACTTAGATGGTCTGCTACTAGATTTTCTGCTCCACTTTTATCTTTAATTTCTAAATTGAATTCTTGGAGTAGGAGCATCCATCTAATGAGCCTTGGCTTGGCCTCAGGTTTTTTTAGAAGGTACTTTAGAGCTGCGTGATCTGTATACACCACCACTTTGGAACCAAGCAAATAAGGTCAGAATTTATCAAGAGCAAAGACTATAGCTAAAAGTTCCTTTTCTGTAGTGGTATAGTTAGATTAAGCGACATCCAAAGTCCTTGAGGCATAAGCTATTACATGCGGAAACTTACCAACCCTTTGGGAAAGCACAACACCTACAGCATGGTCCGATGCATCGCACATTATTTCAAATGGCAACCCCCAATCCGGTGGTCGGATGATAGGAGTTGTCGTCAAGGCATGGTTTAAGGTATCAAACGCTTCCTTGCACGTATCATCAAAAACAAAGTCTGTATCTTTGTGCAACAGGGAGGTAAGGGGATGTGCGATTTTGCTAAAATCCTTGATGAATCTTCTGTAAAAACCTGCATGGCCAAGGAAAGATCGAATCTCCCGCACACAGGCCGGGTAGGGCAAAGAAGAAATAGCATCTATTTTGGCAGGGTCGACGGCAATTCCCTTGCGAGAGACTACGTGCCCTAAAACTATACCTTGTTGTACCATAAAGTGACATTTTTCATAATTTAGGACAAGGTTAGTTTCAATGCAACATTTAAGAACTCTAGCAAGGCTTTCTAAACAAGAATCAAAAGAAGTTCCAAAAACAGTAAAGTCATCCATAAATACTTCCATACAATCTTCCAGAAAATCAGAAAAAATGCTCATCATACAGCGTTGGAATGTAGCAGGTGCATTGCAGAGTCCAAATGGCATCCTCCGATAGGCGAATGTACCAAAGGGACACGTGAAGGTGGTCTTTTCTTGATCCTCTGGGGCAATGTGAATCTGGAAATAAACTGTATAACCATCAAGAAAACAGTAATGGGATTTACCTGCCAGTCTTTCAAGCATTTGATCGATGAAGGGCAGGGGATAGTGATCCTTGCGGGTGGCGTTATTGAGGCGTCGATAATCAATGCAAACCCGCTAGCTATTTTGCACTCTGGTGGGGATCAACTCATTGTTCTCATTCTTTACCACCATAATTCCAGACTTCTTCGGGACCACTTGCACTGGGCTCACCCACTCACTGTCTGAAATAGGATAGATAATGCCAGCTTTTAAAAGCTTCATTACTTCCTTTTTCACAACATCTTGAATGAGTGGATTAAGCGGTCTCTGCCGTTGTCTACCTGGCTTTGCTCCCTCTTCTAGGAGTATCCTATGTTTGCATGTAGAAGGGCTAATACCAATGATGTCATCTATGGTCCACCCAATGGCTTTCTTGTGCTTCTTGAGCACATCGACCAATCTTTCTTCTTCCTGGGAGGAGAGATCATTTGCTATAATCACTGGTAGCGAGTTATCTTCTCCCAGGAAAGTGTACTTGAGATGAGAAGGAAGAGCCTTCAACTCTAGATCGGCCACTTTATTGTCTGTTCCTGCAACTTCACTTAATTCTAAAACAGGAGATGCATTAAGTACATCAAATTCAGAATTCACAAAATTATTACCCAGATCTTTTTGGAGAGACTCGTCTATTTCTTTACAGACAGAACACAAGTTACTAACTCCATCACAATTAGGGCATTCAAATTCAGATGTTAGTTCTAGCATTTTATCAGCCCATATATCATAAGTATCCAAAATTAATGAGTCAATAACATCAATTTGAAAAACTGAATGTTCCTCTGAAGGGTAATGCATTGCCTCAGGTAAACCAAATTGCACATGCATATCTCCGCATTCCATGGATAGTGTACCAGCATGTACATCAATCTTTGCCCTTGCGGTTTTCAAAAAGGGGCGTCCTAAGATTAATGTAGGCTGGTTGACATTGATGTCATTTTCCATTTCCAATACATAAAAATCTGTGGGAAATATTAAATCGTTTACCTTAACTAAGACATCTTCCAAAATACCTTCTGGTCGAGCGGTACTCCGATTGGCAAGTTGTATGATTAATCCAGTCGGCTTGAGAGTCCCCGTGTACAAAGATTGGTAGATGGACTTCGGCATAACATTTATTGTTGCTCCTAAATCTGCCAAGGCTTTTGTAAATAATCTTTGTCCTATGACACAAGGAACTAAAAATGTACCTGGGTCTGTACACTTAGGAGGTAATGGACTAGATTTGATGATAGATGACACATTTGCTCCCATGTTGACTTGTGTAGTGTCCTTCAGCCTTCCCTTGTTGGTACACAAGTCCTTCAAGAACTTTGCATACTTGGGGATTTGTCTTATTACCTCTAGCAAGGGAATATTTACCTCTACCTTCCGGAATGTCTCCAAAAATTCTTTTTCTAACTGAAGTGCAGCAACGGACTTTGGTTTGGGACCTTTGGGAGGAAAAGGAAGAGGGACAGGTGCTTCTCCTGTTTGCGGTGGTTCCAGACTCCTGTTAGATTCTTTGGTCTGCTTTAAGCCTTCTGCTCCAGTGTCACTGTCAGAGTCTTCTTCTTCGGCTTTTTTTTAGAGTCTTTTTCTTCAATGTGACCACCAGAGTCTTCAGAATCTTCAACTTGCGGTGCCTGCAAAATAGTACCAGATCTTAAGGTGATAGCACTTACATTTGCTCGGGGGTTTGGAACAGTCTATGAGGGAAGACGGGATGAGCTACTCAATTGTGACTGCTTGTTTGAATGGATTTCATTTTGGATTGCTGGCAAGGCAACCTCGTACTTCTTCTGGGATGCCTGCATATCCTGCATCTTTTTAGCATATCTTGTAACATGGAATTCTCAGATGAAGAGGCAGCTTGTGGAAGTTATGGAGAAGGAAGGAACTGTTGTTGTGGCGCGGGTTGGAACTGCTGTTGTGACCTCTGCAGAGGAGGCACATATCTTCTTTGTTGTTGTTGTGGGAGTGGTTTAGCTTGCGGTTGCGGATTAAGGGTATTAGCGTTTGTTACTCCATTTAAACGCCGAGTTATCCTTCCAGCCTGGGTTGTAGGTATTGCTGTAGGGATCATACCTCTGCTGGTTGGACTAGTGTGGCTTACCCGGGAACATGGCCGCAACTGTGGAAGTTTCATCCCTGAGTAGTGGACACTGCTCGGGAGAGTGAGAGATGCCATCGGGACAAAGAGAGCATACCGCTTGAGTTTGGTGTCCCATAGCCAGAACACTGACCATGTCTGCTAGTTTGTCAACTTTTTCAGTAAGAGACACAAACTCATGGTTTGGACGGTCAACAGAAACTTCATAAGCTCCTCTTGTATTCCGGTTTGCTCGCATCTCGTATCTAGAATGATCAGCCATCTCACTGATCAACTGTCTGGCTTCTTCCGGTGTTTTCCTATTCTTTAGAATACCACCAGCAGCCGAATCAATCCATTTCTGGTCCATGAGACTAAGACCTTCATAGAAGTGTTCCAGAAGTTGCACGTCAGTGAACCCGTGGTGTGGCACATGTCGCACAAACTTTGGAATCTCTCCTAATATTCTCCCAAGGTCTCATCAGGCCTCTGTTGGATTCCAGAAATTTCTTTCCGTAGAGCGGATACTTGGCTAGCTGGGAAGTATTTTTCAAGAAACAGTTTCTTTAGGCCCAGCCAACTATTTACTGCTTGGTGAGGGATACTTTAATACCAGTCTCAGGCCGCATTCTCCAAAGAGAATGGAAAAGCTTTAAGCTTTACCAAATCAGGAGTGGCGAACTGAGATCTCATGGTGTTACAGGTCATCACAAACACCTTGAGGTGGCGGTGTGGGTTTTCTGACGGTAAGCCATGAAACTTGGGTAAATGATGTAAAAAGTTGGACTTTATTTCAAAGTCCATGGCATCGTCAGGGAAAACTACACTGGATGGCTCATAAGAGTAGTCAGGGGCGGCCAACTGGCCCCAAGTTTGGGCAGGGTTTGCCATGTTTCCTGTCACAGAAATAATATTATCAGTAGTAACAGGAGGTTCTCTTTGTTGCCTCAATTCCCTCCTAATTCTCCTTAACGTTCTTTCGATTTCGGGATCAAAATTGGCTAAGGTAAGGTCAGGCAAGGAACAAGTCATACATGAGAACTGAAACTAAATAACAAAAAGGAAAAAGAAATGGAGAGAGGTGAAAAGAGTTTGGCTAAATTGCTTCCCCGGCAACGGCTCCAAATTTGACGCTCACCAAAACGTCGTTAGATTTTAGTGCGCGGCCAAATAATAATTTATAAACCAAGAAAACCCCAAAAACGTAGTAAAGAGGGTTAACCTAGGTCGTTTCCCAAAGAAGCAATTTAGAACCAATTAATAATTAAGTAAATCGGGGGGTTTTGTTGATGAAATTAAAAGAGATTAAAACGAGAGTAAAACAATGATAAAAGCAATATCCTGCATACGGCATTACTAGATCAAGGATTAATTCTCATCGGTTCCTAATTAATTATTCATGGAAGGAAATGGTGTTTATTAGTTGAAATCTCTAACTAATATGCAATTTACTTAAGAAACTACGATCGTCAATCCCTTAAGCATTTGTTAATACAGGTATTAAAACTAAGATCTCAGCATTAAGACCCATATTAATTAAGCACCAATTGCACACCTTAATCAAATCTGATTAGTTCTCCAAAAGTTCCTTAATCATAGTTAAATAAATCATACAATCGTCAAGATTCATTAACTTAGATTTAACCTTAACTAATAACATGCAATCGCTATATCATTAATTAAGGGTGGAATGATTCATGCATAATCATTAAGCGCAAGACCTCAAATTAATCCAAAGCTAGAGTTACCGCATGCAAGATATTAAGAAACTACTCCTCCATGGTTGGAGGATTAAAACTCAAAGTAAGTAAAGAGAAAGAAAGAAGTAAATAAAGAGAAGGAAAGAGTAAATGACAATGGAGAAATGAAACAATAGAACCTGGAATTAATTCGGCAGAACTTCGTTACAAGTCTTGAAAGAAAAAGGCTTCTACAAAGCACTTTACTAACATAAACCTAAATGCTCAAAATGGAAATGTAAAAAGTGTAGAAATATGGAAGGAAAAGGAAGAGTTCTCAGCCTAGGAGAACTTGGGTGGATGGTGGAAGAGGTGATGCCAAAATGAATGCCTTGGCCCCCTATTTATAGGCTAAGGTTCAACAGGATCGCTCAGCGGTTTAGCACCATCGCTGAGCGATTTGAGGCTTATCGCTGAGCGGTTTGGCGGTGGGGCTGAGCGGCTGAGTCAATTTAGGCGGCTTAAGCGGCTTCATTAAATGCACTGGTCAGCTTTTGCAGGGCGGCTCTGTATTCTGAGCTGGCGCCAAGCTGGCGCATCAAATGCGCCAGTGCAAGTTGGTACTTTCGCTGAGCAGCAAGGTGTTCATCGCTGAGCGGTTTGTTCATTATCGCTGAGCGTTTCCTTCAGCTTCGCTGAGCGATAGTTACTGTTTCGCTGGGAATTTCTTGTTTATCCGCTGAGCGGTGTTGTCTAAACTTGCCATTTTGCTTCTTTCCTCTTTTGTCCTTGGTCACATCTTCTCTTTACATCTTCAATGATCTTCTTGAACCTTCATTTCCTGAAATTTTAAGATAGAAAACTCCAAAAGAAATATTAAATTCTAAGAGTAAAATAATGCCTAATCTTACCTTTTTCTTAATTTCTCTCAAAAGAGGACAATGTGTAAAAAACATATTGGTTAAGTGTTTAAACTCACACATTTAAGTATGCATTTGCTCACTTATAGAGTAATAACTTAGGGTACAAAATCTACTTATCAGAGGCAGAGAAATCAATCTACGGATTGGTCAAAACTTAGGGATAATCACCAGAGCTTCCCAACGCTATAGATAAGACAACAAGGTTATGAGTTAGGATCAATTCAACCCAAATCACTAATATTCACAAAATCTCAACCTAGGGTTTCAATAAATCAACTCATAGACATGAATAATCAAGTACTCAACTCAATCACAATACCAACAAGAGATTGAAGTTAAGAAATTACCCTTGATGACCCAAGAGAAGAGAATTTTTGGGTAGCCCTAGGATCACCTCCAAAAACTCCAAGAGAGCTCCAATGGAGGTTCTAGAGAGAGAAAACAAGGAAGAATGATGATGATAATGAGGGTGTTGTGAAGGATTTGAAGTGATATGGAAGGTTTGGGAAGGATTTTGTGTTAGGGTTTTAACTTTTCTAAAGAGAATGAGGAGAAAATTGGGTTAGAGAAAGTTTTCAGCAAAAAATGAGCTTGTCATTTAAAACGCCCCAAGACTTGAGTCATTCGAATGACCTGACCCGGGAACCCAAAAAATCACAAATTTTGTCAATTCATTCAAATGACTTATGGAGTCATTCGAATGACTCAACTTAATTGGCCTCAGGTATGAATTTTTCAGCATTCATTCGAATGACACTTGTTGTCATTTGAATGAATGAGACTTGGAACTAAAATATTAGCTGAAAATTGTCCCAAACTCAACAAAATAAATGTTTTGATTAACTAAGCAAATAGATAGATAAATAGCTAATTAACATGAAATAAACTTAAAGTGTATATGTATATAAAATATTGTAACAACTAATTACACCATAGTATGACTATGCGTATTATGAGAATTAGGGTGTTACAACAAAATCCTAGCCAGTAAGGGATAATAATGCTAGCCCAGCACGTCAGCCAACGTTTCTAGTTGTTTTTGGCTGTACCTCTTGGAAGGGGCATCCCTGGGATGCGACCCTTAGGTATGATGTTTGTGTTCATATTTCAATCATGCATTAGGAGACAGCTAGCCGAGGGATGTAGCTACCTAATGTGTGATGTTTACATTCAAAGCCTGGATTAGATAACTTCCCCCACTTTATTTTGATAATTTTATATTGATATTTGAATCTACTTTTGAAAATCGTTTACTCAAGCATGGTAATTAAAGATTTTGATGATAACAAAAGAGCACGTGCAAAACAAAAAGCTGTGAAGATCAAGAAGCACTCCTTCAAGAAATACATTCAGGATGATCTTCATAGTGGTAATAGAACAATAGATTATTTGTTAAAAGCTTTTCAAAGGAAAAGTACATTAAGTGATCATATTGCATTGTGCATTTCATATGTTTCTTTAAAAATATTTTTTTAAGAAAAAATATTTTTTAAGAAAAAGGGATTTTGAAAAATTCTTTGAAAAATTTGGACATATGTTTCCATACTTAAAAATTTGATCAAAACCTTTTTATGGGTTGGATGAATCGATTCATATGGAATGAAATTGAAATATTCCCAAATTCAATTTTTAGTGAATCGATTCACAAGGTTTGATAAATCGATTCTTAACAAACGTAGGATCAGGATCATTCAAATTGAAATTGAATAAATTAATTTAGTGTCATTGATTAATTGATTCATCCTTACATGCAAACCAAAATTTGCAATTTTTGAATGACTTTTATGACTTCCTTACCTTTTTTTGCGGTCAACCTTAGTTTCTGTAAAAGGGACCTTTCATAACACATTTTTGACACAAGAAACCAAGCAAAACCTTTTTGAAACTCTATCAAAACCATTTCTCATTCATCTCTTTCATGTTAGCTCTTTGTGATCACTTAAGAGTAATTTCTTAAGAAGACCTTAAAGGCTTTTAGTTTTTATATTTGCATTTCTAGGGAGTGTGCTCTAGATATTATCTTCAGGGTTAGGAACCCTTGGGAGTGTCCAAACACAAGATTAGGAAGACTATGAGTGTGTAACAAACTCTGTGTGATTTGTAAAGGTTAACAAGTACTCACGGAAACTTATTTTATAGGGAAAACGACTAGACATTGCTTAGGTACTGAACGTAAATTAGTGGTTGGATCGAACTAGTATAAATCACTTGTGTCATGCTTCTCTTCCCTATTCTCTTTTATCATTCAAGCGTTTCGTCTGCACACTTCATTTGTTTTGATTTTAATTCAGTTTTTTTTTTATTAAAATGGTATTGGGTGAATTATCCTTGTCGTTATAACGTTAACAATCATTATGTATGACATACCTTGGTATATTTTCAATCGCTGGCAAAGGTTAATTAGTTTGGGAGTTGTGTGTTTTATCTTGTTTGTTTTCAACATAACCCCTTTTTTGTTTCTTCCATTGTTTATATTCGGATTTTTTACTTTTTTATGGATTCAAAAGTAAACTATTCCCAAAGTATGGTGCTGGAAAAATTATTACGGATGTATGGTTTTACTCTCTGAAATGCCCTTTACTATGCCGATTTCAGAGATTGTAAAATTCATTTATTTTTTTAATTTTTTTTCTGAAATCGCCGTCCACCGGGGCGATTTCAGAATTTGAAGAATTTTTTTTTTATTTACGAGCTCTGAAATCGCCGCACTGTATGGTAATTTCAGAGCCTAAAATTGCCACACCTAAGGGAGATTTCAGGCTCTGAAATTGCCATACAATGCGGCTATTTCAGATTCTGAAACTGCCATACATTGTGGCAATTTCAGAGCCTGAAATCTCCTTCAGGTGTGGCGAGTTCAGAGAAAAAAATTAAAAAAAATTAAATTCGGCCTATTAAAGGGGACTGAAGTGCTCTTCCTCGCCGCTCATTCCCATTCAGCACCTCTTCTTCCTCTTGTAGTTCTTAGTTTTCTCTGTCTTCTCTTTCTAGGGGTCAGGATTATTTGTAGTGTGTAATTTTAGTTTTTAAACAAGAAAATGGATAGAGGAAGTGTTGCTGCATATATTTTTTATGATGGTGAGGTTAGAAAAAATAACGTTGAAGGTGTTGAGTTTGTTAGTCCTCATGATTGGGAGGTCATTATCCTGTGGCCGTCCATGTCGTTCACTGACCTGTGTGGTGTTATATCTCATCATTTCCAAAAGAGTTTGGAAAGAATAAGATATAAATCTCCAGTGTCATTATTGAATGGGCTGATAAAATACCGGTCTGTTACAATATCAAACGACGCTCAAGTACAGTATATGTTTTATCAATATGAATTATATTAATCACATTTGAGTTGTATTGATTTATATGTAAACTTCGAGGAGGCATCCAGTGCGAATGTTGACTCAGGGTTTAGTCCAAGCTCAAACGAGTTGCATCCGCAAGGCGTTGATGCGGCATTAGTTTTAGAGGATGAGTTTTGGGCGGAGGAAGAGGGCGATGAAAGTTGGAGCGAGCGCGAAAGTGACGCGTCTGAAGGCGATGGATCGGACGATGATTCAGGTATTATTAAATTTAGGTTCAATATAAACTATGATAACAACTGTGATTGTAAATATAATTGTATTTAATTGTTGACATTATTCAATTGTTACTAAAATTGCTGGCATGGCATTAGGTATTAAATTAATTATGTACATGGACAGATATGCAAATTATGCTCTATGCTTGCCTCGTGACGAGGATCTTGCGTATTAGAACTGCATATGTGTTAAATAAGAATTATAAATTTGATTGTTCGGTATTACATTTAATTAACCAATGGTTCAAATGCTGATAAAGATGGTGAAAGAATTATACAACCCGATGATACACCAGCTTTCCTGCAGATGTTTAATGTTGAGGGGATGCATGCATCTGAGGTTGGAGACCTACAACATGAATATTGCGCAGGCGATGATTTGTACATTGAAAAATTCTTTGCAAGTAGGAATAAAGTTAGGGAGGCTGTTGCAAGCCATTGCTTGCGAATTGGGGCCGATTACAAAATAAAAGAGTCAGAACCGACAACTTACTTTTGCAAATGCAAGAAGTTTGGCCAAGGTTGTCAATGGCTCGTCAGGGCCACATGCAAGAAAAATAGTTACTATTGGGAGGTCACAAGATTTAATGGCCCGCACACTTGCCTTGTAGAGAGGCTAACACGTAACTACTCAAAGTTGACTTCTGTGAAGATTGCGGGGATGATTCTGGCACAGATAAGGGCAAAGCCAACAATGCCTGTAAAGTTGATACAAGCAGATATTATGGACGGTGCAGGATATTGACCATCATATAGAAAAGCATGGCTTGCAAAGCAAAATGCAATTGCACAAGTGTACGGCAATTGGGAACAATCGTACAACGAATTTCCATATTGGATGAGGGTATTGCAACACTTTGATCAGAGGTCAGATGCTTTAACTTTCTGACGTGCGTTTTGGGGTTTTGGCCTAAGTATAAACGCATTCAAGCACTGCAAGCCTATGATCTAAGTCGATGGAACACACTTGTATGGAAAATACAAGGGTGTTTTGTTGATGGCATCAACTCAAGATGGCAATCAATCAATTGTCCCCATTGCATTTGCGATTGTCGAGGGAGAAACTACAGATGCGTGGTATTTTTTCTTGTACAACATGCGGCAATCGCTACCCGAGGGACGACAAATTGGGTTGATATCTGATCGACACGAGTTCATAAAGTCTGCAGTGCGACGAATGGGTGGTTTGTGGGTGTACCATCTGTTTTGTATTAGACACATTAAGCAGAATTTTGCCCACCGGTTCAAGGTGAAGTTCATGGAAAAGCTTGTCAAAGCTATCGGTAAGGGTTGTATTTCGTTTTTTACTCGCAGATCTTACATTTTTTTATTCAAATATTTATTAATTGAGCATGAGATGTTTTACGGGGTATTCGAGCACTATCGAGCAATACAATCGCCGTTATGCAAGGTTGCGCCAGCATAATGAAGCTTATGCCGCATGGATTGATGAGATCCCTAGAGAACAATGGATTCTTGCCTTCGATGGTAGACGACGATGTTCACACATGATGTCAAATCTAGCTGACTCAACGAATTCGAAGTTCCTAGAGGCTCGCAATTTTTCAATAACGGCATTAGTTCAGGAGACGTATTTCAAAACGGTTGCCTTATTTGTTTCAAACGTGAGGAATAATAGTGCAGGTCACATATACTCGGAGTTTTTGACTGAGATACTCCAACAAAGCATGACACAAACAAGAACGTTGCAGGTTATACTCCCCTTTACAATAATAGTAAATCCATCTTAGTATCAAATCACTTATCTTAGTTTTGTGCGCACAAATGTGTTCTGGGTTGCAGGTCAACGAATTTTCTCGAGTTTCGCAGGTGTTCCATTGCATGGGTTTATCAAAAGGCAATCAATTTAGGGTTGACCTGGGGAGGAGTTACTGTGACTGTGGCTCCTTTCAAAGGTTTAGGTTTCCGTGTGTCCATGCAATGGCATGCTGCGAGGCAGCCAGTCTGGACTGGCGACAGTATGTGGACAGTGTTTACACCATGGTCAACCTTTGCAAGGTCTACGAGCAAGAGTTTCAGGTTGTCGGGCACAGGTCCACCTGGCCTCAAGTCACTTTTCCGACCGTTATTCCCGACCAAAGTTTAAAGCGCACCAAACGAGGTCGGCCGAACTCGACTCGTTTTCGCAACGAAATGGATTCTACGGAAGGACACCGACCAAGACGTTGTCGACTTTGTCGTAGAGCTGGCCACAATAGTGCTCACTGTCCACACACTGGTACGGGGCCAAGCCACCAGTCGTGATCCTGTATTAT
>QANU01099176.1:277759-306953 GCA_003254905.1 Nissolia schottii
TCTGATATGAAAATAGGTTATGAAAGGGTTTCTTTTGATCAAGCATATCGAAATAGGTTATGTCATATACTTGTTTATTATTTTGCTGAGTTTTTTCAATGCGTGTTATAGATTGATTATCATCCACTAAGTCAGTGGACTCACTCCTAATATTAAATCTCAATTTTAGGTTGGTCATTCACAGTAGACGTGGCTTAATGGAATCACTTGTTACGGAACACCATTTTGGTGGGTCCCTATGGACTTCAAGTAGATTATTTTGGTGATTTAGCTTAAAGTTGGTCTTTGTTTCTTAGAATGTTCAATTAGTCCATAAGTAGAATTTTCACGCTTGTTCCATATCTGAAAAGTCATAACACCTATTTGTTATGATTAGTGTTTTTTTGTACTCTTGGTCCCTAAAATTACATACGCTGGAAAAAAAAAAGTTCTTTTCTTAGGTTTTGTTCCACTTAATTTTTTTTTAAAAATTGTAATAATATTAGATCTATACAAATCAAACAATGTGAACTCTCGGTTAAAAGGTCTCTCTTGTACGTGCTTCCCTGTTTGTTTCCCTTACGTTAAATCACTGGAAGAAGAAAAAAGGGTAGAGGCCTTAAGTCAATGGTTTCCGAAGTCCGAAATTTCAAGGTTTTAATTTTCCAAATTTTATTCTCCGATGACTGGTTCTCATTTATTTCTAGTAATTTAAAATAACGGAAACAAACATCATGGAAAGAAGTAACGGACTTTCTAGGAACATGTACATACGGCCTCCACCAGAACCTTCTAATTATATATATGCCCAAGAAAAACATACAAGTACAAATAGTCATCATAAGCACCTTTATGTCCCTTAGCTTTCCAATAATAACAGAGTTGCGATAAATCATTCACGCACTGCCTAGATGCTTGCTTATGGGGACCATTCGAATCTAAATGTTCTCCCGAAGTTCATATGGATGATGATCGTGCCCATCCTTGTGCTCCTTGTTTGGGCACAGAACAAACTAGCCGATTCGAATGAGGCCAATCACTACTCTGAAGGAGAGGAAGAGCTTGCGGGGACGAGTAATGAAACAGACCAATTGTTTGAGCAATATTTGGAGCAGACCGGAGCTCAGGTTGTCAGCGCATCCCGTGCATGTTCTTTCTGCGGCAAATCAAGCGGCGTAACCACAAAATGCTCGCGCTGCAAAGCTGCTTTATACTGGTGATTGTCCTAAATTTCATTCTCCCCTTTCCCCCTTTGATTAAGAGTAAACTATTAAATTAGTCTTTAAACTTGAGAACAGACTTCGGATTTCTACTTAAAAGTTTTTGAAACTCTCTGGAGCTCCCTCAAGAAGGCTTGCCACCTGTAAAGTATGATCTCTCACCATTAATTGATGAGATGAGTTTTATACATAACATAAATAACAAATAAATTACAAAAATGCTACATGTACACCAAATTTCATACACCCATACATACGCCATTAATAATGCATAAATTTTATTCTCATGAGTGCACAAACATTACAAGCTTGTAGATGATACTCCCAACTACACTTAATTGAGTGCACAAACATTACATAAGTTAAAACATAAACTTTATGTATATAAATACATGGTGTATGATGTATGGTTTTTGGTGTACGTGTAGCAGAACTCAATAAATTAATATGAAAAAATCATAATAATACGTTACAAAAACACCAACCTGACCGACTTTCGTGTATTCATTAAAAAACTTGACTTTTTAACTTACTAGTTTACTCACGACTTAGAATAAAATGTTACCGGTTCTTCCTTTCTTTCTTTTATATTTTTGATGTCTATCTGAGACTTTTCGCTTATTCTTAAAAGTTTTATCATAGCGATTAAGGTTTTGATGGTCTTGTATGTTGATTTTATCAGCTCAAAGGTATGCCGTAATATGCACTGGAGATTTGGGCATGAATACGACTGCGTTGGGATAGAGGTCGCTGAAGATCAAGAGGGGTCGCCTTCTCACGGAGCCCATTCCCTTCTCATGGAGGCTGATAACGTAATGTTTTGGTGCCTCTTACATTTCATTCCATGTTTGCCATATTCAATTTAAAGTTACATACTTTCCGGAGTCTCTACACTGCCATCGAAGTTTCTTGTTTGACTTCAAGAGAAGTTTCTAGATCTATGTGCCAGTGTGAATTCTTGGAGCCGTTGGCAGCGCCGTGCTCACTCTCTGGACATGTACATATTGAATCATATGTTTGATTACATATTTTTTCTTTAATTTTTTTAAACATGAAAAAACACTTTATACGTGGGATTTTTTAATTTAAATATAGAGATTCGATTTTTAAAGATAAAAAATTAGAGAAATTGTATAGCTTAACATAAATTAAGAGCCTTTTTATGAAGATTTTTTATAGTTATTTGAGAATATTTAAGATAATACGAGACTAAGTTATACGTGTTTAGGAATAGAGGAAATAGTTCCCGTAAAAACACCGAAGAATTAATCATATGTCAAGTGGTGTTCGAGTTGGATTATAACTTCAAAGTAACATGTTGATACATATTATGTATTGTAAATATATCTAATTTCTGTTAATAGAAATCAGTTATTGTAGTTGGCAGTTAGTTAGTTAGTTAGAGCGAGCTATGTGTGGCAGTTAGTTGATCCCATGCTACGGCTCTTATCCGTGAGCATAACCTCATGTGCATATAGACTTAAGCACTGAATGGTAAACGTATGCATTACATGTTAATTATATTTTACGCAATTAAATTTTAAAAAATAAAATAAAATAAGAGATATCTTTGGTTTTTTCTGGTTGAAATTAATTTTCTAAGTACTCATTCAATGAAGCAGAAAACAGATGCGGGAGAGGTGTCCTATATCCAAGCCAGAGAAGGTGTAGAGTACGCCAGCCCTGATGCCACAGCGAAATCCCAGTTTGCAAATGTTAGTGATCGCAAAAGGTGCGCTGTGTGTGGCAATCCAAGCACCAAAAAATGCTCAAGATGCAAAGCCATCAAATACTGGTGAGCCTTCTAATCTGCCTAGCCTTATACAAAGTCAACTTAACTGTTTTTTTTTTTTCTTTTGACTAAAAAATGTTGATAATTCAATTTAACTGTTAAAAATCAAACAAATATTTACTATATCTTAAAAAAAAAAAAAAGAAAAACAAAACTAGGGTTCATGACAGATCATAGAAAATAATAACAAGACAAGGAAAGATACCTCAGTAATTTATGTAGCGATGAATGTGTAGTTAACGTTCAGTAAGGTAAACCTATTTATAGACCAAGAATAAAATCAAAACATAATGATAAATTAATCGAATGTTAAATTAAATCAAATATAAATAAATCATTCTAACACTTCTACTCAAGCTAAAGCTCATCGAGCTTTAGGCATGTCACAATTAAACGGAAATTGTTTGGAAAGCAAGAGTGGCAACGGGTCTGCACGAAGGCATGCAAGGTAACGAATCTAAATCTACACGAAGGAGCAAAAGACAAGAAGTTTGAGTCTACAGGGAGGCGGGAAATGAAAATAGGGATTGCACAGAGGTAGTACCAGCAGTAGGGATTGCACGCAGGCAACAACAACAACGACACTACACGAAGGAAACAAATATGGCAACATGGGCTACACGGATGCAACGACAACGACAACGACAACGTGTAGGCATGCGGAATCAACACAAGGACTAATGGAGAAAGCAGAAGTGAAACAAGGATGAAAGGATGTGCAAAAGTGAAATGGAGATGAATAGAGACGCATGCGAAAGCGAAATAGAGTTTGTATGAAGACATCCAGACACCATATTTGAAATAGGGTTCAAGTTGAGTGTCATGACTCTGATGCCACGGGTAGAAACGAATCTGAGTCTACATGAAAGCAATGACAATGACATCGAGAACGGCATGGAGGCAATGAGTAAGACAACAGGGATTGAATGGAGGTAGCGATAATGACACTGATGAACAAAAACAAGCAAAGGCATGATAGGGATGAACGAGAAATGCAAAAGCGAAATAGGGATAAATTGAGACATGCTAAAGCAAAATAGGGGTGAACTACGATATACTGAAGCAAAATTAGAGCTATAGGGAAAGAGGTTGATACCTTGTTAGAATTAGGGTTCAAGGAGAACCAAGCTCTAATAACATATTAAAATTAGCATAGAAAATAATAAGAGGAAAAGTAAGATAACTTATTAATTTTAATATTAATGGGGGTGTTTGTTGATGTAGACTGAGATAAGTCTCCTTATCTGCAAAGAATTAAAAAAAAAAGTCAAAACATTATGATACAATTAATTTAATATCAAACTTATCACATAGAAATCAATGATAATCTAAATATTTATTTGTTTAGAACATTACGATCTTATGAAGTCAACTGAAACCAATTAAATGCCTACTTCATAAGCCAATTAAGTTATTTTATTCCCCACCCCCCTCCCTCCCAAAGACTTGGTTATTATATTTTTATCCTCAAATACATTGAAGATGGTTACATCCTCAACTAAATTAAAAATTGTTTAGAAAAAAAAATTTAAATACAAGTGGCAAGATATGTAATAAAAATATCAATACAAAGTATTTATTCGAACAGTATCAAGTGTCGGAAAACTTGAACATATATGCTAATGATCTTGTTGAATATAATAAACCAACACATACGGAAAAGTACAGCATTCTGTATTTATGAGTAATGCATCTTTACAAGAGACGTTCTTTCTATTTGTAGGGTGATTGCAACAACTACTATAATCAAATAATAATGAAAGAATTAGTCTAGTTGTGTACAAAATAATTCTAAACCAAATCAAGATAAATCAAAATAAATTAAGATACTCACAAAATCATAATAATATCTTAACATCCCCCTTTAAACTTAAGTGGGAGTTTTCAAAACCAACTTGAGTTTGGAAATTAGAGTACGAAAGTAAGCAGGATGATGAGCCTTAATGAATAGATCAACAGGTTTGTCAAGAAAACCGATGGAGAGGAGTTTAAGAGCATCACATTGAATGTGCTGGCGAATAAAGTGACAATCAATCTCAATGTGTTTGGTACGCTCATGGAAGACATCATTACGAGCAATCTGAGGAAGACATCATTACGAGTAATCTGAATAGCACTTTAATTATCACAGTATAGATTTGTCGAAGAGCATTGAGAGATGCCCAAATCATCAAAATGCCAATGTATCCAAAGGACTTCAGGAATGGTGCCTGCAAGAGCTTGATACTTGGACTCGGTACTGGAATGAGCAAGTAATGTGTGTTTCTTGCTATGCCATGAGATAAGTGAATCACCAAGAAAGATACAATAACCAGTGGTAGAGCAACGACCAGTGGGATCACCACCCCAATAAACATCAGAATAGGCTTAAATAATCAACAAAGAGTGTGAAGAGAAGTGAAGCCCATGAAACAATATTCCTTTGAAATAACAGAGAATACAAAGAATGCATCATAATGAGTAGATCGTGGTGCAGTCATGAATTGGCTGGCCAAGTGTACGACATAAGAGATGTCAGGATGAGTAACAGTTCGATATATTAAACTTCTAACCAACTTTCTATAAAGGGTAGGGTTGTCTAGCACACTACCATCCATAGGTGTGAAATAGAAATTAGGCTCAAGAGGAGTAGTATCTGTGCGGTTATATATAAGACCAGCTCGAGAAATGAGATTAGAGACATATTTGGCTTATGATAAGAAAATACCATCAGCATAAGAAAGAACTTCAAGACCTA
Source organism: Nissolia schottii (assembly GCA_003254905.1). Lineage (NCBI taxonomy): Eukaryota > Viridiplantae > Streptophyta > Magnoliopsida > Fabales > Fabaceae > Nissolia > Nissolia schottii. The sequence goes on from QANU01099176.1 coordinate 283,488, forward strand.
AGAAATAACTAAGAGGGCACAAATCCTTCATTTCAAAATGGTGGCTCAAGGATGATTTAAGATCAGTAATGTTTGAGGTGTTGTCTCTAGTAATGTTCATGTTATTAACATAAAGTAGTAGCAACATAGAGCCTTGATCACTCTGATGAATAAAGAAAGCAGAGTCATGTGGACAGGAGAAGAACCCAAGTTAACTGACAATGGAACTAAGCTTGGCAAACCATGCTTGATTATTTATGGCATTATGTTTAATTGAGTATTTTATAAATCCTAGCATGTTTTATTAATTGATTGGATGATATAACCTGGTAAGCTTTTGAGCATTTTATAGGATGACAACACTACATGTCGTTCCTTTCTTTGTTGTGTGGACACTTGCTAGTGTTCAAGTCTAGAACTTGCCTGATTCTCTGCATTGAACTTTTACCTTTATATATGACATGTGACATGATTGAGGCATTCTTTGTGTATTTAGCTTACATATCCATACTAGCCTACCTTGAACATTTGACGCTTCCTAGCCCCTTTGAGCCTTGTAGCCTTTTGTTGAATTATTAGCACAATACAAGCCGATAAACTGAGAAAAATCATGACACACCTAGCTTTAGGGCTTAGGAGAATTGTGGTACATCTATCCATATGTGCTAAGCAACAAGTGTAGGGTTACATGAGGGCATGTAACATTCAAAGTAAGGAGAGAGTGACCCCAATTGCTCTGATTGGTTGAAAAAAATATAAAATTGCCCATACAATAAATTGAAAAAAAATACAAAATTGCCCATACAAATTTTTTTTGAAGCAACAAACCCACAAAACAACCAATCAAAAGCACCGACAGAAACTCTCCCCTGAGCTTATGGGTAAGCAGTGACAAGATTCCCAAGAAGTATTAAAAGAAAAAGTATTGAAAAAAATGGATGAATGAAAAAAGAAATAAAAAAGTGAATAAAAATGTTACGAATTTGTCACCGAGCTAATTGGAGAACAAGTGGAGCTAGTGGAGATCTAGGTCCTTGCACTGTTGGTTAAACACATATGCCATGGATTCTGCAACACCCTAGCTAGCTGACCTATGCTTAAGTCATAGGTTTCCCTAGCTAGATGGTTGAACTTTGGTGCTGTGAACTACTACTATTCTAGTTTACTTGTTCAAAATTAGGGTTACGGAAAAGCCGTATAACGGCATAACCCAAGGATAAAATAAGTGCAAATACATACCCGTAATCGAAAGATCTGTCGGCGGAACATACACATAGGGGCCCGAATATACACAACACACTGATACATTATAAATACATAAGTTTTAATATTATACATACAAGAAGTCCACATAGTATACATATACAACGGCTAAAGAAAAGACTACGCACATGAGTGGTACTACTCACTTCGTGTACGGTACAACCCCACACCTACAGCTACCATCGGGTCGTGGGGTCCGGCCGTCTACCTGCTGTCCTCCTCCCGCTCGGCTGGTCGTCCTCCTCCTCACTCGACAATTCCGTGACTGTTAAGAAGTCTCGCAGAGCAAACCTACGCGGTAAGACTGGCAGCACTCTCTTTCTTGCGGTTGTGCGCCGGCTTCGAGCTCGTACTGAAGGAGTGCTACAGCAGGGTTGGGAACTGGCTTGATCTCCGGCTCCGGCTCCGGCTCCGAGGGAGGCACCTCCTCATCTCCATTAAGGTGGATGGAATCTCGACTGCTGCTCCCGGGGCGCTCGTCGATCTAGATCGGACGCATCGGTGAGGACCCTGAGCCTCTGAGTCTCCGCCTGGGTGGTCTATCGGGCTCGTCTGGCATGCGGGCAGGAGCGAAAGTACACGTCTCGAGGAGGGTATCCGTGCTGTAGTTGCGCTGGCGCGTGCGAGTGAACAACCATACATCTTTCGCTGGTGGGGAAGTCATGGCTGCAAGCTAGATCCATACACGAATGGGGGTGAGAACTCTTGGTCCTTAGTGGGGTTTCCTTCGCATTATCACATGTTCATTTCCTCGGGTGTCCTCTAGGCCGTTCAGGGGATCTCTAAGTGAGCATGCATACTAGAAATCCTACCGGTTATTATCTTTACTACAAGCCCTGAACAGCTTTATCTAAATTAGGTGACTGGGGATTCTAGTCTTCCTTATCTAGGTTCTCGCGCTTTCTATCCTTGACCGTTGTAACATGATGAAAGCCAAATAGCATGTTGTTCAAGGCTTCATGCAATGAATTGAAATATTTCAGACAATTTAGCTTGAGACCTATGAGACATAAAAGAACCTGAACAAGTCAAATGCACAATTACTTGAATGTCATAAACAAATCACACTATCCAATGTCTTTTCTACCAAGGAAATGATCTTTATGCACACAATGGTCAGTGGACCAATTTAGGGTGAGTGTTTAGCTCATTGTCACCATTGAATCACAACAATTTAAATTTGTTACCCGTCTCATGATTCAATTCATTAATATGGTCATGCAAGGATCACAAAAGGACTTTGTAAAGGGTTGTAACGGGGTCAGGCTACAAGAAAAATTGGTTTTTCTGGATATGCAATTATTTCTAATTAAGAGAGCAGTGAAAACCAACTCCTTGTTTATCACCTGTTTTTCTTCAACATTTTCTTTTTTTCTCTTTTTCAACCCCTTTTTTCTCCTTAGTTTCTTTTCCCAATTTCTTTTCTTTTTCTATCATTTTGTTTTTGGATTGGGAACAAGACTTTTCTTCTTTTGCTTCTGTTCTTTTCAATTCCACTTTTGTAGGTTCCCACTTTTACCCATCCTTACTCATAATCCAATTTTAAATGCTCTCTTAATTTAGAAATTAAGGGAAGTCATTGTTTTTCTTTTAAGGCTTAGGGATTATGAAACAACCAAGAAATTTTCTCATGTTAGGCTCAAATGGGGTATCAAAGGCTATTCCTAATTAAAGGTCAGCTTTATTTGGCCAAGTGGGGTAATTTCTAACGAACAGAATGCCTTGATCATTTCCTATTCTTTCCATACAATTATTAAAATTAGAGACTCAAACAAATTCAATTGTGTAAAAACAATGGTGATTCTCTCTTTCTCACTAAGTATATGGCTCACTCCCTCACTTGGTTAGGTTTTATTTCCTTGATTTAAAAACATCTTCAAGGTTATGCTTATGCAAACAAGTAGATCGATGCATAACGACATGTTCATGGTATCTATGTATGAATCACAAAGGTCTATTATGGATACTGAACAATTCAATTCATAATGTGTATGTGTTCATGCATTAAACCCCATAAACTACTACTTTGTCTTTAAACAAACAAGTCTTAAGCACAAACTAAACTTCTAAAGAAAATTAATTAAGGAAATTAACTAAGGTGTTTAGAAAATTAAAATGCTCCCTGTTCATGGTGAATCCCTTGAGGTAGCCTCCTTGCAGTTGTTTAGGCTACTTCATCTTGCTTCAATATGTTGAGGAGATAGAGGCTCATCTTCCTTGAAGAATCATGCTCTTCTTCCTCTTTATTTGTCTGGAACTGATTCTCTGTTTATACAATGCTTTGGAAGGTGTTTCTTGTTGCTTTGAGGCCTGCAAAACAATTAGAAACTCTTTTCCAAGGAATAACATAGCAAGCGTTAGAGAATCATATGATCAAACTTCAAAAGATAATGTTTTAATTTTGAATCCTTTGCAGACAGAATTTCCTGCAATAGCGGACAGAATTTCCAGACAGAATTTCCTGCAATAGCGGACAGAATTTCCCGCTTAAGTGGTCAGAAGTTCCCACTAGTGTGGACAGAATTTCCCACAATGATTTTATGGATTCAAAAATAAAACATGACATTGATCTTAAAGGTGCTTTTTGAAAAGATTCTATTCTTCAAAATTTTCCATTTCTTAAATAGTTAAGAATCATGCTTTAAATCATGTGCACCTTTTCTCAAACAATTGTTTAAAGGTTTTAAAAAAAATCAGTCATTAGGTTTACAATCCAAGTGCTTCAAGTAAGCTTAACTGAAAAGGATTAGCACTTAAGGATTTAAATCTAATCACATGATCCGAATAACCTTTAATTTTTTTTCACCATATTTCATAAAATATTTTCACACCTTAAAATTAATTATCCTTTAAAATTAATAAACTGCTAAAATAATAAAATTCACAAAATACTGGGTTGCCTCGCAGGCAACGCTTGTTTAACGTCGTTAGCTCGACGCCTCTTTTCTTTCTAGCTCCTTTCCTCATCATTAGTCCTCCTCTCACGGCAAGAGTCCTTTGGGTTTAGCTCCGGGTTGGCCCTGAACCTTTTCTTTTTCAACTCCGCCATATCAGTAGCCAGTTGTCCCAGTTGTATCTCCAAATTCCTAATAGAGGCTTCCTTGTTCTTTTGATTAATCATTGATTGTTGCATAAACTGATTAAACGTCTCCTCGATTTTGGAATTTGGATAAACTGGTGGCTGATTCTGATACGGGCGGGGTGGTTGGTATGGCTGCTGTGGAGCTTTGCTAAATGAAGGTCCGGCCTCTTGCCTCCATGGCTGTTGAAAATTTTGATTTGGCCCCGTTTGGAAATTGTTTTGATAGGGTGGCCTTTGCTGGTTATCAAGGAAGTGAACCTCCTCTTCCCTGAAATGACAAACACTAGACGGGTGATCACCATTACAAATTTCACATTGAAATACCTGTTGCCTTTTTGCATCTCGAGCCTCTTTGATCTGCTTCGGAAAGTCGCTTAGGGCCTTCTTCACCTCGTCTATTTGTTGTTGGAGTTGCTTGTTTGAAGCAAGGATTGCATCATTGGTGCCTAGTTCAAGCATGCCTCCTCTTCTAGGTCCTTTGTGGTATTGGCCTTGTTGATCTGTTAAGGCCATGGAATCGATAATGGAGGTTGCTTCTTCAGGAGTTTTGGACATTATCTGTCCACCAGCTGCAGCATCAAGCATGAGTTTGTGCTGTTGTTGGAGTCCGTTCCTAAAGATATGAATTTGTGTTCTTGCATTGAACCCATGATTTGGGCATTTTCTCAGCATGGATTTGTATCTTTCCTAGGCCTCACAGAGACTTTCTCCAGGTGCCTGCACAAAAGTAGAAATTACAGTCTTTAAATCCACATGTTTAGACTGAGAAAAATACCTCGCACAAAACTTTTCCTCTAACTGATCCCAGTTTGACAAGATATGTTGTGGTTGATCCAACAACCACTCCTTGGCTTTTCCGATCGGTGTCAGGGGGAACATCCTCAAAAAGATTGATTCTTCGTCGGCCTCAGACATTCCCGCGGTCCCACAGAGTTCATAAAACTTTGTTAAATGAGCATACGGATCCTCATGATCCAAACCTGCAAAGGGGTTAGCGTATAATAATTGTACCACACCAGGTTGCATCTGAGGTGATCTTTGTGCTCCAGTGGTCCTGCTCATCCGAATAATGTTTCTAGGGGTAAAGTTTACAAAACCCCTATTGTCACTGGCTCCTGTAGTATTGCCAGCTCCCGTGTTGTCTCCAGCTCCAGTGGTTTCAGTCATGGTTTCTTCCTAGTTGGTTGAAGAGTTTGATGATGATTCTTGTTCTTGTCTTTGTTTGGCTAGTTTCTTTTTCTTTTTACTGTTTTTCCTTGAAGTAGCTTCAATCTCAGGGTCAAACAACAACCGTTCTTTAGAAGCCTTACCTCGCAAGAGCTAAAGAAAATGTACACTAGCCAATAAGATTAGAACAAGAGTTCACAAAATAAAAGAAAGTTTATAAAATAACGAAATAAGAACTATACAATATTTTACAAATATTCACAATTGTTTAACTAGACAAAACTCAAGCGATGTATTTTTGACGCAACTCCCCGGCAACAGCGCCAAATTTGATGAAAGCCTTTTGTTACACTTTCTCCAATCTTGACACAGATTAGGTTTTGTCACAACTGTGCCAATTTTGTAAAAAGCTTCTCTGCGCTTTTGTCTTTCAAATTAAATATATATCCTACTTTACGGCTTTCAGATCCACATGGGATCCAATTGCAGTATAGTCGGGTATAGTCGAATCCACAGAGAGTTGCAAAAATACGGTTCTTGAGTTTAGTTAATTAAACAATGGAGTGAAGGATTTGATAAAGTTGATAGTTAAATAAATAAACAACATAAAAATAAAATAGGCAACAAATCAGAGGTAGTTCCAGAGCTTATTGGGAATTGAATTATATTATAGTCTCTTGCATCCAGTTACTTATTACACAGAACTATCATTTCATTGATTGCCCGCCACCAGTTCTTATCTTTGTCATCGCTTTCGCGTATGAAAAGATCACAGGTTTCCTTTGTTAAACTTGTTACTTTCGTACACAAACTTTAACAAAGTACGCCAGAGTTATTCCAGATGTTAAAACTGATGGGAAATTCTTCTCAATGAATCGACAACTCAATCAGAGCTATATGCAGCGGATAATAATTTCCCCAACTTTCAAGAATCTATGAGGAGCAATAACAAATAATGGCAACAACAAAAACACACAGAAGAAGACACGGTAATTTTTAACGTGGAAAACCTTCTCAATGTGAGAAGTAAAAACCACGGGCACAAGCCAGTCAATCAAGCTCCATTATGATGATCAAAAAAAGGGTACAAGAGAGTCTCAATCACAGCACAAATCGTGCTCAATAATCAGCCAAAAGAACAAGGCAAGAGTGATGAAATAGAGAATAAGAGAAACCAGAAACCCTAAATTCTCTGTTACTGTGCGCGGACAATTTCTTACTTTGCAGGCAACTTCTCGATGATCTGACCGTCCAGATTGAAGTATCACGAGTTACGAACCTGCTGTAAAACGTTCAGCTCGATCCAACGGTGAACGAAGCGGTGGCGACCGATCAAAAATCGCTATGCTGACAAAAAACGTGAAAAACGTTTTCTCTTCTCTTCCTTATTTTCTATGCTTTCTTTTGTATTCTCCACTCTCTCTTAACCCTAAAAACTGACCCCTTTCCACTATTAAGTAAGAATAGTGGGTTTGCAAATATTGGGCCTTTCTCCACATAGGAAGGGAGCCCAACCCAACAAATCTCCCCCTCACAACTATGTGGAGGTGATCGACAAACCGACGATCTCACAACAAGTTTCAAACTTGCTTCTCGGTAGTGTCTTAGTCATCATATCAGTACAATTATCATCTGTATGAACTTTTGCCAACTCCAGCAACCTAGCCTCTAAAGCATCACGTATCCAATGATACCTCACATCAATATGCTTTGACCTAGAGTGAAAAGTTGAATTCTTACCAAGATGAATTGCACTCTGACTATCACAAAATAGCAAGTACTTGTCTTGAACAAAACCAAGCTCCTGCAAGAGTTTCTTCACCCAAAGCAACTCCTTGCATGCTTCTGTAATGGCAATGAATTCTGCCTCGGTAGTGGACAACGTAACACACTTCTGCAGTCTAGATTGCCATGCCACAACTCCCCCTGCAAACTTAATCATGTAGCCTGAAGTAGACCTTCTGGAATCTATGTCTCCAGCCATATCAGAATCAGTATAGCCTACAAGGGTAGGCTTATCACCTCCAAAACAAAGCCTCAAACTAGTAGTACCACGAAGATAGCTCAAAATCCATTTCACAGCATTCCAATGCTCTCTACCTGGATTAGACAAAAATCTACTGACTGTACCAACAGCATGAGCAGCAATATCTGGTCTTGTACACACCATTGCATACATCGAACTACCCACAACAGATGCATAAGGAACCCGTTGCATATATGATTTGTCAGCTTCATTGGAAGGACTCTATTTAATACTTAATTTAAAATGAGTAGCAAGAGGAGTGCTTACTGCCTTAGCATTTTCCATCTGGAACCTCTGTAGCACTCTTTTAATAGTGTTCCTGTGACATCCAAAGCTTCTTCTCTTGCCTTCCACGCATGATTCTTATACCAAGAATTTGCTTAGCAGCTCCCATGTCTTTCATGGCAAATGACTCGCCTAATTGCTTCTTCAACCTGTCAATCATGGAAATATCTTTCCCAAGAATAAGCATGTCATCAACATACAATAACAGGATAATGAAATCACTATTAGCAAACTTTTTAACAAAGACACAATGATCAGAAGTAGTCTTCTTGTAGCCTTGCTCACACATAACAGATTCAAACTTCTTGTACCACTGTCGTGGAGCCTGCTTCAAACCATATAGGCTTTTTCTCAGCCTACACACATAGTCTTCCTTGCCTTCAACAAGAAAACCATCACGTTGCTTCATGTAAATCTCTTCCTCCAAATCACCGTGAAGGAAAGCAGTTTTGACATCCATTTGCTCTACCTCTAAATCAAGAGTAGCAGCCAAACTCAACATAGTTCTAATGGATGACATCTTCACCACAGGAGAAAAAATTTCGTTGAAATCAACACCTTTTCTCTGTCTAAAACCTTTCACCACCAATCTGGCTTTATACCTTGGAGATGTAGAATTGCTTTCTTGCTTTATCCTGTAGATCCACCTGTTTTCCAAAGCCTTCTTGCCTTTTGGCAATTTCACCAAGTCAAAAGTGTGATTATCATGCAAAGACTTCATTTCATCTTGCATTGCATCCAGCCACTTTTTCTTTTCTTCACTCTCCATTGCCTCAAGATAACACTCAGGTTCTCCTCCATCTGTCAAGGCAACATAGTCATCAGAAGAATACCTGGTAGATGGTTTCCTCTGCCTATTAGACCTCCAAATCTGAACTTGTGGTGGTTCAGGAGCATCACCAAGATCCCCATCTTGTGACATCCCATATTCCTCTTCAACATCATCAATAGGAACATCAAAATCATCTCCAAGTTGCTGATCAACAGCATCATCATGTTGTTCATCATTCTGAACATTATTCTCAGTAGTATCCAGATCATGTAGAGGCATCCGAACTGGATCAACATTAGACAAACTATTATCTATCTCAGATGTAGTTTTCTCTATCTTATCAATGTCTTCAATGGTTTGGTCTTCCATGAACTTCACATCACGGCTTCTAACTGCCTTCTTCTCAACAGGATCAAAGAACTTGTAGCCAAATTCGTCATGACCATAACCAATAAAGATGCATTGCCTTGTCTTCGCATCCAACTTGGATCTCTCATCCTTTGGAACATGCACATATGCTTTGCAACCGTAGACTCGCAAATGATCATACTTGACATTCTTGCCAAACCAAATCTTGTCTGGCACCTTAGCATTCAAGGCAACTGCAGGACTCAGATTAATAACATGCACTGCCGTGTACAATACCTCACCCCAGAAATGCTTAGGCAACTTTGCTTCAGAAAGCATACATCTAACTCTTTCAATCAATGTCCTGTTCATCCTCTCTGCTAAACCATTCAGCTGAGGAGTTCTAGGAGGAGTCTTTTCATGTCTGATACCATGCTGCTTGCAATAGACATCGAACGATCCACAATACTCACCACCATTGTCAGTACTAATGCATTTCAGCTTCTTGCCTGACTGGCTCTCAACCAAGACATGGAATTCTTTGAATTTCTCCACAACCTGATCCTTTGTCTTCAAAACATAGACCCAAAGCTTCCTGGAACAATCATCAATAAAGGTAACAAAATAAAGTGCACCACTAAATGATTTTACCTTCAATGGGCCACAAACATCAGAATGCACCAATTCAAGCAACTCTGACTTCTTTGAGGGAGGATGCTTCTTGAAGGATACTCTGGTCTGCTTACCAGCCATGCTATGGGAACATTTCTCCAACTCGGCACTCTTCAATCCTGGAAGCACATCCTTTTTAGCTAAACAATTCAACCCCTTCTCACTGATATGACTAAGCCTTCAGCCACAAAGAAGCCTCCATATCCATGGCGTTCACACTGTCTTTAGCAACCAATACTTTTATCCAATACAGTTTACTGATTCTCTCCCCTTTGGCCACAATTAAGTTACCTCTGGTGAGTTTCCATTTTCCTGAGCCAAAGTGATTTCCATAACCACCATCATCAAGCATCTGCACAGAGATCAAATTAAAGCGGACATCTGGAGCATATTTGACTCCTCTAAGTAACAACTGCACTCCCATGTTGGTCTGCAAGCAAACATCACCAATACCAACCACCTTAGACACACCATCATTACCCATCTTCAACACTCCAAAATCACCAGAAGTGTAAGATGTGAAGAACTCCTTCCTTGGTGTAACATGCAGTGTAGCACCACTATCAATTATCCACATGCTCTCATCTGATACAAGATTAACTGAATCATGGTCACGGAGAATAATAAGATCATAATCGCAAGTAGCAGTAGCAACACGATCATCATTGTCATGATGCTTCTCTTTCTGTTTCCGTTTCTTATCATTGCTCTCCCTTTTCCATTGTAAACAATTTCTCTGTATGTGCCCTATTTTGTGACAATAATGACACTCCACATTCTTGTATCTGGACTTGGACTTACTTCTGCTATTCTGTCTACTCCCTTTTGGTTCCTTTCTCTGACTTTTCCCCCTGTTCTCAGTGACAAGTACCTCCGAATGAGAAGAAGTACCATGAGCCTTCCTTCTCATCTCCTCATTAAGAATACTACTCTTGACATTTTCCAAAGAGACAACACCATTAGGGGATGAGTTTGTAATTGAAACCCGAAACGTTTCCCAAGAATCTGGTAGAGTATTCAGTAGCCATAGTCCCAACACTTCATCATCAAACTTGATGCTCATTCCTGACAATTGATCTCGGAGCCCCTGAAAATCATTCAAGTGATCTGAAATAGAAGTCCCCTCCTTGTACCTCAAATTCATCAAGGAATTCAACAAATATAATTTATTATTCCCTGAACTAGAAGCATACAAAGTCTCAATCTTCTTCCACAAGGATTTTGCATCTTCCTCATTAGCAATGTGATTATAAACATTGTCTTCAACATACTGACGAATAAAACCACAAACTTGCTAATGCTCAAATTTCCATTCCTCATCAGTCTTGTCTTTCGGCTTCTCAATAGCAAACATAGGAAGATGCAATTTCTTCACAAATAATAAATCCTTCATTTTCCCTTTCCACAAGTGATAGTTGGTGCCATTCAAAGAGACCATCTTATTTGTATTTGCCTCCATCATTCAAGCAAGTCAAATAACCCCAACCAAGGAGCTCTGATGCCACTCTGATGGGAAATTCTTCTCAATGAATCGACAACTCAATCATAGCTATATGCAGCGGATAATAATTTCCCCAACTTGCAAGAATCTATGAGGAGCAATAACAAATAATGGCAACAACAAAAACACACATAGGAAGACACGGTAATTTTTAACGTGGAAAACCATCTCAATGTGAGAAGTAAAAACCACGGGCACAAGCCAGTCAATCAAGCTCCACTATGATCAAAAAATAAGGGTACAAGAGAGTCTCAATCACAGCACAAATCGTGCTCAATAATCAGCCAAAAGAATAAGGCAAGAGTGATGAAATAGAGAATAAGAGAAACCAGAAACCCCAAATTCGTTGTTATTGTGAGCGGACAATTTCTCACTGCTCAGGAAACCTATCGACGATCCGATTGTCCAGATTGAAGTATCACCAGTTACGAACCTGCTGTAAAAATTTCAGCCCGATCCAACGGTGAACGAAGCGGTGGCGGCCAATCAAAAATTGCTGCGCTGACAAAAAAGGTGAAAACGTTTTCTCTTCTCTTCTCCTTATTTTCTATGCTTTCTTTTGTATTCTCCACTCTCTCCTAAAAACTGACCCCTTTCCACTATTAAGTGAGAATAGTGGGTTTGCAAATATTGGGCTTTTCTCCACATAGGAAGGGAGCCCAACCCAACAAAAACGGCTAACCTTTTCCCAGTTATAGCAACCAGAGTTAGATGAAGGATTTAGATCCGACTCTAATGATTGTAACTTCTTGTTCACAACGTTCGAGTCTAAAATCTAGCTTAGCATAGTGAAATTGATCTTAACTTGGTTATGAATTAATTAGTATAACTTTTGTTCATACACATAAGTCTCAAATCAAGAATCAAAACACTAAACAAAAGCTAGCATTAAGAGTAAAATCGTTCATGCTAATCAATAGAAATAGAATAATTCATATGCAAAAGTTACATGGATACAAGCATACTACGATAATGATCAAAATCCCAACAACAAGAGGATTAGGAATCCATCTTACAAGAGTATCTCGGAGGCAAGGTTTAGACGCTTACCATGACACATAATCACGCCGTCATGTCAGCGATTCGCCGAGCTTCCTCGATCTCCCGGCTCCTTCACAGGCCTCCTCTTTGTTCCTAACCTAAACTAAGCTTTTGAGTACAAAAGAAATGGAAGAAGAATGGGTTTTTGGTGGGGGGAAGGGATGATGCAGATGAGTGCCTCGGCCCTCCTATTTATAGGCAAAGTTTGGGGTCCTCCGCTCAGCGGTTTTGGTACCACCGCTGAGCGGTTAACAGTTTATCGCTGAGCGGTGGTGTAGAATCGCTAAGCAATGTCATCATTACACGCAGAGTAATAAATGCTCCGGCAGCTTTTGCAGGGGCGGCGCCGCCATCCAGGCTGGCGCCAGCTGGCTCATTAAATGCGCCAGCTGCAAGTGGCTCCGAAGTACATCCACTGAGCGGTAAAGGGTTAATCGCTGAGCGGCCTTTGTCCTTTGTGCACTGAGCGATGTTGCTGTGCCGCTGAGCGGTCTTCACGCCTGGTTCCTCTTTTAAGCTCTTTTTCCTATTTTGCCCTTTTCTTCATTCTTTATGGGATTATTCTTCAATTAATCATGCTTGTATCCATTCTTCAAAATATATTAAAATCCTACAAAATATGGGGAATTCATTAGATAATTTATTAAAACATGAGCAAATCAGTACCTTTTTAATAGGTCAAAATTGTGTAAATTGGGCACTTATCATAACATAACCACATATACATGTATGCAAGGTGATCGTGTCCCATGCATTCCCTTCCAGCATGGTGATGTGATCGAGCTCCATACGTTCCCTTCGAGCATGGTGACGTGCAACAATGCCTGCGTTCCCTTCGAGCCTGCTATTGCGCACTATGCATGAGCTTGATATTATTTCTTTACTGGGTTCTGATGAAAGCCAAATGTTAAACTTTCAAGTTAACGCAATTCCGTTCCCCAGCAACGACGCCAATTTTGATGAAAGCCAAATCTATGTGTTTGTTCAATGCTTTTGTCAGAAGCTTAATTTGAACTTTCAGTCGTTTCAAAATAATATATCCTCCTTTACGGCTTTCAGATCCACAAGGGATCTAATTGCAGTATAGTTGGGTATAGTCGAATCCACAGAGAGTTGCAAAAATACCGTTCTTGAGTTTAGTTAATTAAACAATAAAGTGAAGGTTTGATAAATTTGTTGATAATTTAAATAAGTAAATAAACAACATAAAAGTAAATAGGCAACAAATTAGAGGTAGATCCGGAAGATTGTTGGGAATTGAATCATATCATAGTTTCATGCATCCAGTTACTTATTACACAGAACTATCATTTCATTTATTGCCCGCCACCAGTTCTTAACTTGTTCATCGCTTCTGTGCATGAAAAGATCACAGGTTTCCTTTGTTAAACTGTCACTTTCGCACACAAGCTTAACAAAGTACGCCAGCGTTATTCCAGATGTTAAAACGACTAACCTTATTCCAGTTATGGCAACAAGAATTAGATGAAATGATTTAGATCCGACTCTAATGGTTGTAACTTTCGTTCACAACGTTCAAGTCTAGAATCTAGCTTAGCATAGCAATATTGATATTAACTTGGTTATGACTTAATTAGTATAACTTTCGTTCATACAAGTAAGTCCCAATTTAAGAATCAAAATACTAAACAAAAGCTAGCATTAAGCATAAAATCATTCAAGCGAATCATAAGAGACTGATAAATTCACATGCAAAAGTACATGGATACAGTCATACTACAATACTCATCAAAATCCCAACAACAAGAGGATTAGAAATCCATCTTACAAGAGAATCTCAGAGGCAAGGTTTGGACGCTTACCATGACACGTTATCACGCTATCATGACAGCGGTTCACCAAGCTTCTTCGATCTCCTGGCTCCTTCACCGGCCTCCTCTTTGTTGCTAAACTAAACTATGTTTTGAAGTACAAGAGAAAATGTAAAAGAATAAGTTTTGGGGAGGAAGAGGGATGATGCAAATGAATGGCATGGCCTCCTCTATTTATAGGCAAATTCTGATGGCATCGCTCAGCAGACTTGGGTACCACCGCAGTCCAGGCTGGCGCCAGCTGGTGCAATTAATGCGGCGGCTGCAAGTGGCTCCGGTGGTACAACCGCTGAGCGGCCAAGGCACTATCGCTGAGCGGTCCTTGTCGTATGTGCGCTGAGCGGCCTTTGATTTATCGCTGAGCGGAAGCTCCTGATTTCATTATTTTGCTTCTTTTTTCGCTTTTGCCCTTTTGCTCCATTCTTTATGGGATTCTTCTCAATTAATTATGCTTGCATCCATTCTTCAAAATATATTATAAACCTACAAAAAATGGGGATTTATGTTAGATAATTCTTTAAAACATAAGCGAATAAGTGCCATTTTAATAGGTCAAAATTGCATAAATTGGGCACTTATCAGGTTCTCATACACTCAGGCTGCGTTCCTTTGGGCTAAGCCGTAAGTGGACTGAAATCATCATTCTTTCATCACATTATCATATGCACTTTTATCTTTTCATCATACTCTTGTTCATACATCTCTTTATCATCTTCATTCATTAAGTATTCATTACATTATAACCTCTAGTGATCTATCCTCATGATGTATGCTTTCTTGTACCACAATAAAGACATCTTTGCTCATTGGATCCCTTGGAACCATTAAAGTCTCAAGTCTGCCAGGTTTCATTCGAATGCCTAGGCTTGCATTTGAATGAAATCCCTACGAGTTCTTTCATTCGACTAAAATAGGGTTTCATTTGATTGAAATCCTCAGCGTTCTTTCATTCGAATACTAGGGGATTCATTCGATTGAAATCCTGAGATTTTTTTTCATTCAACTGCATGGGAATTCAATCGATTGAAAGCTCACTTTGGCTTTCATTCGACTGAAAACCTCAAGGATTCGAATGAAAGCTAAAAAATCGCTCCCCGAGACTTCAATTCTCCATTTTCCACAGAAAACCAGTGTTCCTAGGGTTCCAATCGGTACAGTTATGTATTTCATTCATAAATTTCCCAAAACCCCTTTCACCCTGATTTTTCCAAAAATATACTTAACATTTTTACAGTCAGAAATACAAAACAACACATATACAGTTAAAAATTTAACCACATAGACAGTGGGCTTAGGGTTACTCTCCTCCGATGGAGATTTCGAATCGGTAGGTTTAGAGTGAAGAATTTCCTCTTCACGATGGCCTGCTCTGACGATTTTTCCGGAACTCCGGCACAAAACCTAGATGTGTCGGAACGGGACGGTGTTTGTGAAAAAAACGGAAAGTTAACGTTATATTTTTGAAACGTTGACTCTTTTTTTTTCTTTTCTCCTTTTTCTTTTCTTTCCTTTTCTTTGTTTTCTGAAGCAAAGCTTCAGTTATTTATTTATTATGATTATATTATTATTTATTATTTACTTCCTTCAGAAGTTAACCTAACCCTGTCTAGCTCCGTTTTCGTTCGATCATGTTTTGTTCGAAACGCCTCACACCCGGTTGCCCTAAAAATATTCCGGGCGTACCGTTGTGATCCATTAATTTTTCGCTTCAACCCGGGATCGTTTTCCCAGGGGTCTTGGACTTTCTTACCGAGTCAAGAAATTCCACAGGCATTTTCCGGTATCTGAAACAATTTTCGTTCGAGTCGAAACTCGCCCGACAACTTTGGAAAAATTACGGGACCACTAAACCTAACCTGTTTCCTTAAATTCATAGGGTTTCGGGGGTTTAATTCTTCCACCCTTGATTTCTCGGCGTTTCCCGGTCGTCCTCGGCGGCGAAATTAACGAGTTTCTGCGCACGGGAACTCGGGATGTTACAAATTCTACTAAGTTTTAGGCTTCAGGTCACTGACCATATGATATGCCATCTCGACCTTGGCCCTCATTACAACCCTTAAAAAGACCTCTTGATGCATGTCATATATATTTGGTGATCCATGATGCTTAGAAGAAAGTCAAGCCTATGGAGGCGACTCTAGTGTAGTGTTTGAGAGAGCATTTGATGAACCTATACACTATGAGTGATGAGTGACACACACTGACCTGTGAGACCCAATTGATTTTAACACTGCTCATGATTGATATGCCAAGAAAATTAGCTTTAATTCACAGTGATATCATCTCTTGTCTAAATGTATTGTAATTTTGGATTATCATGAATTTTGCACAGTTGTCTGGTAATTAGTGAGTCGGCTTAAGTGTCTCCCTAAGTTTCGCGGCTTTGTAGGGGATGTAAATAGGATCGTCACACCAAAAAGATTTTCCTTTTCTTTATTTTTGTCTTCTTAGTTTTTTGTTTTGATTTTTAGTCTGCTTCCATTCTAAGTTCTTTTGATAGAGGAATTTTATCCCATATTTTTATACTCCAAAATCGAACATTGTATCCTAAAAATGTGTTGTTTTAATGCTTAATTAATATGTTTTATAGGTTAGTTTATTTTGTTCACGTGACACTATGACTATGATGTGACAGTTTGTTAGCCACGTCAACCAAGACTAAAACTAAATATTTTTAATATGTTTAGACCAAATCTAAAAATAATATTTTTTAGGACCTAAACCAATTTTTTTTTGAATCCGCCAAAGATATGCCTAAAACACATTTAAGCCTCTAATTAAATACTCATTATATAATTTAAGGTTACAGACTTTTGGCCACCCAAATTTTTCAGTCAAGTTCCGCCACTAGGCTTGAGCTTGTACTCTATCTCGAGATCCATTGCGACCAATAATCTTGTATTCTATGCTTTAAGTGATTAATATGCATGAGTGTATATATCTCTGCCACTGATGTAGGGACCTAACATGTAAATAGTGGGGGAGTTTACGTTGATAAATAATAAGTCAAGGGAGATTACTGTAGTAAAAGATAATATTGTCGTCCAATTTTCAAGGTGTTCGTAAGTAATTCGTAAAGGGTACAAGGTTACCTGAATGAGTGAGGAAGGCGCCTTGATGGAAGCTCAAAGGCTCGGGGCAAAGGCTCCAGTGGGTTCGGAGGCCTGGACGAAAGCTCCGAGCGAGTTTGGAGGCTTGGATGAAAGCTCCGAGCAGGTTTGGAGGCTCGCACGGAAGCTTCAAGCAGGTTCTTTTCGGAGAGAGTGCGGTGGCGGGGTGTACCTGCAAAGGCACTCCGACGCTCAAGTAAGCACAGGGATTAGGAGAGTTCTCTAAGAGGAGAATGAGAGGTACCTGATGACCTGAGGGGTCGTGTGCTTTTATAAGTGAGTTTAGAGTGCAAAGATAGAGGTAAGATAGAGATAAAGTGAGGGGTTTATCTATCCGTTCCCTGGTTTATCTTTTCCTGCTTATCTAGGAGTCGGTTGCGGACTGGGGAGAGAGGTCGCCACTATCTCTTCTTAGCCTTGTTGGGCTGGACGGGGTTCGGAGCCTTCGGGCCTACGACCTTCTCCTCCTCTAAGTGCCATGAGGCTCCCTCTCTTTGGGCCGGTCAAACCAGGTGGGGAGAGCCTCTTCTGCTCCTTAGTGGGTTGGACCCTTCAGGCCTTTTAAGGGATGCGAGCTCCTCTCCCTCTTAGAGGGTTAGAGCTCTCCGACCCTAGTTTTTAGCCCGTAACATTGCCCCAAGCACAAGCTCGCTATTTTACTGGTGAGTGCTGTGCTTTTGTTTTTTGGGGTCTCGTAGCTTGCTTTTGATTGGTCGTATTTTTCTCGGAATTTTTGTGATTTCGCCGGTATTTTGGTAATGCCATTTGCAATTTTTGGGTTGGTCTATGTTGCCCCCATTGTATTTTCTTTGACTTTTTTGCTATGAGAGTTTCTCAAAAAATAATTTGACTTTATTCTACTCCCCCATTTTTTAGAAATATCCCTCCCCATTTCACTTCCCCTCTCTCTTTATCTTTCCCCCCTCTTTACCTTTTTTCAAAAATAAATAAATAGATAAATAAATAAAATTCCAACCTTTCCTTCCCCTTTTTTACTTTTGTTCAAAAGAAAATTTCAAACACTCACCCCTCTCTCCCTTTATTACCCTTTTGTTTTATTTTATTTTATTTTATTTTATTATTATTTTTTTTGGGGGTCGGCGGGTAGGTCCGGGCCGGTCACATGACCGGCCTGGGGACTTACTACTACTTTACTGTTTTTTTTTNCTTAATTTGCTTGCCAAGTTTTTCTTTAATTTTTCTGACTTAGCTTGTGGTGTGGTTATGGCTGAGCGGCGTATGACTTGTAAAGATTAATAGATAAGAAACCTTGATAGGAGACTCAGCGAGAGGCCTAGAGTGCTCAAGATCACTTTTTTCTTGGGGCTAACCGCTCTTGTTTTAATGCTACTGGTGTAGTGGTAGGGTCGAAAATTATTGAAGAGGACCCCGGAAGAGCCCTTGACCGAGTAGTGATTCTACCTAGGAGGATTAGCCTCTCTTTATTTTGTTGTACTTTTAGGCGAAGTTCTTTTGTATTATCATGCTCATTTTCATGAATTTGAGAAACTTTGTCCTGTAGTACTTATGAGATCCTTGGATATTTTATGTGTCTTTTGCATCGTTGTCTACTTCTTTTTTGTGTAGACATTTTGGTTACAAGTTGGTTGTTTTGATAACCTCTAACACTACAAGAAATTACACTATTTCCGTCGGTATTTTCCGTCAGTTATGAGCCAGTTACCGTCGGTACATTGTGTTTCTGACGGATTTAGCGTCGGTCATCGGGCCGCCGATAAAGGGTTCGATGGAAACCAATTTTGCGTCGGAGGATGGAAGCCGACGGTAATTTGAACCGTATTTCCGTCGGAACAATCCAGCGCTAATAATAATAGTATTTTCTTCAAATGTTATCGTCACCTAAAACCGACGCTAATATTCCGTCGGTTAGTATTTACCGTTGTCGTCGATAATCGTTGTCCATGCTACCGTCGCTATAGCCGACAGTAATTGGCAAATATTTCAAAAAAAAATTTCATAATAACCTTTATTTTTGAATGATTATTGTTTATTTGAGTAACAATGTTGATGTAAATAATATGGTAATTTTATAATTAAGTAAATAATTAAATAATATGTAATATACAATTACATTGATTGTGAGAGTTATAACAGATTAATGCATGTATCCATTAGCAAAGATAACAAATAAATTCACAAAGTGGTACTTCCCATATATATCCTTACGTGTTTAGATTCATTACATAGTTAAAGAAGCAAATAATATACATAATATATTCAAAATTAATGTACAATATATTCAGTCCTCCACAGGGTCTTCATCCTCTACGTCATCCTCAGAATCATCCACATCCACGTCCATGTACACGTTCCCATCTACGTGTACGTTCACGTGCACGTTCCCATCCACGTTGACGTCCATGTGCACGTTCCCATCCACGTTGACGCCCACGTGCACGTTCCCATCCACGTTCACCTCCAAGTGGACGTTCACGTCCTTGTCCTCGTCCTCGTCCTCGTCCCCGTCCCAGAAAGGGGAGTCGTAGTCAGGCTCATCCCAAAAGGGGGAGTCATAGTCAGGCTCGTCGGACTCGGGTGGGGTTGTTGCGGGTTCGTCGTCCTCAATGACGATAGGAGCAGAAGGATGATCGCCCAAAACCATAGGGAGCTACGCTATAGAAACTTTAGTTCATAATGTATTACCAGAAAGTAATTACAACCTCCACTAGTTATACACTTAAGCTCACAAATATATACCTACAACCTTAAGTTCAAATCTCCTTTGATCATCAACCTTACAACAAATCCAATTCCTCAACTAGTGGCAGACAATTCCAATCACACACAAACAAATACACAAACACACACAAACACACCACACCCACACAATACACATCAGCCACGCACACAAACACACCCACACAACACACATCAGCTAGCCACGCACACCAACACACACACACAAACACAAAACCTCATAACACACCCACACAATCCCAAATCACAACACACGCGCATATCATTAGCCACGGAGACACACACACGTTAAACAGAGAAAGCACAGATAGTATAGGAGAAGTTGGTCGACCTGTAGTTGCGGTGGCATAGCAGTGGCGAGGGCGCGACAGTGGCGAGGGAGGTGGAGAGGGCGCGACAGTGGCGAGGGCGGTGGAGAAGGCGCGGGCGCGGTAGTGGCAAGGACGGTGGAGAGGGCGTGGCAGTGGCGAGGGCGGTGGAGAGGAGAGGATGGGTAGAGAGAAAGAAGAAGTATGAGAATGAAATGAGAAGAATAGAAAGGAAAGCTGATTAAGTAATCTGCCCGACCTTTTATCGTCAGACATGACCGACAGTAAAAATCAAATTCAAAACGGAGCGTTTAATTAAAACATTTACCGTCTGTTCGCTATACACGCCGATGGTAACCAAATAATTTTGGCGCCAATTGACAGATCACATTATTTAATTACCGTCGGTTCGGTTATCTTTTCGAGGGTAATGCACACTTAATTTTTGCTAAGCCCTGGCGACACTTTAATTGAGCTATTGATAAAGGCCAAAACCAACATGGTTGTAATCAAGTTGGGAAAACAATAATATGATGATCCCCAACCTGATTACCACCACCTTGGCCTTGGCCTTTATCACTCTCCCAATTAACGTGGTGCCAGTAACCTCAGCAAAAATTAATTAATAATTAAATAATCAGCCAGTTAATGAATGACAAAGTCCAAGACGGTGGTAGTCATCACTATTCCCCCAACGGGACAGCTGATAATTACCGCCGTCTTGGACTTCGCATCCATTAGATGGCTCAGTTTACGCAACGACAGACTAATAACCAAATTAAACTAATATCACGTCCACGACAACAAAAGCATCGCACGACGGATAATAAAGGGGAGAACCGATGAGAGAAGAGAAGAGAATAGAAAATATGGTGCAAGCTTAGAAGGATGGGGGGAGGGTTTTTATACTATTCGGCCAAAGTGTTACCGTCGGACATATCTGACGGTTTTGTTCTCGGAACCGGCGCAACGATTAATGGGAATGTTGAACGTTTTGAAAACAGCCAAGCGTTGGGAAGAGGCGTTGGTTGAATACCCGAGGCACTTACCGTCGGTTAATACCGCCGCTATAACCTCTGATATTTTTACCGTCGGACATGGCCGACGGTTTTGTTCTCGAAATCAGCGCTGGCGCGACGATTAATGGGAATGTTGAACGGCCGAGCGTTGGGAAGAGGCGTCGATTGAATAACCAAGGCACTTACCGTCGGTTAATACCACCGCTATAATCTAATATATTTATCGTCGGATCTAGCCGCCGGTAATGATTACACCATTAAATTATTGAATACACGTGGCTGTTTGCTATTCGTTTCTATTTTCCGTCGGTTATGGCCGACGGAAATGTTGTTCCCGCCATACCCCGCTAAAAAATTATCGTCGGTATTTCCGTCGGGAAGACTATCCCATGGTAATAGCACGCCTTATTCACCGGTCCATTTCCTTCGACCGGTTACCGTCGGCTATTTTGTTTTTTCCGACGGTAGTACCGTCGGTTCGCGTCCGACGGTAATGTCTCGACGGTAATAGTCATTTTTGTTGTAGTGTAAGCTTGCGTCCAAGCTTGATTTTTGGGTATCAATTTATATANATGGCTTTTGGTTGAGAAATATCTTCGTTTGATTGACCCTTAGGCCTTTCTTTTGGGAAGGAAGTTCTTCCTTGTATGAGTAACATGTGGAATGTAGAAAAGTAAGAAAACTTTATTGATGATCGGGCTGTGTACCGTTTAGCATTTGGGCCCGTTACAAATCCTCCAGGAAAACCTGGGTCGGGAAAAGAGTATCCTCCTGCCAAGCTTCATTCTATGAGGTTATATGTAAAATTTGTTGTTCCTTCATGGATTTTTACCAAGTTGTATTTCTTCTAGTTCTCCCTCGGGTCGAGGTTGCTCCTCTTGTCGATCGAGGTCTACCACCATGGTCTCATCACTGACTCCTACGCTTTCTTCTGCAACTTTTCTTTTCTGACCGACCTCCAAGCTAGCTTTGTAACACCTTCGTGATAGTAGTTGGTCAGCCTTTACTGTGATGACTTCCCTTTTCTCTGAAGGGAACTTCATTGCTAAGTGGAGGGTGGACACCACGGCTCCCAGCTTGTTACGTGTCTTTTGGCTAATTATGGCGTTGTATGCTAACGGTCGATCAACCACCAAAAAATTAACCTTTTCTGTTCGGCTATTAGGCTTTGCCCCAAATGTAACGTGTTGTGTGGTGTACCCGTCTGGGTCTATCCTCTCTCCTATAAAACTGACGAGCTCTGATCGATGGGTTTTTAGATTTGAAGAGTCCATTCCTAATTTGTTGAAGGCATGTCTGCTGAGCTACCCTGATCAATCAGGACCCTCTTTACCTCGGCATTAACCATGATGACAGATATGATCATCGCATCATCATGGTCAGGTGCGACTCCCTCCCCGTCTTCGTCGGTGAACACGATATTTGGCATTGGGGGTAGCCTCCGGGGGGTTGGATTGCGGGTGGACATGTGCATCACCTCTTTGAGGTGTTTTTTCGGTGCTGATTTGGATTCTCCCACGCTCGCGAATCCTCTTGAAATAGTGTTAACAGTCCTGATGGGTATGCTCCCTTCACTGTTGGTGTTATTAGGGGAGTCGAGGTCTTCGTCTCTTCTTCTTCTTGTGTTCCTTTTGTCTGTCTCAGAGTCTGGGACCTTCGCCTATTAGGCTTTTTTCCCCTGCTCTTGACGAACTGTGCCATGATACTTCTTTCTTCTCTGATGAGCTCCTCTAGTGCTTCTTTTAAGTCGATGCACTTGTCGGTTTTGTGGCAATGAGATTGGTGAGACTCACAAAATGGCAAATTTTTTCCTTTGGGAACGTTCCTCAAGGGGCAAGGCGTCGGAAAGTGGACGACGTTGACGATCTCCTTTAGGATTTGAGAGGGGGTTGTCGTTAATTCAGACCAGCTTCGAAACTTGCTGGAGTTTGTTGGATGCCCATCCTTCTTTGGTTGGTCCTGGTTCGGCTTGCCAGGCGGGTTGAAATCTTTTCTCTGTAGATCTTTACTTCCCTCTTCCCTGTTGATGTGTACTTCTGCTCTTCTGTTAAATTCTTCGAGTGTCTTTGGTTCTGGTCCCAGGACTTCTTCTGAGAACGGGGTCTCTGGGCAG
Source organism: Nissolia schottii (assembly GCA_003254905.1). Classification (NCBI taxonomy): domain Eukaryota; kingdom Viridiplantae; phylum Streptophyta; class Magnoliopsida; order Fabales; family Fabaceae; genus Nissolia; species Nissolia schottii. Next base: position 306,724 of record QANU01099176.1, read on the forward strand.
ATTCCAAAACAAAGTGCCATCAACCTTTGACGGTGATGTTTTCTACCAGGTTTGCTTCCTTGGCGAAGCGCTCCAAGTAATTGCGCAAGGACTCGTTCTCTCCTTGGTTAACGCCCAAGAGGCCAATGGCTGTCTTCGGTTGTCTTTTACTGGTGGTGACTTGTAGTACAAACTTCTGGGAAAGGTCTTCAAAACTTATGATTGACCTTTTAGGTAGGGAGAACAACCAC
>QANU01099190.1:8944-32636 GCA_003254905.1 Nissolia schottii
AGGAACTAAGGTTATTCCACTGAGAACCTACCGTTCTCATTCCCCACTTTTTATGACTTCAGGTACAGAAGATGATGAGTCTTATTTTGAGGATGCAGAAGAGCCACCAGCCGAGCCATGAGCGGCTGGAAGATAGCTAGCTAGTTTACATTTTGCCAAGGACGTACTGAGTAGTGTTCCAGTAGTCCTTGTATTTTGATATGCTGTATTAGGACCTATGTATTTAGCACTTCAGTTTATGTACATGTGATGTATATGCATCTTACTTATTATGTATATACAGTTCTGTGACTTCATGAGACGGACCACCTAGATGTATACATCGGATGTGTTATTACTTTACTGTTACACGCTTTGTTATATTGTTGATTCCGACGCATGGCTCTATTTTGTACCTAAGCGATGAAAAAAAAAATGAAAAGTTTAAATTGGTCCGTATTTTCTTAACTATCTATTTTCTTGAAATAACAGTTATGGACTAAGTATTCCGATCAGATAAAACAACCTAGTGAGCATTGTTTACTGCGTACGAGTAGACAGTTAGCTAGGGTGTTTCAGTATACACCAATCTTTGAGAAGCTAGGCCGTTACTCGAACACCCACCAGCTGGATCCTGCTAAGGAATGGAAAGGCAGAAATACCGAGAAGTGCACGATGAATCAGGGTACGGACTCTTTTAGAGAGTAGAAGTTTGAGGTGCAGGCGCTCGTCATTCACATAGACGTGAGTGACTATGCGTTGAGGGTGGACAAGTGCCTGATTTTGGAAGGGTCAGCAAGGAATCTGACCACAGCGAAAAGCGAGGAAAACAGAAAAGGGAGGACCGAGCAGGAAAGTGTCTCGCAGGATTAAAGGAGAGGGATACCTCCTCCAACCCTACGAAAATAATTTTCGAAGACGTGGGAAGAGACGAGAGACTTAAGTGACTAGGACGAGCGTACGAGTGCTAGAGTATATTCTGTTGGGGAAGTAAACGGTTTGAGAGGCTAAGTTATGGGGACATATGATGGAAAAGGCTTAGTGAGCAAGTATGGAAAAACGAGAGAATTAGGGGAAGAGTATATAATAGGGTATAAAGATGAGGTGAGATATGGAAATAAAGTGAACCAGTCGTTAGGAAGAGACGTACATGGGAGAAACTAGGGAGAGCACGAATAAAGATGTAAATTCAAACACAAGTTTAAGGAGATGGAAGGAAGATGAGGAGGCTTACGTATGAGAACAACGAATGTCATTCAGGTTTCACCTCAGGAAGTAAGGAAAGATTAAGCTATGAGAGACATAGGAGAACTTGATATAGGAGCATTGGACATAGGAAAACTTGATAAGCTTTAGAGTGGAGATGAATGGTGTGAGCGAGAGCAAGATAACGTCAGGAATAATGGGGATTAGGATGATGATAGGTAAGAGCCCTAGCCGGAGAGCGGAAGACTTGAGGATTTAGCCACACTAAAATTTCGAGGATGAAATTTTTCTAAGGGAGGTGGAATGTAACATCCCGCTTTTTCACTGTCCGGATAATTAGTGTAATAAATAATTATAAGGTGATTAAGGAGGCGAGAAAATTTAATTATTACCTTTAATTCATAAGAATCATCTTGAACTCATAAGAATAGCATTCAAAATTGAGGTGTCGTGACCGGCGAATTTTCGGAGCCTTAAGACGATTTTCGGACCAATCGGGAATTTTTCCAGATACCGAAAGTAACCGTAAAATACACTAATAAAATAATAATTCCCCGAATACCTCCACTGGACTCAAATATTAATAAGGAAAAATTAGTAGAGCGCGAGGATATGTCCGGATTATTTTTCGGACATCCGCACGTGAAGTACCGGGACTGCAAACAATAAAAACAAGATCAAGCATGATCAAAATTGGATTGACAGAATCATGTTTATCCATAGTAGATATTCACACATAATATACTAATATATAATATAATAATCTTAATGAATAGTAATAATAATAATATAATACTAATATAATATATATCTATATATATATACTAAAATAATAGAATTTTATATAATATAATGTAGATATGTATGCATCTGGCGGTGGGGGCTGCCCCTGATTGCCATTTTTCAATTTGTTTTCTTTCTTTCCCCTCCCTTGACGCCGAAGTTCTTTCTTTCCTTTGCTTCCATTTCTATTTCTTTTCTTTGTTTTTCCCTGATGCAAATTCTTTCATTTCTTTGTTTTCTTTTGAAGCTTTGTGCTTTATTTCTTTGCCTTCTTTTCTTTATTTCTTGTTTTTCTTTCTTCCCCCAAGACACCTCTTTCTTATTTTCTTTCCCCTGAAGCCTCGTTTTCATTCTTTTTCTTTGCTGAAGCTTTGTGCTTCATTGTTCTTCTTTGTTTTGTTATTTCTTTGCTTTCTTTACTTTTTTCTTTATTTCAGTTTTCTTTCCCTGAAGCCATATGCTTCACGGCTTTTGTTTCTTTCTTTTTCGTTTTATTTTCTTTGTTTTGTTTCTCCGTTTGTGCACTGCCGTGATGCTGCCGGACACCGGAAAAATAGCAAGATCATCATGGAAGTGCTCAGGGAAATTTCCTCTTCACTTCTACTGTTTCCAAACTGGATTTGGAGGTGGGTAGTCTGAACACTCCTGTCTATGGGATTTTTAACTGTATAATTATGTATGTATTTTTGAGTAGGAAAAATTAGAAATATTATACGAAAAATATGGAGTTAATGATGCTTGAAGGATTTGTAGAAATATTGAGGTTAGGAAAATATAATTGTGCTCGCTGGAACTGTGTAGGAAGCCTCAGTAAGCACTGAGAGAAGAAATTATATTTTTGGGACGCTGTGACTTTCCCGCTGAGCGGCCGAGCACAGGACGACTTCCCCTACACTTCTTCCCCACCGGACAGCTCCCCCACAGGTGGGTAACTCTAGTTCCTCACCTATTGATGGTGGATGCTTGACTATGTAATCATGTGTGTGTGTATGTTTATATATGTTAGCATTTATGTTAGGGCTTAGGGAGATGACTCTGAAGGGTCCTGTGACCTGGACTAGATAGGTTTATTATGTATGGGATATGTGTAAAAGCTGTGGAATATGTGAAATATATGCAGTATGTGGATATGTGAAGTATATGCCGTATGTGAACATGTGGATTACATGTAGTATGTGATATAATCTGTAGCCTTTCATGCATTCATGATAAGCCAAGTTTAAAGAATTAGAAATAAATATGAGATAAATAAAGATTCTTAAATGAACCATAGGAAACCAGATATAACATGCTTCAGGTACAGAAATGCTGAAAAATGCTGAAAATGCTGAAATTGCTGAAAAGGGCCAATGCCAAATGCTGAACAAGGGCAAATGCCCCATGCTGATAATGGCCATAGGCCACATGCTGAAAAGGGCTAAATGCCCCAATACTAAAAAGGCTATATGCCACATGCTAAAAAGGCCGTGATCACGTGAGCCGCTATGATCCCACTTCAGGAAGTCGAGGCATCCTGAATGTGGAAACCCGCCACAGGTGGTGTCGAGATGGCATACCTGGAGGTGTGCGGTTACCACGCCTGTGCATTGTCGAAAGGGGGCAAGCTTAGGTGGGGGTACAATATCCGCCCACTGTCGAGGGGTCCCAAGGGGACACACGGCAGGTGGAAGCCCACCGGAGGAAGGTCCAGACAGTGTCGGCCTACACTGAGGGTGCGAGGTTATTCCGTCATACTAGTGTCAACAGAGGACATTACTATGGTGGGAATAACACTTATTCTGTTATGCTGTTATGCTGTATGCTGTCACATTCTGCCATGCACACGTATATTCTGTGGCATGTTTATTATGCTGATTCTGTCATATTTCTCCTAATGACTATGCTGATTCTGTCATATTTCTGTTGATGACTATGTTAGGCACACTCTGATATTTATTCTGCTGATTCTGTCATGTTTATGCTGAAACTTATGTGGAAACATATTCTGATGATTCTGTGATGTGTATTCTGATCACTCTGTCGTGCATACTCTGATGATTGTATTATGCTGGATTGAATTCTGAGTGTCTTCGGTGATGTATTATGATTATTCCAGATGTATAATTCTGCTGTTATGCCGTACCGTCAAGAGCACGCTTGAGACGGCTAGGTATATTCACGAAATGTTAATCAGCACGAGAACGTAGTAAGCCAGAGTAGTTCCCATATCACATAGTAATGTAGATAAAGCCGTTCAGATAGGCCAGCTAATAAATGGTAGGATATTTAGTATGTATGTTCACTTAGAGATCTCTGAGCGGCCTGAAGTCCGACCTAATCTGATACGAGACTCAGGAACTAAAGTTATATCCACTGAGAACCTACCGTTCTCATTCCCACTACCTTATGACTTTAGGTACTGAAGATGCTTCATATTTTGAGAATGCTGATGAGCTGCCAGCAGAACCATGAGCGGCCATGATAGGCGATGAACTTAGAGAGCAGGATGTCAGGATTTTGCCAAGGGCATACTGAGTAGCATTCCAGTAGCCCTTGTAGTTTGATGCTACGTATTTTGGATTCTGTATATGGTATTTTAGTTTATGTACATGTTATGTGTATCTTACTTATTGTATATACAGCTATGTGACGGATATGATGGACCACATTAATGTATATTGGATGCTTTACTATTATACTGTTATACGCTTTGTTATATTTGTTCTTTCCAACGCATGGCTCTATTTTAGTAATTACTCAATGCAAATGAAAAGTTCAAAATTGGTCCCTATTTTCTTAAGCAACTATTTCCGAAAGATAACTATGGACTAAGGTATCCCGACCAGGTAGAAAACAACCTAGTGAGCATTGTTTACTACGTACGGGTAAACAGTTAGCTAGGGTGTTTCACTCAGCGCCTGTGAGTACCGCTCAGCGCTCACAGGTACTGCTCAGCGGTCCCTGGAGTCAACTTAGTCACGGATCCGTTTTCAAACCATTTTCCAAAGATTATCTCCCAGGCCGCTCAGCGGTTCATGGAGTCGCTCAGCGCCCTGGGCGTGACCGAAGCTCCTCCTTTGTTTTCTTGTTGTTTCTTTAAACCATAACCATGGCCACTTCTTGGGCTTCATACCAGGTTCCAACCATCACCATACAAGCATGTGTAACTTAGAAAAGCATAAGAAATCATAGCCAAGTCATCTACCTAACCTAACCAAACAATTCTAACATAAACATAACATAGAACATAAGCAAGCAAGCATAGAAAAGCCACAAAGGAGGGGGCAAGCTTAGGATTACCCACCTTCTTAGAGTCCTAGAGAGGTTTAGAGATGGCTATGGAGGTGAGGGTGAGGTGAGGGTGCTAAGTTCTTCCACCGGCTTCAAGTTCCTGACAATGTTTCAGCAGAGTCTCTGCACCGAACGAATTTCCAGCAGAGCTTTGGCTAGGGGAGGAATTTCTCATGAAATTTCTGGTTATGGGGGGGCTATTTATAGCCAAAAATCTGCCCCTTTGAATTACCATTTTACCCCCTTCATAATTACCAAATTGCCATTATGCATTTTCTTTAAAAATTAATTAATTCAAAAGATAATTAAGGGGTCAAATCAATGAATAGTAACCTAATTATTTAATATTTTTCTCCCCAAAAATCTGATCCCACGTGCTGCTGCTGCTGGTTGCCAACTTTGACAGGCTCCCGGTCCCGTTTCGCTCGTGTTTTATCGCTCGCAGTGCCAGTGCGTCGCGCACGGTCGTCCGAAAAATATTCCGCTTGTACCGTCGCGATCCTCTATTTTCCCTCTACCCAAGAATATTAATCTTAGAAGGTGTTTGTGAATTTTCCTCCGGGAGAGTATTTTTCACAGATACCTTTAATCCCGTATCTCACACCGGTGTCCGAACGAGACCGTTTCGCTGGCGTTTCGGTGATCGCCAAAGCTTCCTAGTAGGGGTTTGGGGTTAGCTCTAGGGATTTGGTGGGCTTTCCTCACATAGGGTATGATTTCCTGAGACTGGGGCCAACTGCTTAGTTCTACTGCCTAAACGGGGCCAAACTGGACTGTTCTAGTGTCTGCAGAATCGTACGAAAGTGAGCGGAACTCCTTTTTCCAGCGGTTGGATTTTTCCGTCAGCTTCTAAGGCCCATGGGGAACTGTTTGAGTGTCATCAGAATTTCGAGACACTAAACAGATTTCTTCCTACAGACACCTATAATTATCGGAGTTGTTTCTTACGCGAAATCCTTGTAAGGGGAAAAATCGGGTTGTTACATTTTACCCGCTTAAAAGAATTTCGCCCCGAAATTCTAGCTGCACTAGAGGTTCTGAGTATTTATTATTCTTACCGTGGTTTAGTCTTATGCACCAGCTTCCTTTCGCATGTCCTCGTAGTCGGACCACATGGTGAAGACTCGTCCTTGCGGTGGAACCGTCAGTTGGGTGATAGGTTGGGCCGCGGTGCAATTCCTGGTGATATGTCCGCTTCCTCCACATCGGTGGCAGACACCTGACTGATTGACGGGAAGGGCTGCCCTACATACCTTGGAGACATGGCCGAGTTTACCTCATCGGTAACAAATGGTCGTCCACCTCAAGCACTCTCCACTGTGAGGCTTCCCACACTTCGGGCAAAGTGGCCGAGACTCTCCTCTTTGTCGTGGTTGACCTGGCTGGGACTGGTCCGGGATCTGTTCTTGTTGTTGCTGCTGCGGCTGGTATGGATATCGTCCTCCAGGTCCCTTCTTCCGGGGCTCCTGTGACTGACTCTCTTGCTCCACTGCCTTCCTCTTGTTCCTGACCACCTCCAACTGCTGATTTGCCTCTTCTTGTGCTAGACATCGGTTTACTAGGGTGGCGTAATCTGGAAAACCCCAGGTAGGAATGAACACTTGCATCTCCGGTTTCAGCCCTTGCTGATATCTCTTACCCTTCCACTGCTCGCTTGGCCGAAGCTGGTATGTGCTGCAGTACCGGCAGAGCCGCTCAAACTTGGCCGTGTACTCGGCCACTGTCATCATCCCCTGTTTTAACTCCAGAAACTCCGTCTCCTTACAGTCTTGCAACTCTTGGGGGAAATATTTCTCCAGGAACATAGCTGTAAACTGATCCCATGTGACGGGAGCTATTTGTTGCTCCAAAGCCAGCCTAGCTATCTCCCACCATTCCCCTGCAGCTCCGTCTAACTGCCTGGTTGCGAACTTCACCTTCTGTGCCTCTGTACAGGCTATGTCCTCAAAGACTTGGTCCATCTTCCTAATCCAACTATGGACCACCTCGGGGTCCATTACTCCCTTGAATTTGGGCGGATTCGCCCGTGTGAATTGGATGTACTTCTGACCATCTACCTCTTGCGTTGTCTGTGGGGCATTCCACTGAATCAATGCAGCGGCTATCTGAGTATTCGTCTGGACCATTTCCCGAAGGATGTCTGCAAGGTCCCCCTGCTCGTGGTTACGTTGTGCTGGATCCCTACGAGTCGGCATGGCTAGGCATTGTACCTGCACAGATCCCAAGGTGATCAGTCTCAGGAAACGCTAGTACACTTAACATAGCACATACAACTTAGTAGAGTCACGCACTGTGAATCATGCTCAAGAGCATGGTGCAGTCCAGTCCTCAGGCTCCATGGGACCAAACTGCTCTGATACCAACTGTAACACCCCTGCTAACTGCCCACTTCCATGGTAGTAAGCAATGCTCATAGGGTTGTTATGCGTTGTGCCAGGTTAACTTTTACCCTTACCTTTACCTTTGCAAATAGTTCTTATGCGAAAGTATGGACCAGTTTGAAAATTATTCTTTTACAATATCAATTTGTAAATTAGGAGCCGTGCGTGATTTGAAGAACATATATAACAACAGTCACTAGAAGGTAGGGGTAACTGAAGCAAAACATAAAGAGTATATGTGCATACATATATAAATACAACCAAGGTCCATCATCAGTACACATTGTCATAATAATAAATATGTACACAAAATGTATCTAAGTCCTAATACATAATACAAAACATATGCCATCAAAATGTCACGGTCATCCCTGTGCCTTGACGTCCATTTGCTGTCAGTCCAAACGCTTCGTACACCTGCTCGATCCATAACCGAGTGGGGGTGAGAAATCTTAGTCCTCAGTGGGGTTCCTTAGCACTAACTACTGTTCATTTACTCGGCTATCCTCCAGGCCGCTCAGGAGATCTCTAAGTGATCATGCATACTAAAATCCTACTGATTATTATCTTGGCCTTTATCTACATTACTAGGTGATAGGGGGGAACTAGTCTTTCTTATTTAAGTTCTCGCGCTTTCTACTCCTAACCATCGCAACATAACCATATCATACACATGTATGCTGACAGATACACTGATCATCACGCATATGTTGCGCGGTAAACCTTCCACCATGCTTGCCAAGCACGGGACATTTCATCATATCTATGCAAGGGGTCATCGTACCGATGGGGCACGGATTTCAATGCATATTCTCATCATTTCTTTTCCTTTTGTTCTTCCGAGCCAGGCTTGGACTCCTGGACCCCAGTGTCCCAATACTCCCTCGTACACCTCAAGACCGTCGTCCCCATGGTGGTGTACGACCTGCCTTCTCTGTCTACTCCCCGGGCCAACAAGACTCCACCCCCTTATCGGGTGGCGAGGGGCCGCCCTCTTGGCTAAGCTGGAAGCGGACCATATCATCATTCATTCATCACATGTCATGCATGCCATCATTCATTTCTTTCATATACACAGTTATCTTTCTCATCATGCTCTTGTTCCTACATTTCATTCTCATCTTTATTCATTACTCATTCATTAAACAGCAACAACAACCTTTAGTGATCTATCCTCATGATGCATGCTTGCTCAAACACATAAACATATAACCACATAATCACATTATAATCTAAATATAATTCCTTTGGGCATGGGAGTGTTGGAACTAGGCAGCATAACACATCTTTCAAAACCTTACCTTCATAAACTTTCATAAACCGAATCCCATGAAGCAACCACGGTTCAGGCCACTCAGCGCCTGTGAGTATCGCTCAGCGCTCACAGGTACCGCTCAGCGGTCCCTGGAGTCAACTTAGTCACGGATCCATTTTCAAACCATTTTCCAAAGATTATCTCCCAGGCCGCTCAGCGGTTCATGGAGCCGCTCAGCGCCCTGGGCGTGACCGAAGCTCCTCCTTTGTTATCTTGTTGTTTCTGTAAACCATAACCATGGCCACTTCTTGGGCTTCATACCAGGTTCCAACCATCACCATACAAGCATGTTTAACTTAGAAAAGCATAAGAAATCATAGCCAAGTCATCTACCTAACCTAACCAAAAAATTCTAACATAAACATAACATAGAACATAAGCAAGCAAGCATAGAAAATCCACCAAGGAGGGGTCAAGCTTAGGATTACCCACCTTCTTAGAGTCCTAGAGAGGTTTAGAGATGGCTATGGAGGTGAGGGTGAGGTGAGGGTGCTAAGTTCTTCCACCGCCTTCAAGTTCCTGACAGTGTTTCAGCAGAGTCTCTACACCGAACGAATTTCCGGCAGAGCTTTGGCTAGGGGAGGAATTTCTCACGAAATTTCTGGTTATGGGGGGCTATTTATAGCCAAAAATCTTCCCCTTGGAATTACCATTTTACCCCCTTCATAATTACCAAATTGCCATTATGCATTTTCTTTAAAAATTAATTAATTCAAAAGATAATTAAGGGGTCAAATCAATGAATAGTAACCTAATTATTTAATATTTTTCTCCCCAAAAATCTGATCCCACGTGCTGCTGCTGCTGGTTGCCAACTTTGACCGGCTCCCGATCCCGTTTCGCTCGTGTTTTATCGCTCGCAGTGCCAGTGCGTCGCGCACAGTCGTCCGAAAAATATTCTGCTTGTACCGTCGCGATCCTCTATTTTCCCTCTACCCAAGAATATTAATCTTAGAAGGTGTTTGTGAATTTTCCTCCGGGGGAGTATTTTTCACAGATACCTTTAATCCCGTATCTCACACCGGTGTCCGAGCGGGACCGTTTCGCTGGTGTTTCAGTGATCGCCAAAGCTTCCTAGTAGGGGTTTGGGGTTAGCTCTAGGGATTTGGTGGGCTTTCCTCACATAGGGTATGATTTCCTGAGACTGGGGCCCACTGCTTAGTTCTACTGGCTAAACGGGGCCAAACGGGACTGTTCTAGTGTCTACGGAATCGTCCGAAAGTGAGCGGAACTCCGTTTTTCCGGCGGTTGGATTTTTTCGTCACCTTCTAAGGCCCATGGGGAACTGTTTGAGTGCCATCAGAATTTCGAGACACTAAACAGATTTCTTCCTACAGACACCTATAATTATCGGAGTTGTTTCTTACGCGAAATCCTTGTAAGGGGAAAAATCGGGATGTTACATTCTCTACGTGATCGTGCATACTACAAACCCTACTGATTATTATCTTTTACTAAGACCCTGAACAGCTTTATCTAAATTTAGCTAGGTGAATAGGGACTAGTCTTTCTCACTATGGCTGCGTGCTTATGACCCTTATCTTTTGATTGTAATTACACTACTCGTCTCGGGTCGTTCCCTTGACGATACATAATGCACAAACAGTTAGTCATAATGCTTACATAGCTCTACATACATGTTTATCATCACATCATCAGTCATCAGTTCATACATTTAATCATATAGTGCATGAGGGAAGTTGGGGATCTCTTACGCGCTCTGTGGCTACGTCCTACTTAGTCCTTCGCACCTTTGTAGCCGTGGCCTCGGACTACAACCTCTTTTTGCTACTATTGTATCGACCCGGCAGCGCTCTTTACCGGTGTGGTAGCTAACCACGTAAGGCTCATAGGAGGTAAATATCGAATACAATTAGTGAAACCATCCCCTGTGGCATGGCGAGGGATAAGACCTATGAATGATCAGGCGTGGACGCGCTTAGATCGGCCCTATGACATGATCCGGTTTCATTTTCTTCTTTTAGTGGGGCCCCTTAGTTTCTTTCATTCATGCAGGCCTATGCCTTTTTTGCCTGTGTGGGCCTATGCCCGTTTTGCTGTTATCAAGTCTCTCTACCTGCATCGCTCGTGACCAATCCATCTTGCTGAATTGGCGAGGGGCGTGTCTGTAAGACTTTGCCAAGAGAAAAAGGATTTCCTAATCATATATCTACTGACTCTGGCTAAGGCCGTCCGAATCCATGGTGATTCGTCGCCTCGGCTCTACTTTTATTCCCTAGGGTTCAATTATGATCTTCGTTAAATTTTAGCGTGAACTTCTAATTGTCTAAAGTCGTCCTAACTCTTACGACGACCTTGCCTCATGATGCATGCTTAAACACATAAATATGGCCTAACCTTACTCCTTGGATCCCTTAGAACCATTAAACTCCCAACTCTGTCAGGTTTCATTCGAATACTAGCTGTGGTATTCGAATGAAATCCCTCGGAGTCCTTTCATTCGATTGGAATAGGCTTTCATTCGACTGCATTCCCTCGGCATTCTTTCATTCGAATACTAGGGGATTCATTCGATTAAATTCCTAAAAATTCGCCTCATTCAACTGCTGAGGAATTCATTCGAAGGAAAGCACATCTGGGCTTTCATTCGACGGAATTCCTGTAGTATTTGAATAAAGACTACAAAAATTGCCTCTCGAGACTCCAGTTCTCAAATCTTTACTGTTCCTATGGTTCCAAGTAGTACAATTACGCGTTCCATTTCTCCATCGTTCACAAAACCCTTTTACATTATTCCTCCCCAAATTACTACTTAATAGTTATGTAGTCAGATATACAAATAGGCACATATGCAGGTAAGAATTTAAACCACATACACAGTGGGCTTAGAATTACCCACCTCTGATCGGGATTCCGATTCGGTGACTCTGAAGAGGAGATTGTCCTCTTCACGATGGTATGCTCCCGCTAATTTTGGGAGGCTCCGGCACGAGCTCTAGATGTGTCGGAACGTAACCCTTGTGAAGAAGACTCTTCCTCTGACCATTGATGGCGTCTTTTTGATGACGACAACAGCATCAACAAAAAGCAGAAAAAAGGGAAGACTTGATCAAGATCAAAGAACCTCAAGGCTCAAGCTGCACATCATTAAAGGTTCAAGATTTAACCCTAGTGTCAATAGTTAGCACATGTTAAGATATTAAGGTCAATGGCTCAAAGTTTTTCAACTTAAACATGTCTAACATTTTTCTAAAACCCTAAAAGCATATGGCAACATTTTTCAAAGGGTTTTTAACACTTTAACTCGGTTTCTGCATGAGTAATCGATTACCATGCTTGTGTAATTAATTACCAGCATCTTGAATTCAAAATTATTCAAGTTTTGAAGTGTGTAATCGATTACCAACCCGTAGTAATCGATTACCACCTTTTGAAATTTGAAAATATGGCTGTTTGTTGTGTGTAATCGATTACCACTCTATAGTAATCGATTACATGCTCGAATGGATGTGTTTTTTCATGAAACAATGCGTTGTTTTGCATCATATGCTCTGGCATTGGTTCATGATCAGGCACCACTGCCTATATAGTGCAGAACCAAGGACACACCATCAGAACTCCATTTTTTCATTAATTCTTGCAAGTTTTACATGTTCTGATCAAAATTTTCAAAGTCCTTTTTCAATCCAAAGCTCAGAAAAGCATTGAGCCATAACTTTCATATCTCTAAGTTCTTTCTATTCAGGTTTATCCCTTCCTAAGTTTAGGATTGATATACAAAGTCATTGTATAGAAACTTCTTCAAAATCAATTGGTTGTTGTAAACACCGTGGTTTTCGATGTGTTTTTGTGATCGTCACCGTAGGGTTCGGTGAAGGCATTGTGTAACCAGGGGAACGATTGTGTTATCTTGTAGTTGTCGGTGTAAGTGCCTCGGTTGTGAGGTTGTACGCAACACAAGTTTACATAGTGGAAAAACCCTACCTCAGAACAGGGGACTGGACGTAGCCTTCGGTGGTTGAAGGTGAACCAGGATAAATTCTCCGGTGTGATCTTTCTTATCCCTACACTTTTACATTCAGCAATTTTCATTTCCGCTGCTTTAACATTATCAATTTTTTGGTTAATTGCTGGGTCTTGTTCTTAATTTGGGGATTAGGGTTTCACATCTTTCAAAGAAATAAAAATCCGAGAAAAACAAGAGAAACCTAATTCACCCCCCTCTTAGGTTGCTATCTGCAGTTACAATTGGCATCAGAGCGCAAGTTTAGGAAAATTACTCCTAAAAGATCCATAGATGGCATCCTCAAGACGTATGTTGAGTGAAGGGTTGAATGTAAATAGGCCTCCTTGTTTTAATGGAGATCATTACGATTTCTGGAAAATCAAGATGATGATCTTCATTAAAGCACAGGATCTTGAAGTATGGAAAACCATAGAAGAAGGTCCATTCGTGCCTATGATCACAAATGAAAATGGGAGTACACCAAAAACCATGAGTGCTTGGAATGATGAAGAGAAAAAGAAGGTCCAATATGATCTTAAAGCCATGAATTACCTAATCTCTACCCTAGGTATGGATGAATTCTTTAGAGTCTCTTCATGCAAATCAGCCAAAGAGATTTGGGATACCCTAGAAGCCACTCACAAGGGTACCGATGAAGTTAAGAGATCAAAACTAAACACTCTATCTCAAGAATATGAGATGTTTAGGATGCTTTCTGGAGAGAAGATACTTGATATGCAAAAGAGATTTACTCATCTAATAAATCATTTGTCTGCTCTTGGCAAAGCTTATTATTCTAGTGCAGATTTGAATCTAAAGGTGCTACGATCATTGACGCGGATATGGCAACCAAAAGTGACGGCAATTTCAGAAAAGAAAAGCTTATCCAAGATGACTCTAGCAACATTGTTCGGAAAACTGCAAGAGCATGAATTGGAGTTGAGTCGCCTTGATCAACACGAGCAACATGAGAAGAAACACAAGTCAATTTCGTTAAAAGCAAAAATTGATTCTGATAAAGAAGATTCTGAAGATGATGATTGTGAAAACATGAATCTCTTGGTTAAGAATCTTGGAAAATTCTTCAAAAAGAAAGGCATGCGATTTGGCCAAAACAAAAGATTCATAAAGAAGAACGATTCATCTTCTTCTCAAATATTCACATGCTTTGAGTGCGGAAAGCCCGGACATATCAAGTCCGATTGTCCAAACATTCAAAGGAAGCAGAATGGATTTAGAGACAAAGTGGACAACAAACACAAGAAGGGCAAGAAAGCATATGTAGCATGGGAAGACAATGACGTTAGTTCTTCATCTGAATCTGAAGATGAAGAAGCCCAGATTGCATTAATGGCAACTCATGATTCCGACAATGAAAATGATGAGTTGTTTCTTTTGATGATGATGAAAGTGAAGTTACATTACCAAGAAATGCTGATCAAATCCAAGGAGAAAGCAATCTTGAAAATAATCAAGAAGAAGAGCCAGTTCAGGATGATCTACCCAAGGAATAGAGAACACACAAAGATCACCCAATTGACAAAATCATAGGTGATATATCAAGAGGAGTCACAACAAGACTAAAACTCAATGATGCTTGCTTGCACATGGCATTTGTGTCACAAATCGAGCCATCCAAAGTACATGATGCACTAAAAGATGAACATTGGATACTTGCCATGCAAGATGAATTCAATCAATTTACTCCCAATGAAGTTTGGGAACTTGTACCTGCCCCTGAAGACAAACAAATCATTGGTACAAAGTGGGTGTTCAGAAACAAATTAGATGAAAATGGCATCATTGTGCGAAACAAGGCAAGATTGGTGGCCCAAGGATATAATCAGGAGGAAGGAATTGATTATGATGAAACCTATGCTCCAGTGGCCAGGTTAGAAGCAATACGTTTACTCTTGGCATATGCTTGTTCATTAAACTTTCAATTATATCAAATGGATGTCAAGAGTGCATTTTAAATGGTTATATACAAGAGGAAGTTTATGTCGTCAACCCCCAGGGTTTGAAGACTTTAAAAATCCTTCTCATATATATAAACTTAAGAAGGCACTCTATGGCCTCAAACAGGCTCCTAGAGCATGGTATGATTGACTAAGCACATTCTTGTGTGAAAAAGGATTTGAAAAAGGTAAAGTTGACACAACTCTTTTCATAAAAAGATCTAAAAGTCATACTTTACTAGTTCAAATCTATGTTGATGATATCATATTTGGTTCAACTAATGAAATTTTATGCAAGGAATTTTCAAATCTCATGCAAGGAGAATTTGAAATGTCTATGATGGGAAAATTGAATTTCTTTCTTGGTTTGCAAATCAAGCAAACTAAGAATGGAACATTCATAAACCAATCTAAGTTTTGCAAAGAACTATTGCAAAAGTATAAGATGGATGATTGCAAGGCCATAGCAACACTAATGGGATCAAGCACTTATATAGATCAAGATGAATCTGGAAAGCCCATTGATGAAACACAATATCGAGGTATGATCGGATCCTTATTATATTTGACTGCTAGTCGACCTGATATTATGTTTAGTGTTTGCTTGTGTGCTCGTTTTCAATCATCTCCAAAGGAATCCCAATTGAGTACTGTGAAACGAATTTTAAAATATTTAAAAGGCACTGTCAATGTAACATCCCGAATTTTTCCCTTATGGAGGTTTCACTTAAATCCTAATTTCGCTTAATTAAAAGCACCTTAGAGGTGATTATTTGGACTGGGAAAATTATTTAGAAAATTAATTGTTTTCAAATGTCAGTCAAATAATTGTTTCTCGATCTCGCGGAGTGCCGCAAGGTCCGTGCTAAATTTCGTCAAAAATCGGGATTTCGGTAGGCACCTAAGGTATCTGTGAAAATTACCTCCGGGTAATTTATTCACGAATACTTTAACCTGACATACTCATATGATCAGGAAAAATTAATAGATCACGGCAGTATGTCCAGAATATTTTTGGGACAACCGTACACGAACGATTAAGGACCCAAACACGATCAAACCTGATCAAAATTGATCATGTGGTCGGAATGCATCTCCTCAAACATGTAATAATAACCATGATAGTAAAATACATGCCCCCTCCCGTGCAATGTATGTAATTACAATGATATAATATAATAATAAAATGTATATATGTATATTATATATATTACGCCCCTGGACGTACAATTCCCCTCCCCCAGCCTAGATTGTATTATATAATAATATATAATATAAAATAATAATAATAATAAAGTCGTAACAGCCGTTACGAATGTATATATATATATATATATACGTATAAGATAAATATATATATATAGATATATTATAATATAATCTAATATATATAATAAATATAAAGTAAAAGTAATATAATATCATATAATAATAATAAAACGTAACTTCTGTCACGCATATATAAATGTACATATATTATAATATAATATATAATATATACATATACATACATGATAATATATATGTATTCCCCATAAGTAAAATATACATATTAGGTAATAGATTATATATAAATCTATAGTAAGCATACATCCCCGAAAAGCAACAGCAACTGATCCATACACATATAGGTAAATAGAACATAATAATAATAATATAATATAATAATATTAAACAAAACAAAATATCAAGCACAGTGCTTGCTTTTTGAAAATGCTTATAAAGGCTCCCCTTGGTGCTTCACTTCGTTTCTTCCTTTGTTTTGTTTCCTTTCCCCAGAAGCTTAGCTTATCTGTTTCTTTGCTACGTTTTCTTTCTTCATTTGTTTAAATTCGTGCACATCGCGGAAGCGCTACCGGACTCCGGAAAAATAGGATGAGCACACCCACGCGAAGAGGATATTTTTCTCTTCATTTCTACCAGTTCAGAAACTCGTTTCGAAGTGGGTAATCCTAAGCCCACTGTCTATGTGGTTTAGTTTTTAACTGTATATGTGCCTACCTGTATATTTGACTATAGAACTGTTAAGTAGTATTTTGGGAGGGAATAATGTAAAAAGGGTTTTGAAAATTATTGCAAAATGAAACGCATAACTGTACTACTTGGAACCCTAGAAACAGTGGAAAAATGAGAACTGGAGTCGCGGGAGGCGATTTTTGTAGTCTGCATTCGAATACGCCAGGAATGCAGTCGAATGAAAGCCCAATTGAGCTTTCCTTCGAATGAATTCCACCGCAGTCGAATGAAGGCGAATTTTAGGGATTTCAATCGAATGAATCCCCTCGTATTCGAATGAGTGGGTGCCGAGGGATTTTAGTCGAATGAAAGCCTATTCCAATCGAATGAAAGGACTCCGAGGGATTTCATTCGAATAACACAGCAAGTATTCGAATGAAACCTGGCAGAGTTGGGAGTTTAGTGTTTTTAAGGGATCCAATGACTATGGTTAAGCCATTCTTATGTATTTGAGCATGCATCATGAGGATGGGATGTCACCTAGGAGTTAGGACAACCCTAGAACACTAGAGGTCAATGACTTAACGTTCAAGAATGCATAATGGAACTTAGGGAAATACGTATATAGTTATATGCTAGGAAAGCCCTCTCTTGGCAAAGTCTTACAGACAAGCCCCTCACCAGTACACAAGTGGACTGGTTGATGTGTTACCTCGCCCGTCCTTACAAGTTTGGATTGGTTAATGAATCAGTCGTACAAGGTCGGCTGGTTCAAAGAGGTTAATGACACGGAAGGTAAATGATGGATAGAAGAAAAAGGAGGAAGTAAAGGTAAAAGCGCTAACCCGGCAAGCCGGTATGCATAAGGAGATAGAGAGCTAATCCGGCAAGCCGGAACGCCTAAAGAAAAGATGCACTAACCCGGCAAGCCGGTATGTGCCAAAGCGGAGAAGTAGGACGCTAACCCGGCAAGCCGTTACGCGTAAGAGACGCCCAATGCCCCCATGCACTATTTATCTATGTATTTATAATTGACTGAATGTTTGAATGTGCATTAATATTCATTTATGGTTGTTTGTGTAATATGTAACGTCAAGGGAACGACCCAAGACGAGTAGCCTAATTATAATTGAACAGGATTCATAAGCACGCAGACTTAGTAAGAAAGACTAGTTCCCCTATCACCTAGATAATCTTAGATAAAGCTGTTCAGGACCCTAGGCAAGGATAATAATCAGTAGGGTGTTAGTATGCAAGATCACTTAGAAATCCCTGAATAGCCTGGAGGATATTCGAGTAAATGAACTATTAGAAGCCACTGGAGACCCACTAAGGACGCAAACGTTCTTACCCCTACTCGGCTATGGATCTAGGTGGCACAGCGAGGGAATTGACCCAAGAGACCCACAGTGGGCGACAAAGAGCTATAGATTGGAGCTGGAGCAAACTGACTACGATCGCGCCAAGGCGAGACATGTTTCGTATTATGTTCTATGACTTTTATACCTTTGTGTACATATTTATTATTAAGGCAAATATGTAACTGTATGTTGGGACCTTTGTTGTAAATATATATACAATTGTTTTTCATGTTCCACTGGGCTCTCTACCTAACTGGTGGTAGACGTTATCGATTATTGTTATATGTTTCTTCATTACACATGGCTTCTAATTTATAACTTGATAAGCACACGAACGATTTTCAAATTGGTCCCTATTTCTGTGTAAGAATTATTTGCAAAGGTAAAAGTAAGGGCTATAAGTAACCCTACACAACGAACAACAACCCTGTGAGCATTGCTTACTACCATGGAAGTGGGCAGTTAGTAGGGGTGTTGCAGTCAATGTTGGATTGTGGTTTCCTAGAGGAAGCACTTGCAAGTTAATTGGTTATTCTGATTCTGATTTTGCGGGTTGTAAAACCGAACGCAAAAGCACTAGTGGTACGTGTCACATTTTAGGGAATGCTCTTGTCTCTTGGTCTTGCAAGAAACAAGCTTGTGTTGCCTTAAGCACTGTTGAGGCTGAGTACATTGCGGCCGGCAGTTGTTGTGCACAAGTCTTGTGGCTCAAGCAACAATTAAAAGACTTCGGTCTAGACCTGGGCTGTATTCCTATAAATTTTGATAACACGAGTGCAATCAATCTAACCAAAAATCCTGTAATGCACTCTCGAACAAAGCACATCGACATAAGACATCATTTTCTCAGAGGTCATGTATTGAAAAAAGAAGTCGAACTGAATTTCGTTGCAACATGAAACACCCTAGCTAGTAGGCCTATGCTTAAGTCATAGACTTTCCGGCTAGGTGGTTCTCCTCTGGTGCTGCGAACCATTATGATTCTATATCCTGGTTTGAAATTAGGGTTTTTATAAAATAACAGGCCAATTTAAAACTTCTTTTCATTGTACTACGAAAATATCGAGCCATACGCATTATACATCGCATAAGTATATCATAAAAGAAAGTAAAGGAAGCACGAGTACATACCTGGCATACGGCGAATACCCAAAGAAAATACATGTACGGCCCACACATAACACACACATAATTATACATTTATATAACAAGGAGCACAATTGTCCTATCACGGACATACATGTTCTACATCAGTTTATATACAATGATACATATACACAATACTACTGGTAAACTAAACCTACGCGCACGGATGAGTACTACTCATTGTGTGTGTGATACAAACCTAACATCCGTCTCTCGCTCAGCAGTGAAAGGGCTCTCCTGCAGCTACTCATCGGAATCCTCCTCTAGGTCGGCGGGATCTATCTCGTCCTCGCTGGTAACGTCAGTCATGTCGGTGAACTCACGGGGTGCACACCTGCGTGGTCGCACTGGGAGAACACTCTTGCGGGCGGTAGTGCGTATACCTCGTCCTCGGACTGGCGGTGTGGCTGGCTCTGGCTCAGGCCTCCGGGGTGGCTCTGGTCTCGGTGGCGGAGGTGTATCCTCTCCGTCAACGTGTATCGGGTCGCGAGAGCTGCTACCTGGGCACTCATCTATCCAGATAGGATGCATGGGCGATGACCCTGGCCCACGAAGTCTATGGCGTGCCTGCTCTGAACTCTTTCCCGGCAAGTTCGCAGGGGCAAACGTGCTGGTCTCCAATAAGGTATAGGTCCGATAGTTGCGCTGTCGAGAGCGCGTAAACAGCCAGACATCTTTGGGCGGCAGTGAAGACATGCTGGTCAGCTGGAGCCATACACGAGTGGGGATAAGAACGACTACGTTCTTAGTGGGAACTCTACGTGGCTACTATTGTTCAATTACTCAGGCATTCTCCAGCCGCTCAGGGAAACCTCTACGTTTCATGCAATACTAAATCCTACCAGTTATTATCTTGCACCTACAACCTGAGCAACTTTATCTATTTTACTAGGTGACTGGGTTTCTAATCTTGTCATTACTTAGGCTCCGTGCTCATTAACATGTCATTACTGCTAAGGACATAATAGTCGTCTTGGGTCGCTCCCTTGACGATACATAATGCATAAACATATATCCATACATACATACATACTTGCATATATACTGGCATACATACATACATTCATTCATATTCTCATACATTCAATCTCTTAATCATACGTATAACTATATAGTGCATGAGGGAGTCTGGGAAATCTCTTACTCATACCGGCTTACCCGGGTTAGCGTCCTTCTTCCTTTTTAGTCCTTTCACCCATGGCGAGGGACCGGCTGTAACAACCCGACTTTTTCCTTCGAATTAAAATGCTATTTAAGGCAAAATTAAAAATATAATAATAAGGAAAAGGCAAGATAAAATGAATTAAAATTTAAATATTAATTTTATTTCTGTAATATTAGTTACAAATAATTCGTTGACGATCTCGTGACGTCCGGATCAAAATTAGGGTTTTATTGTAATTTCTTTACGACTCACAGGAGTCTGTAAAATAAATTAATATGAAATTAAATGTAAGAAAATGTCATCTAAGATTTTAATATTAACCAGGATAATTAATAGGTCACAACGGTATTCCCGGAATATTTTTAGGACGTCCGGACATAAACAATTAATGAATAAACATAACCTAAAATACACTAAGGGCAAAATTGGAAATATGAATGGCCAAGGGACCAAGAAAAGGCACGGCTGCCCTTTCCCCCATGCCAAAACTGAAAACACTCACACAAATATTCACCAAAGTTCATTCATTTTCTCCTAAGGTTCCAAGACGTCAAAGCTTCTAAATCCACCAAGTTTAACATCACCATCTTTTATTCTCATCATCATCAATTACTCAAAATCATCAAGAACGCAAGCTAATATCAAGATTTAGAGTTTCTCTTCAAGGAGAATCCAAGAGATCAAGCTCCAAAACCCTAAAACTCCATAACCTAGGGTTTTATGCTTTCTTGATAAAGGAGCTTCAAGCAAGCTTCAAGTTCATCTTTCTATCACCATAATTCATTCCTAATCATCTAAGGAAGGCTAGGAAGTGTTGTTGGTTAGTTTTCATCATGTGGTAAGAAGTTGAGCTTCCATAACTCATATTGATGCTAATTAGGTTAAGTTGTTGTTTTAGGTCAAGAAACCTTCAAGTAAGCAAGCAAGGCTTGGTTTCCTTTTCTCCTAGCAACAACAAGTCCTTGAAGAAGTGGGTAACCCTAGTTCCTCACCTCTTTGATGGTGAATGGTTGTATGTGATGTTATGTGTATGTTAATGGCTATGCATGAATTTATGCTTATGTATGTTAGAAAGTTTGGTTAGGTTAGGAAGACAATTCTGAAGGGTCTTGTGACCTGGATTAGATGTGATTATTATGCTTGAATTATGTGTGAGACTCATGTAGGGTGCCATGGAAGAGAAGGGAAGAATATGGAAGAGAATAGCAATTCGGTTTGCATGTCTCGAACAGGGGTCGCTGAGCGGCGTCTCAGGCACCGCTGTGCAAGACATGGCTTACGTGGAAAGGTGAAAAGATATTTTTAAATTAAGGCGGTGGAAGAAAGCTCGAGAAAGTTTCAGTCGCTGAGCGATAAGGTTGTTACCGCTGAGCGATGCAACCTTTATCGCTAAGCGCCAAGGTCCAAACCGCTGAGCGAACCTCAGTTTTCGCTGAGCGGCCTGAGACTAAGGAAAGCTGATGGTACCCTCTTGAGGCTCATAGTATGGTATTTAATGCTGTATGATGATTGGTAGTTGAATTGAATGTCCGTGTATTCTGTATGTTATGAAATAATGTTGACCATGCATGTTATGTGTACTTTATGATGGAATCTGTGTTGTGTTATGCATTCCTGAGACACTTAGTTAAAGACATGATAAGAAACGCTGTGATAAGTAATTATGCTGAAATGAACCATAGGGAAACTAGTATGCCATGCTGCAGGTACCATTAATGCTGCTGAACTAGGGTCAATGCCCAATGCTGCTGAATAAGGGCCAATGCCCAATGCTGCTGAAAATATGGCTATATGCCACATGCTGAGAAGGGCTAGATGCCCCAATACTGAAATTGGCTATATGCCACATGCTGCTGAGGCCGTGATCACGAGAGCCAAATAACAAGCCCATTTCAGTAGGTTGGATAGACATACTGAAGATGGAAGCCTGCCACAGGTGGTGTCGAGATGGCATGCCTGGAGGTGTGCGGTTACCACGCTTATGCATTGTCGTACGGGGGCAAGCTTAGGTGGGGGTACAATACCAGCCCACTGTCGAGGGGTCCCTAGGGGCACACGGCAGGTGGAAGCCCACCGCAGTAAGGTCAAGACAGTGTCGGCCTATACTGAGGGTGTGAGGTTATTCCGTCATACTAGTGTCAACAGTGGACATTACTATGGTGGGAATAACATCTATTCTGTTAGGTTGTTGTATTCTGTTATGCTGCTGTATTCGGTTATGCTGTTATATGTTGCTATGCTGTTATATTCTGTCATGCTGTTTTATTCTATTGTTCTGCTGCATTCTATTAAACGTGTTACGCTGATGATTTTGCTGCATGTATTCTGCTGAACTCTGTTATGTCTCTATTGAGTGATTCTGTGTTGTTGAGTGTATTATGCTTATATGCTGTTATTCAGTCTGATGTAAATGTATAATCTGCTATTATGCCGTACCGTCAAAGCGCACGCTCAAGACTGTTCATACGAAATGTTAATCAGCACGAGAATGTAGTAAACAAGAGTAGTTCCCATGTCACATGTTAATGCTGATAAAGCCGTTCAGATAGGCCAGATAATAAATGGTAGGGATTTTAGTATGTATGTTCACTAGAGAACTCTGAGCGGCCTGAAGTCCGACATAATCTGATGTACGACTCAGGAACTAAGGTTATTTCCACTGAGAACCTACCGTTCTCATTCCCCACTGTTTTATGACTTCAGGTACAGAAGAGGATGACTCCTATTTTGAGGATGCAGAAGAGCCGCCCGATGAGCCATGAGCGGCTAGGAGTTAGATAGATGATTATGTTTTGCCAAGGGCTTACTGTGTAGCATTCCAGTAGTCCTTGTATTTTGATGCTGTGTATTTTGGATTCTGTATGTGACATTTTGATCTATGTACATATTATGTATACAGTGATGTGACTTTGTATGGTGGACCCATGACACACACCAAAACGTCGTTAATTTCAATGTGCGATCAAATAATAATTTATAAAGCTAAATTAACCCCAAAAACGTAGTAAAGGGGGCTAACCTAGGTCGTCTCTCAAGGAAGCAATTAGAACCAATTAAAAGTTACACTAAATTGGGGGGGTTGAATTAATTGAATATAAATAAAAAGAGAGCAAAACGAAAGTAAGTCAATAATAATAAAAATCAATACCCTGCATACGGCGTTTCTAGATCAATGATTAATTGTCATTGGTTCCTAATTAATTAT
>QANU01099194.1:7883-23034 GCA_003254905.1 Nissolia schottii
AGTGAGCTTGGGTTGAAGTCCAAGAAGCTTTGTTGCTCCAAAGCTTGAGATCCCCTCCTTTCTCAAGTTGAATATTTTGAGAAAATATGAAGGATGATGATGTTTGTTTTCCTTGATGGTGAGTGAAGTAGAATAAGTGAAAATGTGAGGAAACTTGGCTATGGGATTCGGTTCTTGGCTAGGGGAAATGGTGGAAGAATGCTTGATCTCTTGGTGGTTATGGTGGTGTGCTTGAAGCTTAGTTTGGTGTGTATTTTTGGGAGGATGAAGAAGATGAAATGCTCTTGTAAAATGGGGGAGGAGGTTCGGTCATGGAGGGCTGAATGTGAGGGAGAATTGATTTATTTTTGAAATAAATAAAATGTGGTAAATAGTGTAAGGTATGGGCTTAGGTATGGGTGGTAATTAATGAAAGTATGGTGATGAGATGCTTGTGGGCTTAATTTGGGGGATATTTTTGACCAAAATTTCCCTCAAAACAGTGCATCC
Source organism: Nissolia schottii (assembly GCA_003254905.1). Lineage (NCBI taxonomy): Eukaryota > Viridiplantae > Streptophyta > Magnoliopsida > Fabales > Fabaceae > Nissolia > Nissolia schottii. The sequence continues at coordinate 8,373 of QANU01099194.1, forward strand.
CTTCTCTTTGTTGCTGGGGAGATTTTAATTTCTCCCGGTCCCGGTTCGCTCGTGTTTTATCGCTCGCAGTCTCGGTGCGTCGCGCACGGTCGTCCGAAAAATATTCCATTTGAACCGTCGTGATCCTCTAATTCCCACCTACCTAAGGGTATTAATGTTTGAAGGTGTTTGTGAATTTTTCTCTGGGAGATTGTTTTCACGTACACCGTTTTGCGTGTCAAATTTTGTCGGCAACCGATGGCGGCTCGGTTGTCTGCTGAATTTTCTACCGCGACACGCCTAAATTCTTAGGGATATTTTAGCTAAAATTTTCCATCTTAATTCCCTAATCAAGCTTAGAAAATTAATTAATTATTGATATTTTATGAATATTTCTCTAACGAAAAATCGGGATGTTACACTATGTGGTTGTATGCTAGAGATATTTGCTGTTAGGATGCCTTTTGTGTGACTTTGATTCATGTATGGGTTGTTGATAATTGTCTGGATCTGTTGGTGCTGTCTCTGATTCTGTCAGAATTTAAGAAAGCCTAAGAGGGGAATAGGCATATGTCACGTTTTTGAAAGGAACTGTATGCTGGGATTTTTAACATTAAAAACTAATGTTATTTTTGGATTCTAAACAAAAAATTGAGTGGGGATGTTAAGTTTTATGATGTTTGGAGTCCCCGATGAATTTCTCAGAAAACAGGCAGAAAACATGGTTTTTACAAAAAAGGGCAAAACGGGAATTTCACGTGTTGGGACTAAAAAACTGGGTTTGTTTTCAGAAAATATGGGTTTAGAACTATCAAAAACCTTAAGGGAAAGTCTTGAGTCCATTGGGTTTTTGAAAACTAAAATTCCAAAGAAAACAGGGCGTTTACGGGGCGAAACAACAGTTTTGGGAAAAAGGGCAAAATAGCAATTTCGTGAAGTTAGGATTGAAATCTGATTTTTTAAGTATGAAAAATGATATTAGGACTATCAAGAATTTTGGGGTAAGGTCTTGGACCTCTCCGGTTTATGATTGCTATTTTCTGACAGAAACCAGACGTCTGTTTTGCTAGTTGCTAGATTTATGTTTATTATGTTCAAGAAATGTTTAGTATGAGATTATGTTTCTTATATATGATGGATTTGATGTTATGAGATTGGTAAAGTTAGTGACAGTGCATGATTGGTATCCATGAGTTATGTGAAGTAGTGATATTATATGAATGATGTTATAAATTATATGGTATAACGTGTTAAATGTTTATGATGAATGATTGTGTGATAGGAAGTATGTTAGATGCTTATGATAATGAGGTGCTATATGTTAGAGTATACGATGATGATCTTTTGAGGAATATTGTGTGATGAACTATGAAATGATGACATGAGATATTGAATTATGTTTATGTTTAGCAAGAAGAACAAAACTTAAATTCTACCGTCGAGGTCAGTACGTCCCCAAGTGTGGATAACATGAGTATGTTCCCAAGTGTGAACAAAGTCAGTCTATCCCCAAGCGTGGATAGGAGGTCCCCAAGTATGGACAACATGAGTCAGTTTCCAAGTGTGAACAACGTCAGTCTATCCCCAAGTGTGGATAGGAGGTCCCCAAGTATGTTCCCAAGTGTGAACAAAGTCAGTCTATCCCCAAGCGTGGATAGGAGGTCCCCAAGTGTGGATAACATGAGTCAGTCCCCAAGTGTGGACGAAGCAAGTCTATCCCCGAGTGTGGATATGTCCCCAAGCATGGACAAAACAAGTCAGTCCCCAAGTGTGGAAAGAGTAAGCTAGTCCTAATTATAAGATGACGGCTATAAGATGGTGTATGTGCAAGCGAAGTGCGAGAAGATCCTGAAGTATTTTATAGTGAGAACCTGTTCCCTAAGTGCTAGGGCAGAGAATAGATGACATAGATAACGAAAGATTAGGTTCCCTCAGTCACCTAGTAACGTAGGTAGCTGCTCAGGACTAGGTTAAATATTAATAACTAGTAGGGACGTAGTATAACTGTGACACTTAGAGTACCCCTGAGCGGCAGAATCATAATTAAGAGTAAAATGAGCAACGACGACAGAGGTTTTCCACTGAGAACGCAGCGTTCTCACACCCACTCTTTTATGATTCTAGGTAAGCACGACAAGGACGTCAGCGTAGTACGTAAAGAAGCAGACTGGAAGAAGATGAACTGAGAAATAAGATAGCAGGGGCTTGATCAAAGGTGTTACGATCAACCCTTAGTTAGTATAGTTCATATTTTACACTACTGTGAGAAAGTACTTGTATGTAACAAATACGATAATACTTATGTAAATGCTTGTGATATATGCTATGGGCCACTTGTATGCTTATTGTTTGATGTTGTTATGTTAGGATAATTATCAGTGAAGTAGAAAGCTTTAACGTTTGCATTATAAATTCTATCTGACGCAAGGCTCATATTTTACAACATACGTATAGAAAGAAAAAGATTGAAAATGGTCCATATTTTCTAAGTAAGAAATATTTTCAAAGCTAAAGTAGGGGCTAAAGGTAACCCTAACCAAAGCAGATAACAACCTAGTGAGCATTGTTTACGACGTACGGGTAAACAGTTAGCTAGGGTGTTACAAGTTCTACCTAAGGCATTTCGATTTTGTGAGGTTTTTGGTGTTCTTGAGTTAGTTTTTGGTGTTTGATTATGTTCATGTGATCTATGGTTATTCCAAGTATGAACTATGATATGAGTTTTTGGAATGAACCAGAAAGTGATGAACTTGTATATCTCTTGTATATGTGGTTCGGCCATCAAGAAATTTTAGGGTTTGGGTTTGGGTTTTTGAAAAGTTTTAGTGTTTTTAGAATCCTTGAAAGATTTCAAGAATTGTTTGTGAAAAGAGTTTTGGTTAAAAATCAAAGGAATATGGGTTTGTTTTGGTGTGAGAAATTCGGCCAAGTAAGGTCTTTAGGGTTAGAGTTTGTGTCTTTAAAAAGTGTTCGTATTTTTGCGTTCCTTGAAAGATTTGAACTTGAGTTTGCGAAAAGAGTTTTGTTGAAAAATCAATCGCATGAGCCCAAGGTTTGGGACTATGGTTCGACCATAGTAGTTTAAAGGGGTTAGGGTTGGTTTTCATGGACGGTGTTTATGTTTTCTAGTTCCTTGTGTTTTGGTGAACAACTTTGGTGTTTATAAGTTTTTGAAAAGAACAAGTTTTAAACAAGTTAAAGTGTAGATTTATGATTTGGCTACAATGATCTCTCAAGTACTTTGAGTTGGTTAAGTAGCCAAAATTCTCATAAAATCTCTCATTGGAGATTCGGTCATGAGTACTAAGATGCCTTATGGTTGGCTCTTCAAAAGGTCTTGTTGAATTAGTAATCCTTGTAGGACCCTAGTGACGTACACGCAATATGCCATTAAAGCTCTCTTATAGGGGGTTTGGTCGTTAAGAGTTCCATAAGAGTCAGCTTAAGTGATTGAAGGCAAGTGGTTATGTTTATATATGCCTATGTAAGGAATGACCGAGGTGTGATTCACACAACACTTAGACTCAAATCAAGGCAAAAAAGGGACTTCGAGACCTAGGTTTATGATTATGTTTAGGTCCTCCAAGTCTAGAGTTAGGGCTAGGTCTTATTTGCCAAGTAAAATACTTAACGATTAATATGTGACCACAAGGTCTTAAATAATGTGTTGTGGCTTAAAGCGTGGAAGTACACTAAGTATAATTCAAACTAGGCCTTTATGATCAGCAGTTAATGTTATGACTACGTTTATGATGGGAATGTTTACATATGCCAATGTTATGCTTGCCTATGTCATGATTGAATACAGTATGCTACATGATGATGATTTTGCCCATGATTATATGTTTACGATGTGCCATGTCATAATGATGAATGTTTTGAATATTTTAAACATCCGTACAAATATATTGTCATTCATTATATAGTGTGCTATAAGACTGTGAAAATGTATCAACGATAGTTTAAGTCCTCGTTTGACGGAATATTTGTACAAATGTATCAAAGAGTGAGTTTGAGTAAGAACTATAGGCTGGGATTTTTATCATGAAAAACTAACATCATTTTCAGATTCTACATGAAAAATCTAGTGGGGGTGCTAAGTTTTATGATTTTTGGAGCCTCTAACAAATTTCTCGAACAAAATGGGTAAAAACGACATTTTGGACAAATAAGGGAAAAACTGTCATTTCGGGTATTAGGACTGAAAATATGGGTTTATTTTAATGAAGAATGAGTTTATAGCTATCAAAAACCTTGGGGTGAAGTCTTGATCCCTTCGGATTTCTGATAACTAAAATTCCGAAGACAATCAGGCTTTTCGGGTAAAAATGACGTTTTGGGAAATAAGGGAAAAATTGTCATTTCAGTAAAATGGACTGAAAATCTGGGTTTGTTTTCATGAAAAATGAGTTTAGAGCTATTAGAAACCTTAAGGTGAAGTCTTGAGCCCTTCAGGTTTTTGATAACTAAAATTTCGAAGAAAATTGGGCTTTTCGAGTAAAAACATTTTTGGTAAAAAGGGTAAAACTGTAATTTTGAAACCTTGGCCTCGAAATCTAGGTTTATAGGTGTGAAAAATGAGCTTAGAACTATCAAAAACCTTGGGGTGAGGTCTTGGACTCTTCGGGTTTTTGATAACAAAATTCTAAAGAAAAAGAGTGTACAAATATCCCGACAATCACTATCTCACTTTAATTTATGTATGATGATGTAAATGAATGTGTATTATGTACTATATTTATGTTATTATGCATCCTGAGGGAATGGTTGTCATTAGGATGCTAGGATAACCAAGATAACTAGAAGTTAATCACCAAATTATGAAAAGATGATAAATGAACCTTAGGAAAAATTGTAAGATCTTAAGAAGGTTCTGGCCACAGTGAACCCGGTATGCCTTGTAGATATGAACATAGTTATACATATAGGGAAATCCCCCTCTCTTGGAGCGTCTATGGACACACCCCGCACCACCCTACATGCAGGGATGGTCACTTTGTAAATACAGAAACGTAAAAGGTTATACCTGGCAAGGGGACAGTGGTCCCACTGGTATAGAACAGACAAAGAAAGAAGATTCACCCGGCGAGGGCATATCGGTCCCACTGGGTATTGTACTTGGGGAAGGGATAATAATCCCATTGAGTACTGTGTCTGGCTAGGGGATATCGATCCCACTGGGTATAAAATAGAAAAGAGACGAAGGTTACACCTGGCGAGGGGATAACAGTCCCACTGGTATTATACTTGACGAGGGGACAATGGTCCCACTGAGTATTATTTCTGGCGAGGGGGCAGTGGTCCCACTGGGTACAAAGAGGAATGAAGGACAAGAAAAGACGAGAAGGATGTTGCCCCAATGGAAATACCTGTCAGGGCGCATCAGAAAGTACCCAGCTCCCTCCCCTTGTGTATGCTATATGTGATTTATGTATGTATATGTATACGATAAGGCAACGTCGAGTGACAAAGGGTTCACGAGATGCCCTCTACCAAGTTATAAGATACAGGAGCACGTGATTCGACATCACGTGACCCAAGCGAATAGGTAATGCAAATATTAGACTACCCCGCGGTCACCTAGTAAATTAGATAAAAAGCTACTTAGGACTAGTATGGATTAAAATAAGTAGGGACTTTAGCATACCTTGACACCTAGAGATCTCCTGAGTGACCTGGATCATAATTGAGAAGAAAACGAACAGTTATGCCCCTAGGATCCCCACTTAGGACACAATGTTCTCATCCCCCACTGATTTATGATTCCAGGCAAGCACGACGAGTACGCTGGAGCAGATTAGACGTTACCGGACGAGTAAAGACTTTGGCACCAGGGAAGCAGAGAGAGACAACTGTATAAACTAGGGGGTGTTCATAGGCCGGGTTGGGCCGAGTTGGCCTTTACCCAAACCCCGCCCTATATTTAGTCCTTGTTATTAGTGAAACTTTGTTAACTCCTGACGCTGTTAACAAAGTGTCACATTAGCAGTGTCATGTAAACAAAATAAGTCCACCTGACCCGTAAATGGCTCAAACCTGACTCATAAGCCCGCTATTTAACTTAATTTTGGATGGTGGATGAGTCATGATTAGGGTCAAATAATGGGTTATGGGTCGGATTATGGGCCGGGTAGATTTATTTTGCTCGCATAGTCTACTGACATGATACTTAGTTAGCTATGTCAGTAGCTACTATAGTCTTACTAATGATAGAGACTAAAACTATGTAATTTATGATATGTTTGGACTAAAAAAAAATAATAATTTAAGAGCCTAAAGTAAATCTTAAAAATTTGTTGAGAGTTTGAAACATTTTTAAGCCTTTTAAATTTAATCAGAATTTCGTACGACATAAAATTGTATTCAGCTTATGAATAAAACTTATTACTCTTAAGTATTTCATTGGGAGCTTTTACTTACTTCAATAAAATATCTTCCATCACTATTATAGCTATTATTACACTATTTAAGTGACGACTATTAGTTTCACCATATCTTTGTAATAAGAAATTTTGGACGATTCTTTTATATTGTGCCCAACAAGGCCTAGAAACTTTGCAACCTGATATTCAATTGTTGCTCTTTGCTTATGTCAAAGAACACAACGATATGTCTTAATAAGACATACAAGTGCTTAAAAACTCTAGGACTCATGTGAATTATATCACGATAAATATTAATTATATTAATTCATTTTTTTAATTTCATCTCAAATCCTTTTCTTTGTTCCCTCATGTTAGATGAGATTCATAACTTTTTGGTTATTTATTTTTTTTAAGGAATACAATATTAATTAATATATGACATAAGAGTTGTATAATTGTTATATAAAATAAATTTTGTAATGTCATAAATGTAGACGTTAAATAGAAAATGTATAGGTAAACATCATAATGAATCTAGGCTTTTTACTTTATAAGTACTAGTGAGCCTTGACAAAGACAAAAGTGCTTGTTAAGTATTGGATTATCAAGCATTTTCTTTTTTTTTTTATTTTTGGATGGCGTTACTCAAAGAAAAATTAGGGGTTCAAGAATTCCAAAGAATTCAGAAATCATTAGGGTTTGAGGTCTGTCATAGAAAACGCTCTTCTCTCCATCAGAAGGGGTTGAAAAGATCAAAAGAAGAGAGGGGAAAAGAATCCGTTAATATGATTCAATCGCGATATGGATCCGGATATGTGTGTCTATTTTTAACCCCGTTTGCAGTATGATAATCATAAGTTTCAAGATCGTTGTTTCCATGAATTGTTCAATGGAAAATCACAACTTACAGGTGCATGTGTGAAGAATTAGATTCAGTGGTGAGAATTTTTTCCTTGCAGGAATAAGGGAGCAAGATCATGAAGAACACGGTAATTGCTAAATTTTGAAAAGAAAGAAATGGAAAAGTGGACAACAGCTTCTAAAAGGGCATGATAGGAGTTGGAGGTTGATGCATAACGTGGGCGTGCAGAGGAAAAGTGAAGAGTGATTGCGATTATTTGGACGCGTAAATTAAATAATTACTAATAATCAATGAACATGTCAATATAAATATATGTTCGAACGTGAAAATAATCTCATTGTAACAAGTAGACCCAAAAAAATGGTTATGGAGCAGTGAATCCTCTTTGTATAATAGTATAGATAATATAAATATAATAAGGGACAAACATATAAACTACTTATTGTTGAACAAATTTTTTTTTCAATTCCTCTCATTCAACCCTATTTTTGACATAAAAAAATTTGATTTTTGAAGGAAAGAGAGGGAAACTATTCTGATGAATCTCTTTCTTTTCCCACCACCTATTAAACTTCCAAACAAGGAAACTTGTTCCCCTTTCGCTACTCCTCTCCCTTTCCCCATTATCGTTCATTCAAATACAACATTTATTTAACTACAATTAAAGAAAATTTTTCATTTCAAGCGCACTTTTTGCTTATCATAATGATAATAAGAATTGTGACTTCTCGTAATAATAATAATAAAAAAAAAACAAAACAAAACAAAAACCATTAAGAATTGTGACTACAATTTTAAGCTTCTTATTTTTTAGTAGCAGAAAAAATACATATTTTTGTCCCCATTTCAAAATTATTGAGGGATAAAGTAGTCTTTTTAAAAACTTAAAAGTCTATTTTAAGTCTCTAAACATATAAAATGAGACCATTCAATTCTTATTTTGAGGGATTAAAATATTTGCTTTACATGTTTAAGAAGCAAAGTGTCTTATATTTTAAATACTTAAAAATTTTAAGTGATTTTTTTACATTTTAAAAGATTATTTTATCTCTCAATATTTTAGTCAGGAGATCAAAATGGCCATTTTGTTTTTTTTATTTATTTAAAGTTTCTTATTGGAAAATTTAGAAGTTGATCCAATATATTGTAGACTTTCACCACAAGATATAGTCAATCATCTATATCTGCAGGATCAATGATTCACAAACAAAAATAATATAAAAAAATAGTAAATAAAAGATGAAGAGGTCAATGAACTCATGAAATTACAAAATATAATACTAATTAAAATTAACAAATGTTTTAAGGATATAGTTTAAAAAATATAATTAGAATGTTTATATTTTTTAAAAAAAACCGCATTAAAGATTTAAAAGTTTTAGTTTTTCAATCTAATATTTCTTTTTTCTGAAACAATATATTTCTTTTTTCTGAAGCAAATATCCTAAGAAAACACTTGATAAATTGAAAAGCAGGTAAAAGTCTTTGTTAGCCGCATTAAACAGGAAAAAAAATCTTTTTAAAGTACTCCCTCGGTCTTATACTAGTTAACACTTTTCATCCAAAATTGTCTAAAATTAATTATTATTTCATTAAATTAAAGAAATATTAATTGTTGTATTTTTAATTTTATTCTCACAATAATTCATCATGTACTTTAATTAAAGAAAGAGAATGATAAGAAAAATAAAATTATTTAAAGATAATTTAGTTTAAATATTTGATATTTTCTCTAAATACGTGTAAACTTAATTAATTTTTCAATTTGTGCGTATGTGTTAAAAGTGACATATATATAATATTATAAGAAATCATCTTAACAGTACAAAATGTACAGCTTAGTTCAGTCCTCAACGTTGAAGGCCGGATGATCCCCATGGCACCTATAGTAGTCCTGAAATGTCCAATATGGTTTGGTCCCCAAACTAACAATACTGCTTTAAATTAACAAAAATGCTCCATGTACACCTATATTCCATACATTCGTATATACACCTCTCATTTATACGGTATTAATCTCATTTAATACGGATTATACTATACGTAAATGCTTCTCCCACGCGAGTTTGCTCTACGTAGTCACTGTCATTACGCAACAGAATACGAAATTTGAGATCCAATGCGCACAGAACCAAAATCGCGAGCTCGTTTCAACCGATAGCACCATGAAAATTGAAAGAACCTAAAAAATCTAACGTTGATAATCATAATTGAAATTTGATGTTGATCGAAAATGGAACTGAAGAGAACCGTGGCAATTGTTCTACCTTTTTGTGTTGATTTCGGTGGAGAGTGTTATTCCTTATGTTTCATCGAAATTATAGTGTTCTGAAGCTTTATATGATCTAATGCACATTCATCAATGGCAAATATCACAGAAGTTTAATTGCACAAACTTTAAATGGACATATGCACAAACATTAGATGGGCATGTACACAAACATTATCATTAGGCTCAACCCCTGTTGCTTATGTATTATGCATGATGTATTATAAAGATTTTGATGTATTATAAGGTGCACAAACTTTAAACTGGCATATGCACAAACATTATATGATATTGTGCGCGAACATTGTCCACAGGCCTCAGTCCCTGTTGCTTGTGTGTTGTGCATAATGCATTATAAAGTTTGACTGCACAAACTTTAAATGGACTTATGCACAAACATTAGATGGGCATGTACACAAACATTATATATTCTCATGAATAAACACTATTTGATGTGTTATGTATAATGTATCATAAAGATTCTGATGTATTTTAAAGTGCACAAACATTAAACTGGCATATGCACATTCATTATATGATATTGTGTACAAACATTGTCCACAGGCCTCAATCCCTGTCGCTTATGTATTGTGCATAATGTATTATAAAGTTTTCTCAACTTTTCAACAATTAATGCATAAACAATATAAATATTTTTGAGCCAAACTTTTTATATAATCTCATGAATAAACACTACTTGATGTTGTGCATAATGTATCACAAAGATTCTGATGTATTATAAAGTACACAAACTTTAAGTGGGCATATGCACAAACATTATATCATGTTGTGCACAAACATTGTCCTATATTGTAGGTACAGAAGGGGTAGTTATTTTTAGTGGACGATTCGGCATATTTGGCTGCAAGGTTGTCAAACTCAAGAGTTTAAGTAAACTCGTGAAAGCTCAGTAAACTCGAATAGTAAACTTGACTCGTAAACTCGTAAGAGTTTACATATGTAAAAAATATATGTTATAACCAATATAATTAGGAACTAAACATGATTAAATTTGTATTCCTAATTTACATTGAATAATGTTAACTTTAAAATAAAATAAATGAAAAAAATATCATAAAATATACATTAATGCATGACACGTTGTTATGTCATATTTTATTTTGTACATGTATTACTTTATAGTTTGATAAAACATAGCTCAATTATGATAAATATATAAAATCGGCTTAGTAAACTCGATAAATATGGTCTAACACACATAAAATCAACTAAGTATCTAAAAAAGTTACCAAAGTTACCAACTAGTAAACTCGTAAGTATATTTTAACTTGTAAACTCGCTAGTAAAATCGAGAGTTTACTTAAACTCGTACGAGTTTATCAAAAAAGAGTTTACATGAGTGTTAACTCGTTTTGTGTTGTGAAATCGTAAACTCGTAAGAGTTTACGAGTTAACTCGAGAGTTTAATAACCATGTTTGGCTGCACAAACTTTATACCCCTATAGCACAAACATTAGGGTTACTATAACGCAAACGTTGTATATACTGATGCGCAATCACGATGTATCAAAACAAAAGATCGAAACGACGATTACTTTGCATGATCTTTCATGGATATTTTACTCAAATTTAATGGACAAATTCTATAACAATTAGTTTAGATAAACCAAGTTGTATAAAACCTAAACCCTAAACCAAAAACCATAACTGGTTTGTACATCATTATCGTAGGTTACATCAATTTAAGTATGTGCTTCTTCCATAACAACTACACTATGTGCTTCTCCCAGAACCTTCTTGTTGGTGTGGAAGTCGACTGTCACACGTGAGTAGTACATCAATAGTGGTTGACCAGGCGATGCACAAACTTTACAGCAACAGATACACAAACTTTACAAGACACCGTGCACAAACTTTGAATTCGTGGTGGTTTGTATGAAGCATATTTGCAGGTGTGACTAGCAACAGATGCCTCTTCGAGTGATTGTGAAGGAGTCATTTTCTACAGCAATGAACAATTAACATCACCAATTTAATTCAAAAGATTTTACTAACACTTATATACATTATAATGCATAAACTTTACATATATGTATATTACTTAATGTATAGTAAAATAATAGTGCAGAATATGATGCCTGATTAGGGTGCACAAACATTATATGACGTTGTGCACAAACATTAGATCACAATGTGCACAAACATTAAGTGTCGTTTACAACATTGATGTAGTTCACAACTTTTTACACAATGATGTGTTTCCACTAAACCCATTCAGATATACATTTATCAACAAATTCAATTCAAAAGCATAAAGGAGAACTCAGCTTCGATGCACTTACCAGCGTTTGTTTCTTTGAGATTGTTGCTACATATTTGTGCAGTGAGCACGATGTATTTGCAGAAGAAAGATGAGAGTGAAGAGAGATCGAAGAGAGCTGATGAGAAGGATGAGAGATCGAAGAGAGGAACGAGACTTTATTGTAGTGCAATCCTTATTTCCGAGGCAAGGAAGAAGAAGTTTGAAGGATACGCGTGTGTGGGACGCGCTAGTGAGTGAGAGTGGGAGAGAGAGGTTAGCGGGTGGTTATTTTGAGGGGCCCATTGTAGTATAATATGTGTGTATGTATGGTGTATGGTTTTAGGGTGTACGTGTAACAGGGCTCTTAAATTAATGATAATTAAGTCTGGATAGGGTAAGGTAACTCATTTAGCAAAAGGCATTTTGGTCTTATTCATGTAGTTCAACTCTCTTTCAAAACTCCAACTATTGTCTCTCTTCTGTACTCTTACCAACAGCTGCCTCAGAAAGCTGGCGGAGTTTGAGGAAGACAAGTATCATCCAAAAATAGTATTTTACGTACTTAGCAACTAAAATAATGAGTAATAGTACTAGATTGTCTTTCTAAAATTTTAATTCTCTCAAAAGAGGCATGTTTAGAAAACCTAATAAATCCACTTATAAATTAACATATTCATTCTTATAAATGACACTTGACATCTAAGGACAACATAAAAAAAATGCGAAGTTTCATTTATAATAGTGGATAGCTTGATTTATAAGTTGATTTGTTAGATCTCTCGAGTAATTTTTTTTCTTAAAAATATGGGTTTTACTTGAGACATTAGTTAAGGAAGTTAAAATAATAAGTTTTATGTTTTTACATTTTTCAATACAAAGTTACAATTTTTATTCATTTTAACAATTACTTGTTAGCAAAATCTTTAAAAAAAAAAATTATTCAGGTCAAATTGGTCTATGTCAATTTAAAGGTATGTATTGTTAATCTCCTCTTAGCTTAATAGAGACAGACTATGTGAATGTTGATGTATATAGTTAAACGTGTCTCACTTTTACATTATTAGTTTATCATAAAATGATATTAATGGTTTCTTTGTAAGCTTAAAGTCAGGTCAAAGAATGAACATCGAGCCTTTTTATTTTGTTAGAGCTTGTTGGTTGATATTTTGCATAAATTTCATAATATTGAGTCTAGACTATTTAAGGTGAACAAATGATGTGAAAATGAAACAAGTTTATAGTATCTCCATTATGTTCCACGTAAATGGTCTCGCGTCTTTCTTAGACATTTTAATTGAAGGACTAACCTTTTCTACCTTTGAATTTAGCAATAACCAATTTAGCTGAAAAATTGTTAAGCGGACTAATTTGTTCAACTAATTTTTACTTTCTTTCTTTTTTACGCGGTCTACTTAAAATTCTAAAAAGACCAATATGAAATATTACTCCTAACATAAATGAAAATTTCACATCCTTATTGTATTAAGCCAAGACCTCATTAATTTATATGTAATGTAATGGCTTTTCAATTAAAAAAACCAGAAACAAATTAAATAGGATTTTTTTTTTTGAAATTTTATTTCTTCGTGACTCTAAAGATTTATTGGGAATTAAGTAACTAATTAAATAGCAATGGGGGTATTTAAAGCAATTTACGTGATCAATCAGTTGTACACACTAGATCTATATTTATGTGTTTTAAGTGTGAATGTAAAGTTTCACGTCGATAACTAAGTAAATAGTGTATATTTAGGAGAATTCATAAAACTCATTACCTTAAGGTTTTAAATTAAGATGTAATGTCTAACCTGCTTTTGTATCTTATTTAGTCAATTGGTTTGAATCTCCTATGATATCGGGCTCCCCTCACCGCTTTATACCTAACAAGTGGTATTACAGTCAATATTTTAAATTTGGCCTAAAATTTAATTATGAAGTTTGCACTTGAAAAGTTGTAGCCTGGCTAGAAGCTTTTGCTGAGTCGAGTATACCGATGTTGGGCCCTCACACTTGAGGAGGAAATTGTTGTAGTTCAAGTGTGAATGTAAAGTCTCACATCAATGAATGATGAATCAAGGGAAGAGTATATATTTAGGAGAACTCATAAACTCATTGCCTTAGGTTTTGGGTAAATATGTAGCGTCCAACCCCCTTTTGAGTTTCACTTAACCCATTAGTTTGAATCTCCTTCGATTTTGGGCTCCCCCTCACCACTTTATACCTAACATAGACAACATGCTCCAGGGATCCTAATTAGTCTCGTGAGGGGGCGTTTGGTAGACAAAATGTTTTAGCATTTCTAAAAATCTTAGAAGTCTAAGATTCCCATGTTTGGTAGAATTTTAAAAAAAAAAAATTACTCAGGTAAGTTGCATTCCTAGGATGGAAAAAGCTACAATTTTTAACTCACATCTTACATGGAAATGTAAAATTCCCATGAAAAGAAAATGGTATGAAATATTGAAAAGTCTAAATTGCCCTTACACTTAACAAACTATCATAAAAAAAAACTAGTAGATCCTTCAATCGAGTTGGGTCGAACCTGTTGGCCGACTCAGGCTAGGATTGATGGTTGACTTAGCATTCATCAGCAAACTTGGGCCGAAATCATAAACCGAGTTAAAACGCTCAACCTAAGGAGCTAATGTTTTGGAGAGTATTTTATAGTTTTTATCGTAGTAAATCCTTTTTAAATAATTTTTTTATTAAAAAGAAATTCCAAAAAATATTTTTCTTGCAAAGTATTTTCGAGCATAAAAGATCATTTCGTCTACTAAACGCCCCAAAATTTCATATTCAAAAAAATCATTTCTAGAAATATGATACTCATGGCTAATATTTCTAGGCATAAAGAATATTCCGTCTCCCAAACGCCCCTTAAGAATGTGTCTCTGAATTTTATTTTTGAGAAAAAAAAAAGAAGA